>CM075195.1:21121398-21538898 GCA_037577475.1 Chaunax sp. Z400 | reverse complement strand
ATCGTCTGCCAGTTTCTGTTCAGTTCTTGTTAAATAAATGTGAAATGTTCTTGCTCCTGTCCAGCTGTCGTCTTCTTCATCTCGGTCCAAATGCTCCGCTCTTCTTTTAACATCACGATGGGTATAAGTGCAGAGCGTGACTCCCTGTTAGAGTGATTTTTTTCATTTTTTCCCAGCGTTAACCATGTCCCTAATTTGAATTTGAATTTATTGAAAGGATAGCCCCTTGAGATGTAGCATCTCATCTTCAAGGGGGTCCTATAGACATAAATACATGACAAAAAAACATACAGACAAAATTGCATTACATAACAAACATACACTATGAATACACAAATACAGACATCTCGCTCACAATCAGCCACGCACACCCATGCCCTCGGCTATTATACAAGAAAAATTAGAATTATATACAATAACCTTTCATAGTAGTTTTTAATATGACAACTTAAAAACATGAGCAAGTTGTTTTGAGATGGGAATATAAAGAAGTCCTGAAGCAGCGGAAAGAGGCAACAGATCACAAGATTATTCCAGTCATATGGAGCTTTATATTGGAACGACCTACGTCCAACTTCTTTAAAGATTCTAGGAACAAAGAAAAAGCTCGTGAACATATACATTTGCATCATTTAGCACCGCTTTCCTTCAGGGCTTTCCACCTTTTAATATGCTCCTCCTCAGCTCCACCTTTTCTCTCGCTACCCCTCCCAAAGACTTTTTCATTTTTCTCCACCCTTCTCGGCCACACAAAATCACACGCTGTGTACATTGTAACTGTGTAACAACAGTGAACCAAAGAAAAACTATGAAGAATGTTTGGACTGTAAAGCAATTCCATTCGCCTGCACCACCCTCATCAGAAGACATGAACATCAGAATGAAATGACTGTATAGAGGTTCACTGGATGTGCCACAAATATATCTGCTGAGAATATTCAAGCATGACACAAATGTTATTTAATTTTAGTGCAGGAGAGTTACTGTCATTTAAATCACTTGTATAGCCGAGCACAGTGTAATTTAAACATGATGTACCTATGTCGGCTTCAGCAATGGAAGCGAAGAGATTTACTGTCGATCCATTTCAATTAACAAACAACAGGAAGGGGAAGAGTTCATTTGGGGTAACTTTGAATAAGCAGATATCCACAACAAATTTTTATTGTATTTAGGTTCAAATTTTGCAAAGTGACAGTAAATCGAGGCAGACATTTTATTTGAACCTTTCTTTTTTCTTTTTATAAAAACTTGTTAACAAGGCTGTTCTTAATGAGTCCGACGCGCTGGCTGGTTTTCATCAGCTGGCACAAATGTCTTTAGACCGATCAATCTTGATCAATTGAATACTGTAACGGACAAATTCATCTCAGGTAATGAAGACGCTTAACAATGTTTTCCTGACGTTGATGCGCCCCCAGAAGTGCTGAGAGAAATACTGCTTGTCTGGTAACTTATCTAATTGCCACAGGGCATCACCTCTACCGTAGTTTTCCTTTATTAGTTTTCCAAACCCAAACGAGGCTCATTAGCTGACTCGCTCTAATTAGAGGACATATATCAGGACACTCTAGGGTTTCTCATGCTGCATGCTGGGAAAAATGAAATGCCATTAATCAATCTGGCCTCCTGTTTAATGTTCTGGACAGTGGAAACAAACAAAAGGCTGATTGAGTCAGTGATGCAGAAATGAGGTTTGTTCAAAGCACAGAAAATAAGTATTGGCATTTACTGCATGTCATCAAATCCTGTGAACACAACAACTTACCTGCCCGGACTGTTCGCTGCCTCCCAAACTACGAGCCCTGGATCACCAGAGATGTTCTTAATAGGAAGAAGACAGCCCTCAGGTCTGGGGACAGGGATGAGCTGAGGAGGGTGCAGCACGAGAGAGTGCAAGGACTCCTGCAGGAGGAACCTGGAGGCCCAACTCCAGCAGAACAGAGAGGCATGTGCTGACTGGAATGAAGGAAACCACTGGTGTCAAGGTGAGAGACAGACAACCAGTGGACAGCCTGAAGAAGGCAAATGAGCTAGTTGTTTCTTCAGCAGGTCTATAGTTTACAGCCCTCAGCTGTCTCCTCCACCTCTCACCACATCACCATCACACACCCAGGCCTCCAGACTTCCTCACTGCCCATAATACTTTGCCCTCTCAACCCCCTGGTGAGATCAGTGGACCAAACCTCCTCACCTTTGTTGAGCACCCTGACTGTGGCTTCGGGCCAGGTTAGGTTAGGTTAGGATCAGGATCTATCTATCTATCTATCTATCTATCTATCTATCTATCTATCTATATATCTATATATCTATCTATCTTTCTGACATGCCATTGTGAAAAATTCCACACAGATCTATTGAAGTTGAGCATATTTTGGTTTGTTGTATCACTGGTATAAATGAAATTATTATACATGGAGATTAATTAGCCGGCTGAAAGGAATTTTAATAACTCCTGCTATTTAGAGCATTAACCTCAAACACAAATGCTCCAAGCAATTAAGGGGACATGCTTTTTATTGCTGTTTTCTAATTGATTGAGAAGATTTGGGAGAAGTCTCATTTTAGGTGGCGTGAGGATAAGTGCAGTTGGCTGCAGGAACCTGGGCAGATTCCAGGTTAATAAAGAGAGCAGAAGTCTTAGAAGAACATTGTGTGCTTCCAAATATGACAACTTCACATTTGGCACAATTCTGTATACTGAGCTCAACATGCCATTTGTTCTCAATAGGACACTCCTTTAGTTTCACTGAAGCATTTGAGACATTCATGAATTTTAACAGCTTTCATGTCATTGTCTAAAGTGATTCCATTACTCTGAGGGATGTTTTGGGATTTTTAGTCTGTTGCAATAAACCTTTATTTTAAATTAAAGCCAGCTGACTAAAATGGCTGCACTGCTCCTCATATATAGTACAATAAAAGCATAATTTCATTAATTTTGATTCATTATCATCCATCAAGTGTTCACTTTACTTAACCACAGGGAATTAATGTGTGAGTTGACATTTACGACCAGCTTGGGTGGCATATAAGTATTAAATAGTCTCTCTTTTTCACACTGAATCAACAAAAGCAGCATTTCTTTTAAAATATTTAATCAACAGAACATTCCTGCTGCTCATTCTAGTTTAGACTGTTTGTCGTACAATCCTTGTGCGTGATGTAGTTAACCTCGACCTCCACGCCTCTTGGGACTTTCTCGTTTTGTAGACTTTGCTGTGTTGTGTATTTGCTCTTAACTTCCTCTTGGATGACACATCCAAGACAATTTGAGATGACAAGAGGTAGTTTAAAGCCTCGAGTGTCTCATAAGAAGCCATATGTTTCTGGATGAGATGCAGAGGGACGTGACAAAACAGTGGTTGGACTGAAAATGTTCTTTTTGACTGTTTTGGCAGCGGCAGTGCAGGTGGCAAACTGAGTCAGAAGAAGAAATAGAGGATTTACATGTAAAGTCAAGCTCAGGAGGAGGTGCAGTGCATTGATCTCACTGAAATGGACATTTACATTATTACACATACTTACATTCTTGTAAATATTTTGATTAATTATATTTAGTTTGCCTTAAAGGTACTTATAAAGCCATTTGCAGGCATGTGAGGTTCATATTACACAGTGGAGATGAGCATATGCGTTTGCCTTCTGTGTTTGTGTCTCATCTGTTTTTTTAACATTGGTAAGTCTCCAAATTAAATCAAACTCTGTTGGTTCTCATGGGAGGAGGGTCTCATGCTGATGTTTTTGTTTTTCCCCCAGTCTTAAAACTGTGATTTTAATTTCTATACCTACTGAACCTGCAGATAGTGAATAAACATCCACTTCAAAGCTCAGAGGAGTATGAATGTGGCATCGTTTTTGTTTTTCTCTTTGGAGATATGTCTGGAAATGAACAGTTAACCCTTGGGAACAGACACCATTGGGCTATAGACCAAACCCTCATCTTTTTGCTGTTGTTTTTTGGCTTAAAGTGAATTAATGTAATTTTTGAGAGTCTTTATTACTGTACCCGTCAAAAGTTTGGACACAGTTTCGATGGGAAAAACGCTTGACTGGTACTGGATACAAATTAAATAGAATTTATAGCCAATAAAACACACATAGATTTATACACTCCCAGGTTTGTGCTACCTTACTTGCAGTAGTTACTTAGTAGTTAGTGACAGGTGGCTAATGTTAACTAAGTATTTTTTTTCCCTGTGTAATGAACATTCAAATTACAGCTTGTTTTAAGCATACATCATATGCTTAAAATGAAATGGTGTTGCTTGGGGCAGCACGAGCCCCATGTCCCGAGGCTTTAGTCCTCTGGCGGCCGGCACGGGTTCGATTCCGACCCGTGGCCATTTGCTGCATGCCGCATATTTGCCCATAAAAACAATATGTGTGAAGCGGAAAAACAGTTTTCTGTGATGACACAGAGAAAGGTGAACAATGCTGAAAAATCGGTCTGGTAAGTCAGCAAACACCAGCGAACCAGTAGCTAAAGCAATGTGTGAAGTGTGCGGTTGAGTGAGTGACAGAGAGTGAGCAGCAAAAAAGAGACAGCAAACCTGTGAGTGCAATCAGACAGACGAAAAGGTGAGAAGCAAATTGGCAGCAAATGTACAGACAGTGTCAGTTCATAAAGGCTGTCGCCTCTCAACACTGATAAAAGTCTCATCGGCTGTTTCCTCTGGAGACGTGAACAGGGTTATAGACTTTGGTCTTTGAATGAAAACATGAGGAAACAGCAGGGAAATAACACATGCAGACAAAGCTAAAGATGAATTGGATTAATTTTTATTCTGAAACTAAAAGAGACGGATTTTTAATCAACACATTTCACACTCCTGATAAATATGTCTGGAATAAATTGCTTGTAAATAAACTCTGTGTCACTTGAACATTTTCCACTTGCCTCCTAACTTTCTTTGTGTGCTTTGTGAGCACATGTTCACCTTGGGAGTGCTAATTATACACATTTAAACACTTCAATGATTTTGTCACATGAGTGAAACGCCTCCTTCCAAAGGACCTTTTTATTTTTCAGTTTTTGTTATATCAACATCGATACTCAGTGAATCTGCTGGCAAATGACATAATTTAAGCGACTGAAGAGAATGCTTGGAAATGAGGGGAAATTCACGTACATGCTATACATTGACCTGATAAAACCTACATTTCCTCGACTCACATTCAATTTCATATCACAAATACAAATTCAACGGCTCTTGATGTTCAGGGGACAGCAAATGTTGACAGATCAACCCAAATATCAGTCAGTCCAAAGTAAACGGCTGTTTTTGCTCTGTTCAGTGGTCCCAGCACGTCGACATGGAACAGGATGCAATGAGGATGAGGATGGTGTTGTGTGTTTGGAATGGCAGCTGAAAACACACAGTGTGCCGTCGAGAATCGAGGTTAGCAGGAAAGAGATCACGGCAAATACTGGCATTATCTTTGACAACAAACAAACCAGCCATAAAGGACTAAAGGACATTCATAGTGCTGCCAATAAATGTCTCTGTTTAGCAGGGTGGACCATGTGTTGCTCTGCTCCAACACTGTTACTGAAAGGAGAAAAAAACTGAGCAGATTGTATTGTCAGCAAGCTCTTCACAAACTGATGAGATTGAATGACTATAAAATGTACATCTCCTCAAATGCACATCTATCAGTCGTCCACCCATCACCTCATCTATTTCTACAGAAACATGGGAGGCCTCATCTCAGTGTCACTGGCCTCTGGATGGAGTTAGGAGAGGCCAAAATGCCCTCCAACTCTTCTTGCGAGCTCTAATGCACTGAAGCTATTGAACAGGCAAGAGGGGCTGTATTGACTTTGATCTGAATTGAGTGACTTTCATGGTCAATTTTACACGGGCCGCTGGCTCTGCACATCAATTCACCCCGAGCCATTTGGCTGAGAGGACATGAGATTCCTTCTTCACTGTAGGATCTATTGCAAGACCAGATACACGCTCTCTCTCTTACATGACATGATATTGTCTCTTCAAGAACACACACACACACACACACACACACACACACACACACACACACACACACACACACACACATACTTGTATTCTGATTGTTGTGAGGACCTTAAATTAAAATATCCATCCCCTAACTCTTAAAACTTATTCTACTTCTCAGGCCACCCCAACTTGTACCCAGATATAAAATCTCACGTTTTGCGAGATGAACAGGAATTTTTAAAGATTCCATTTATTCACCAAAAACAGGATTATGTGATAAAATTTGAACATTTTCAGCTGTTTCAAATATGTTTTCTGTCTTCTAACATTTAGGGCAAGCAGTGAAACTTTGTCTTAGCTGACGAATTGCAGCAATGAAAGCTTCAGTCACAATCGACAATTCAAATGATTCGGTGGCTTTATGGAGATAGTGGAGATGCAGAAAAATAACTCTGCTTTTAACAGTCTAAGAGAAATAACAACATAACACCAATTGTCACTATTTACCTGTGAGTTTCAGAGAACAATTAAAGATTTCAGCCCATCTGTAATATGATAACTTCCTACATGAATCCTTCTTACAACCCAATTTTATGTTACGACTCATTGGATTAAGATTCAGATCATTTTTATGGCTTTATATCTTATCTTTTGGATTTTATTTACTTTTTGATTCATTTTATTTCCTCTAATTCACATTTTCATTGTTCTGAAAGAAAATTGTTATGATTTGTGTCGACATATTTCAGTAACATGAAGCAAATAGTCATTTTCTGTCAGACAAAGATTAATGCCTCCAGTTTCTTTATAAGCTGGCAGTAATGGCCAGTATCATGGTGCTGACAGTTCTATCTTATATTTATATTGGCACATGTTGCCATACTGGGTGTCATGATCCTGATGCAGGTTTTTTTCTGGACACTTTTGTAGAGGCTGTGAACAGGATGTTGTTATTTATTTTATTTAAAAGTGAAATGCTAATACTGACCATATATTAAAAATTTTCACTGACTCGTTACATCTTGCAAAACAATGTCCAGGGGTGTTTCTATTTTCTTTCCTGCAATGGTTTGGATTTTTGAAGGTTTGTACAGCTTGAATGGCCAATTTTATCAGAACTGCATGGACATACCTTTGAAGAGCAAATACCCTGCTGCAGGAAAAAAAGTCAGAAAAATTCGATTCAAATTCTTTCAATTTTTATTCCTCTTGAGGTTGGCACAGGCAAAGCTGTGTGATCATTTCACATAGGAGTAGAGTAATCCTGAGGTGTCACACAGGTCTGCCTGGGAGATCAAATATAATTTTACAGTATATTTGGGAAACTTGTCCAAAAGGTCTGTAGTCAAACAGTCAGACATGACACTGGCCACAAAAATACTATGAGAAGAAGAAAATGAGGCACAGCATTTACTGTGTGTAGTTCTATCGCTTAACTCGTAAATAAACAAAGCTTTATTTTTCTATAGTGAATGCCGTTTCTCTAAATGCTAATGGACCATATTCATATTTGTAATGGTTGTCCAAGGGCTTGTTCATGCTAACATCTAAAAGGAAGCTATTTCCTTCAAAAATGTATATCCATCATGTAATGTTTGATAAAAGAAAACTTGAATGATCTCATCATGTACACAGATTAATCTTATTATATTGTATAACTATGGATCAAATCCTTTCTTTTTAGATAAGACTCAAACATCCTCTTTTAAAGGGGTTCTGTCATTTTCTGTTCTTGAAGACATTTGTGCCCTCAAAGAGAAAACTAAAAAGAGAACACACATGCCCATACACATAAACTAGAAGCCACTGACTAGATATGGTTCCAGCTATAGGGCCTGTGTCATCCTGCTGCTTTTTCAGGAGATGTGACGGGGAGTATCTCTCCCAGTGGTTCTCTTGCTAAAGAGCTTTGGCAACTGGGAGATGCAGCGGGGGTGAAGTGTAAGGATGAAATTAATTAAAAATGTAACAGAACATCAGCACACTCTTCTCTCAAAGCAGCCGCTCTCACGCTCTTTTCTGGTATGTGTCACATAAAGTGCATTTTGAAGTACGTCGCCGCTGTGTAGTCGTGTTACATGCAGACCACACTTGTCGTCGTCCTCTCTGGCCGACAGTGTTGTGAGAAGATTAAGCACAGGAGGATCTGCAAGAAACCCTCAACACTGCCAATGAAATTTATGGTAGTCCTCTGGTGAGCTCTGAGCTCTGGAGTGGATTTCTCAATGATCACCCAGAGGAATGGAGGAATCAAAAGACAAACCGAGCTTCTTTTCACACGAGCGTGAGCTTTTATCTTCTTTCCTCTGAAACTTCTTAAATTGAGCTCCAAAGAAATAACCTCCCTGGTGACTCATGATCTTTTCACCTTCTCCTCTGTTCTCGTTTTTTAGGAATACCAGCAAGATCCAACAATAACTTTAAAGATTCACAAATGAATCTGCGCAGCAACCAAATAAAAAAAATAAAAATCAGTGATCAAATTGAAGTCCTGAATACACGCAAACAAACAAATCATATATGGTCTAAGTTCTAATGCTGTGACCCAATGTCAATAATCTCTTGGTATGTGTCAAAATAAACATTTTAGGTGTTTTTATAAAATCCCGCTCACTATCTGTTTGTTTTTTCTGTTGGTTGCTCCTGATTCGGGGTCGTCAGAGTGTATTTTTTTTTCTCTCCATCCACAGTGTGGATCTGGCACAGGTTTTACATCGGATGCCCTATCTGATGCAACCTTTCCTATTCATCCGTGCTTGTGACCGGCACCAAGGGCTGGGGTGAGCTACACTTGACATTGTTAAGTTGTGGGTCATAGTAGCTAGATGTTTCTTTTTTACATAGGTCTGACTGTGGAAGCCTGTTTGAGGAGTACTGCATAGAGATTTACAGTGCACTGCATTCATCAGAGCTTTTTTCACGGAAAATGTTTGCCTACTGCTGCTGGAAACAAGGTTGATAAGAGCAGTGAACCTGGACCAAAACAAACCAAAACGGGCCATAAAACTAAACTAAATGTTTATGTTTAAGTGTTATGTAATTTGTCATTTGTTGCTGTCATTCGAGCTGTTTATATTTGTTTTTTAATATCTGATATTGATTTGTTTTTTTTAATGTTTTTCTCCTTTCATTTCTGCACATGTTAAGTGTCTTTGAGTATTTTGAAAAGCGCTTTTTAAATAAAATGTATTATTATTATTATTATTTACTATTATTATTATTATAAAATAAGCCTGTAAGCACAACCACTGAATGTGTGGATGTTTTTCCAAAGGTACCAGAATTAAGTCAAAACATGAATGTGTGAAGTTGAAGCATCAGCATCATCTCTCATTTCATCACTTATGACCTTCTAGAAGTAAAATAATAAATAAAATGAAAGGCTCAGCTGTGTATCATGGTTAATACTGTATATATGTAAAGTTCGGTGAAGTCAGAATGTATAGTTTGTAAGATGTGCTCCAAAATGATTATGGACTGATGGACGTAGATACTGACAACTATATCCCCCCCGTCATTATTATGTCATTCAGGTCATGGTACTTTAAATGAAGAATAACTTGAGACAACATCAGGCCAGATCTGCACTTCCCTGAGATTAAAAAAGTCTACATAGCTAGAGGAGGAAAATGTATAAACTGTAAACTGTTATGACCAATGCTGTTTTTTTTCTTTTTAATTTGTTTCAGCAGATTAACAGGAGCAATGAAATCAACCATACTATTAATCACACATCTAAGTGTTATATTATTAACAAATACGGCAATAAAATGTTTACATCCACTGAGATGTGTGGCGACTGATATGGTGGTCAAATAATAGACGAAGCAGTGCCATCTTGTCCACCTTCTGAAGCTTTGAATTCAATCAGTGCAAATTTGACCACAAAAACACAGCCTCTTTGGGGGAAGTACTGTTTGTGCCCATGGAGCTGGATCATTGAGTGATGTGTCACTTTCAGAATCAAGCTTGCAGTTTGCTCATACAACATCATTTGTTGTGCACTTTGTGATGACAATATCTAAGCAGCAGCACACTGATATTGTCCACAAAAAGCATGCAAAAAAAGAGCCTGGCTGTTGCAGGACTCTAAATCTAATCCTGATGGATTTTTTTTTCTCTTTTTTGGCATATGTAACTTCACAGACCATAAAATCAGAGACTTCATTGCTAGGCAACTAGTCTCTGCACAGAGACGGGGAGGGTGTTCAGTGTTTACTGTCAGAGATCTGCAGCTAGTGGGAGTGCAGCCTCTCCAAAAGAGAATAGATTAAAAATAGATAAAACAGATACCAGTTGTTTGCATGGACTTCAAACAATTCTAAACAATAGCTAAATCTAGCAGGAACATGTACGACTGCTTCATATTGGAGATCTGTCCTGATTGGTAGCACTCAGGGCTCACTCCACATCAGAAATACTAAAGTCTTGCGACAAGAGACGCCCTCTGGATTACTGCGCTGTAAATTTACTGGGCAGAGTACAGAGGGAGAGGGAGCTCTCTAGAGAATGGGAATGATGAGGTAATCATTCACCCTGATCTGAATTAATAAGGCCTCATTAGGCAGTCAGAGACACACTGCAGCGCTGAAAAGAACCACAGTGTGGATTCCGCCCATCATATCCCCTGGCCTCTGTAGCCTGCTAGTGCACACTGTGTTTGTTAGAGAACTCTATGTCTCTTTCCTACTTTGTGCATTAGCCTGATCTGAGATGCATGGGAATTGTACAGTGCGTTGACTGCAGAAAAAAGCTTGTGCTACATGCTCGTGCTTTGTCACAACATAATAGTTGAGGTTACAGGTTTTCTTTCAAGGGAGCTAAGGGGGTGAGCTCATTGGATTCAATTTACTGAGCGCAGTACATTGTTGTCACTGATTACACCATGTATTCCACAATATATGTCCATGCATGGATGGGGATAACGCTTTGCTTCAAGTCTGCCAATGCAAGTGGTGCGATCTGGATCAGCGTGAGAAGGCCTAAAGCCTCCAAATGCCCCTAAATGAGATTAATAAAATGGTCAAAGACGCCACCACTATCTAGATTTCATTACTCCGAATAACAACGTTCAATCAGGCAAGCAAAGTCAGTTTTATTTATATATTGACAAATCACAGCAAAAGTCTCAACTTTTGCTGTGATTTGAGACTGGAAGATGGTTCCACAGGAGAGGAGCCTGTTAACTGAAGGCTCTGGCTTCCATTCTTCTTTTGAAGACTCTGGGGACGACAAGTAATCCTGCATCCTGAGAGTGTAGGGTTCTAGTCAGGTAATAGGGTACGAGCATTGAGCATTAAGGCTTTTGTACATGAGATCTACCCTGGATATTACAGGGGGACAGTGCAGAAAGGGTCTATGTTGGAGATATTCAGGTTCAGATTCAGACTGCCTTTAATGGTCATTTTTATGTAGTACATAAAAAAGAAATTGTGTTTCGCATAAAAACACCAGGCAGAATAAAAGACATTTCAGTACAACATTCAGAAATATATAATAACTCGGGCGCAGATAGCGCAGTGGTTAGAGTGGGCGCCCCATGTACCGAGGCTGTAGTCCTCTAGAGGTCGTCGTGGGTTCGATTCCGACCTGTGGCCATTTGCTGCATGTCTTCCCCCTTCTCTCTCTCTCCCACATTTCCTGTCACCTCTTCAGCTGTACTGTCTAATAAAGGCATAAAATGCCCCAAAAAACAACTTAAAAAATCTAATAATAAATTGCATAATAAATAGTATATGCAATGAATAAAAATAGTTAGAGATAAGATATAAAATAAATACCAGTTGACATGTAAAGTACTCATTCACATGTTCATGTCAGTACACCTGCTTCAGCTCTATGGTTCAGATGGAGTCTTTAGATGCTTATTGGGACAGCCTGATGATAGCAAATTGCAAAAATCTATCCTGGAAGTAACAAATGCATGGGCTAATGTTTCTGCATTTTGTCCCTAATCTTTGCAATGTTATGCAGGTGAAGGTAGGCAATCCTTGAAATCCCTGTCAGTCAGTTTTGAGATTCAATAGATAGTAGTGGCAAATCTCTGAGGGAGTGGCAGAGAGAATTGTTTCATGGAGTGGAATCCTGTGGTTTTGGTTTTTATACCAGGGGAGTGTTTGCCCGAGCAGACTGAAGGGCACTTTGGTTCAGAAAGCATCCCACCTTGCCTCAGTCTAAGTGGATGTGACAGGTAGCCATGAAAAACACACACACACACACACAGACACACACAGAGAGAGAGACGCAAACAAATTCAACAAAGACATGACAGTGAAATTACTGACATGAAAACTGCTGCCTGTCCCTCCACACGGAACATGTTATTACATTTGGAGCACAACCAATCAGAAGGACAAGTAATGGGAGCAGTTCCAGTTTGATGCTTGTTATTTATTTCCATTTACCTCAGTCTTCAAAATCAAATGGAGGTTAGGTAACGGTATTAAACATTTAGTTGGTCAGGTGAAATGAAATCCTATGGAACATTGAGTGAAAAGGGAATCTGTCTCATCCGTGTCATTCAATAAGATGTCACAACTTTGGGGTAAATTATTGACGACTTAGTCATTAACCTACTTTTGCTGTTTAGACAAAATTAGCCTCAACTAAGAATAAAGAAGGAAATTAGGGCCAGACACTTGGAGACATGAAATAAGAGCATTGTGCTAAAATATAAACTTTTCAGTTGCTCCATTAGTGATGAAAAGTGGTGAAAAGCAGTGTGAGTGAATGTCTGCATGCTGACAGACAATAGGTTTCCAGTCACCAATGCAATGCCACATCACACGCTGCTTTTTACAACATAAAACACTTATGTGGCTGGATGTGTAAGTTTTTACTGGGGCAGATCTACTGCTGTGAAAAGAAGACAGAATTCCCAGAGGGGAGGCCATTTATAGGACACAGACACGCTGTCTGTCAGAGGTTGCCTTGCTGAACACAGTCAGAACGGATGAAAGGAGAGAAACTCAGAGGCCAAAAGTGAGTCTCTTGAAGATCCAACAGTAACTCTGCTGGTGCGAAGACGTCAAAATGGGGCCTAAAGCATCAGCGGACAGAGTGAAGAAAGAGAGATCTACATTTATGACCACTTTGAATCAATACAGACGACTGCAGCTGTGTTATTTTCCTGGCCTGGAGTAGATATTAGTGTTTCAGTGGAAGCAATTGCATATTGATCCACATGAACTGTTACAAGCAGTCCTCCACCTACTTCATCTTTTCCATGGAGTAACAATTGACTGGTGTCATGTGCAATGCAGTCCGGTTATTTGTAGAAATAGTAGAAATAGAGCAGATTACACAGCAGAGAAGGTCCCTCATGTAGCGTAGCATAGTATCTACATAGTGATGTGTCAGTGCTGGAGAATACTTTGTTAGGGAATCAAATGCTCTAGCTTGAAAAATGTAGTTGGGTGACATGATTACCTCTGCCAAGGTTCAGTTTGTTTGTCTGTCAGGTTGTTTGTTTGTTTGTTGTTTGTTAGCAGGATTACACAAAAACCAATGGACGGATTTGCATGAAATCTTCACCAAAGATGGACCGTAGCATATCCTAGAGGTGAGTAAATTTTGGTGATGATCCGGTGAGAGATAGGACTGGTACTGCTGGAATAAGTGTCCACCAAAGCGTTTTTTTCTAAGCTGAAAATGCCCAGCTGGGGGCGCTTGAGAACGCTTTGGAGACACAGTGTTTTTCAGCTGAGGTGCTTTGGTTGCTATGATATGGAATATCCACCAAAGTAATTTGTGTTGCAAGTACCTAATTTTGCAGATAGTTTGTTTTATTAACAAATACTGAGTTTAAAAATGGCAGCACAAGGTAGAGTACTTGATCTGGCCCTGGCTTTGCATGAAGGGAGGGCTGAAGGAAGTAGGGAGCGAGGACTGACCTGCAGGTCTATGTGGGTTCATGAGATTTTGTGGTATTTGTCCCGCCCTTCCTCCACTGTTATTGGACGGTTGTGTAAAAAGTGACAGTGACGAGCACAGCGGTTCACCCAAAGTTGAACATTTTTCAACTCTCGGCGACCACAAAAAAATGGCAAACATGTAGCGCTCAGCTCAGAAAAGACGCTCAGCGCCTGGTCACGCTGCTGGTGTCTGTAGTGTAGTGCATTGCAAATACTTAAAAAAATACACTGGCCTCTGGAAAAAAAATGCTCTGGTGGACACAGGCCCTAACAATTATGTCGAGGATTGCTGGATCTTGGCGGAGGTTTGCACTCTCCGAGCGCCCTTGTTTGTATATGGGGAGGTGAGCTGTGGCATTGCATTGGCTAAATATTTGCAAAAGAAAAGGAATATCTTATGGCTTAATTAAGATCATACCATCAGTGATCATATTAGGTTTAGGGTAATCTACCATTTTTAGCTATAAGTTGCCAGCTCAGAGGTCGTTGTTGTATTGTAGAGACGAGGATTTTGAAAACACTCACACACAGTCCATATCCAACAAAGATGTGTTTCTCTTTTATATGTTCATGGTATTAAAAAAATGTTACAAGTAAAGCTTGACATTTTGGGATACACACTTTTTCACTGTCTGGTTAAAGGTTTTCCTGTGTTGTCAGCCTGGAGCCTGGAAGAAGTGCAGTGGTGCTGTCCTACTCTGTACATAATTTATTTGCACAAATTGCAGCTTCAATGCTCACCTGCTTACTCTCTTATAGGACAGGTAACTATGTACGAATTGACACCAAATAGTACGTCCTACATTTCCTTGGCTTATTTAGGGAGCTGGCTTAACAAAAAAAACAACTGGGTAGCGTCTGACTACCACATCACATCCGATGCCGTAGGTGCGTTCTGAGCGAGAGTCTGATGACGGTCATTGAGCCAGTCTGGATACATCGCTGACACTGGTTTTACATGCATGTCTGTATCCATCAGAATGGGGTATTAAAGATTTTTATTTGGTGTTAGAAAAAAGGATTGGCGTAAAATTTGAAAAGTGAGCAGAACCTGGTTAGGTTAAGCTTAAAATCCTTTTTGATGATGAACATTTTTTTTTTCAAAGCAACCCACAGCAGAGCCGTCCACAGAGCTCCTTAAATACCCACAGTTAAGAATGCACGACGCTCCAGCAGCCTTGGGAAACACTGAACTTGGCATTAACACTGAAAGGTCACAGAGAGACAAGAAATGTGGATGTGCATTGATATAGAGCCATTAGTCTGGCCTCTCCTGAGAATTCTCATTTAAATATAAAGCCTTGTATGTGACAAGCGACCTCAACAGCATGAACTCCCCCTTCAAAGCTGATGCATCTCTGCTACACAACGCCCACAGACTCAGCAGGATGTGGGGAAGCAGCAGGCCCAACTGGTTTCTGCAATTTGCCCTAATGGTTTTACATATCTTACTTAGTGAAACAGTCAGTTTGATTTACCTGAGCGGAGCAGGAAGCCGGGACGACATTGAGATTCCGGGGGATGAGTGCTGTGTACAACAGTGATAAATAATCCAGAGGGTGTGTTTAGCAGATAAAATAGATTTCTGCTTGAGTACCATCTCTCCTGTGTGGACAGCGTGGGCCTGGGGGGCCACGTCCTACTCTATACACTGTTTATTCTCACCACCTGCAGCGCAGCTCAGCTCAGCTGTGCTCACGAGATTGTTCAAGTACATATGAAGAAAGTCTGACCTGCTTACACAAACACACAGTTTGTAATAGAAGTTTGTAAACTGCTGCTCTGAACTTAACACTTAGCACTTTTACAGTTTTTTGATGAAACTTGTTTTGCCCAAAAATGCTTCTTTCTTGGGTTTTCTTCAGTTAATATTTTTGTGTTATTATTAATTTTTGATACAAACACTGTTTTCATAAATACAAAGAAATGAAGAAATGAATTACTGAATATACAGTAATTGGCTCTTCATGTTTTCATGGTGGTGATAGCATGTTGCTTTTTTAATTAAATGTTTAAATTAATAAATAATTATTTTACGAAGTTGTCAACAATCAATTTTCCCTCATAATTCCCATCAGGGAATTGGACAAAAGTGTTTTGATGTTAAGTAAGTGATTATTATTATTATTTCAATTTAATAGATTAATTAATCAATCTCTTGATTATCATGATAAAGCTGTCCTACTCCATCCAGAGAGTCAAATACTAACACAATATATTTGTGGATAAATGTACAACCCCGATTCCAGAAAACTTTGGATGCTTTGTAAAATATAAATACAAACAGAATGCAATCATTTGAATTATCTCTGCTTACTAATAAGTTTCCCATGTAGTAATATCCCATATACCGTACAACCATGTGTTCAACAAAATGGGGAACCTCAATCCATCTTTGCTTGTGAATGACTGAACCTTTTGAGAACGCCCCTTTCAAAACCCAATCATGAAACTATTATCTGTTACTATTTAACCTTTTGTGTAGTGTTCTAAAATATATTTTTTAGTGTTCCACACATTTCCCAGTTCTAATTGCACTGGACTGATTTCACTTGTTTTTGTCCGTTGTGCAAATTTGCAACCAAATTGATGGGAATATATAGCTCAGGTTAAAAAATCCCAGAGTTTCCAATTAAATGTTGATCATAAAATACAGTATCGAAATAATTTTCCTTATCCCATGGAGCGACATCTTCATTGTCTGTCCTTTCAACGAGCTCCACCTCAAGTTAAATCCTGCTTTTACATTAAGGATGTGGTACTTCCTCCTCCACTGGTGCCAACATGCTTTAGTTATAGAACATTTTATTGTTTTATGATCATGCATATCATTCTGCTTATTATCAAAAACACTTCTCTCTAGGGTAAAGCTAGCTCAACAAAGCCACCTCCTGATCCAGTTCATCCAACTGTCACACAATCATTTGCAAAGAGAATTAAGTTAAATCCCACATCAAAACAAGCCATAGATTTTAATTACGTATTTTACTGCCAAGGGCATGATGCCCTTAAGAGTAGTGGGAAAACAGGAGATGTACAGCTTTGTTATTTATTGTATTTATTTTCAAAAAGATTTTCTATTGATATATATAACAGAAAAAAAATCAGCACTGAACACAAAGTACACTACAGCTGTATTTGGTCACAAAATCCAAGAATTGGCTCGAAGAAAGTTTTACCTGATGACATGTCTAGATAAAAAGTCAAGGAATTATTACAACTGTTACAGTTCATCCTGAGGGGACCATGAACATGTGCAGCAAATGTAATGGCAATGCATACAAATATTCTATTGGTGTCATGGTTCAGTATTTAGGTTGCCTTTCCCTGTTCTATTTTGAAAGTATTTTCCCTGCCATGTGCTTTTGCTTTGCATTTCCTGTGTTTTCTTATGATCCTAGTTTTTGGTTCCTCTTATTTTGTTAGGTTCATTTCATGTATTAGTTCCTCTGTTTCCTGTTTTATTTTGTTAGCTTTATTCCTTGCCTTGTGTTTTGCTTTACACTTCCTGTTGTCTTCTCTTTTGATCTGTTTTACCCCTTTGGTTCCTGTCTGTGTTTTAATCTTCTGTGTTTAGTTCCAGTTTGCTCCCTTTCTCTTTGCTCATGTATTCTCTGTCCATTAGTTTATTGCTGTATCCTCCTTGTTTCTTCCCCTTTAATGAATTTTCCCTCCAGTGTGTGATTGTCTGATTGTCTCCACCTGTTGTTGATTGTCTCTTCCTCCCTGTGTCACCTGTGTATCATTCCCTCCTTACCCTAGTGTATTTAGTCTGTGTGATTCCCTCTGAGTTGTCAGGTCGTCTGCAATGTCACGTCCACCTTTCGTCTATGTCTGATCTCATGCTTCCCTAGTGTTCCCAGTGTTCAGTGTAAGTGTCCTTGGTTTTTTGGGACTTTTGCCTTTTGTTGGATTTTGCTTCTACCTTTTGTGTTTTTTGTGGTTGTGGACTGTTATGTTTGGACTTTGAAATCAGTCCTTAATTAAATTATTGAACTGCACTCTGCCCCGTGTTGTCTGCATCTTTGGGTCTTGCTTTTTTGAATCCTGACAATTGGGGGAGAAAACTTGAAGAAAGGTCAAGGGGATCGACAAAGTTATTTATTTTAATCGCACTGTGAATGTCAAAATGTCAGCCGATCCATATAGTTGTTGAGTAATTTCATTCTGGACCAAAATGTAGGCCTGACTGACCCACCGTTCTTGACCAAAATTAAGTCATCACGCCTCTCTGTAGTCCTTTCTGGAATTCCTTGCTGACAATCAGCTGACACTTTATACTACAATCAGTTGAGCTCTTGCGAGGACAGACATGCCTGACGCTGTCCAAGGTGCTGATCCTGCTGCTGCAGGAAGGTAGGGAACCATCATGAGAGCTCATGCATAAATGTAAAAAAAACCAACACATTAATTAGATCGGACTTTCCTCATTCACTTTATACGGCCACAAATCAAATATGTATCTGATTTAGGATCAGACCAAGTGATTCGAATCTGATTCGAAAAGACTGGACTTTTGAGTCACTTCATCTTGGTAATGTGAAAGTTTTGTGTTTTTCTGTGTCGGTGATGCTCGCTAAGTGAGAAAGTTAGAGCTAGTTTTGCCAGGAGAATAAAGTCCTAAAACATTTCTTCAGTCTGCTGCCCCTCACTGCGGGGGTAATTACTGTATTCTTACAGCTCTTGACCAGATTTGGAATCGGAGAATCAATTTACCCCACCGATGTCACACTTTCAAAAGCTGCACAATCAACCACTATGCATATAAAACATTCAGCAAAATAACATGGGAGCTACAGCTAGAGCTATGAGAACTGCAAAGACATGTAAGTACAAAACTCCAACATACATTTACAAACATTTTAATGTGGAAATGTTACATATTATGTTGTTATGAGTTCAAAATACTTAACATACGTTACACAGTTTGTCTTCACCTGCATTGCTTACCTTTGTACTGCCAATGACTGAAGGGTTTAGGTGCAGTGTGCAAATACAGTAGTTATTTTAAGTGTAGGCTTGGATCCAAAATGTTCTCTCTCAAACAAGTACAGAGAGGGCAAAATATGTTGCTGCTCTGCTTCTGTCTGAGGCGCAATATGTGGTTCAATTCCCCCGGACAGCTGCTAGATAACAGCTTTGACTGCTGCTCTCTTCTCCAAAGTCCTGTCACTAAATGGTCTGCCATCACAGCACAAAGCACTAAAGCATAGGAAACTCATCTTATCATTTTTTAATGAGGCGATCCCCTCTTTCATCAGCAAATCAATATCTTAAAGTGTAACTGTCCAGAGTTTTGGGCCTGTGCCAAGTGTGAAGGTGCATAGTAATGTTTAAATTTGTTGTTGCTTTTGGACAGTTATGGCATATGTAATCTAATTAATGGAATGACAGTGAAATATATTTTATAGCTACTGTTGCCCTCACCTGTCTTATTTGTGAGACTTCAACGATGTCACTACGGTGGCTCCAAGGACAAACGAATCTCAGGATGGAACGTGTTGTCCCATCTAAACACTGTATGAAAAAGCAGCAAATGATCAGGCATTAAATTATAAGTTAATCTCTATTTTCTATAAATGGCATATTTTACTAAAGGACAGTCTGGGCACTGTAAGTTCTAGCGAACAATATTCAAGCTGGAATGAATACTGCTTTTGTTGGGGACTTATGATGCAGTTGAATATTATGTTATTCAGTGCACTAGTGAGTATTTACAGCAGCAGGGTGTGTGAATTAACTCGCAACATTTTTTCAAAGGGTAAGCATTCTCCAGATCCTATTTATGCTTACATTCTCAAATTGTCATTGCCTTCGGGGGCCACCATATAGACCTGCTTCTGAATTAACAAAAGGCCTCATGCAAGAGCATTTTCATATTTCATCCTGAGCATTTTCAACAAACCCTCTTAATTCTACAAGCACACCAGATAAATGTGACATTCTCATGAGGAAGTGCGTATCTGTGAGAATTGACCATTAGCATAAACTTAAATAGCCACAGTATATAAGGGTATCTGTTCCATTCCATTTGAGGGTGAACTTCATTGACAAAAATGTCTTAAACATTATTTAAACTCCACATCTCTGAGTCTCCAATCCTGTGGTGGGAAATCAGTAGCTGAAAATGTAAGCAGTTAGTGATGCCTGTAGTCATATAAGGACATAAAAGACACAAAACACAGCATGCTAACAACAATTCTTCCACATCCATGACATATTTATGCAGCATTCATGGGCATTTTGGGTACAACAGAGGATGTTTACTTGGACAGCAGTCAGATTTAGCGAATTTCTGTATATCCACTAAATTGCATAAAAGTTGCTTTGCTAAAAGTAAAGCAATAAAACCAGTCAACTGAAGGAAATTGTGGGGAAAAAAACAAAACAAACAAAAAGAAAAAAGATCTTTGCAAGTCATTAAAAACGGTTATATGGTGAACAAAAATATTTGTTTTACATTGAGTTTCTTTGTTTCAACAAATTCATTCAGAAAAAGACATAATTATTAGGTCCAACATTTGTGTTGAACTTGACTTACATCAGAAAATCAATGAATACGACTTGTTCTCTTAAATCAGTATGACTCAGCACTGTAACACAAATCTGTTTGCACAGGAGGTTTTAAAATTAAAGACAGTAGCTGCTTATGATCTTTGTCCTGTTCCTGTGTTTCTAATCCATATACTCCTAAAATATGAGCTCATTCTGCTTCAGAATGCTATAAATGGTGAAATGATGTTCAGTGAACCTGCGTATGAAGTGTTCCTCTCACTTATTAGTATACTGTATACAGTAGATGTGATCAGTGAAAACAACAATCATGGTTTGATGATGAGTGATTGTTGGTTGGCCTGTAATCAAACACATTTATTTTGGGCCTCAACAGCCATTAATTGATGAGAGTATCTTGTTTTAACAGGAAAGCTTGACCTTGCTCAGTGCTCTGGGAGATGCTGTGTTTCACTCATCTACTTAGCTGTACTGTATCACAGCAGCATAGTATGGTATGAGCTTCAAAACGTCTCTCAACGAAATTAAATTCACAGTGTGGACCAGAGAGCTGCATGTTGACCCCTGATGTCGCTGTGGAAGTCAGATGTCACTGGTAACAGGATTCCACGGAAGATTTAACAGATGCTGCGTTTTATTACCCATGTTTGATGCTTTTCCAATGGCCTCAGAGTGCTCCATTTATTTTGGTGAGCATTCACTTCCTTTCTGTTTAGTCAGTAACAAGAAAGAACCGGTCCTGCAGCACTGCTTCAATGAGTATAAATAGGAAAAGATGGGATGATGACTGTGAGAGCATTGCAGGGTAATTCTGGTGGTCTAATGGGTCCATTTTCTCAGTTGGATCAGTTGTCCCTATAAAATAAACCTTATATGGTGTGAAAACAACAACCAACGAAAAGCTTAATAAATCAGCTCAGGCCGGTCAGTGTCAGCAACGCAGCTCCAGGTTGTACACAGCACAAGATAAAGCCTGCGCGATTTGTGAGTGCAGCCAGAGGTTTCTCACATTTGATCGCTGTTCCATTTCATCTTTGCAGTGGCAGTAAACAGCTGATAAGATGAACACAGATTCTCAAGTTTGCCCACCAATCTCTGTGAGGAATGACTCGGTTGGAACCATCTTGAACAGGAGGGAAAACAGTCATTTGATGAAGATGTGCAATGAGGCCTAAGACGCTGATGGAGAAGACATGTTCCTCTTCAGAGCAGCTCTATTAATATGTAAAGCTCATGTAACAGCCAGATCTGTCATTTGTCACTTGAGGGGGAGCAAGAGGACCAGCAGAGTGGTTTCATGCATCTGCTGGAGCTCCTTTTGTTCCATTAGGGCTTTAGTTGGAAGAAGAGAGAGAGACACTCTTTACTCTGTTATCAGCTGGCAATGATATTATTTATTCCGCTCATTTAACTGCAACCCACCCACACACAGTGAAAAGGATAAGACCCATGCATACTGAAAACAAAGGGGTACATGTCATCTTAAAATCAAAAGTCAACTCTTTGCAATGATGAAATTGTGAGGAGCCATAATTAATTTTACAATAAATTGTTTTCTAATGTGGATTAAGGTATTTTCCTATTCATAATATGACAGATGAACACACTCAGTCCAAAGCCTCCAAGCTGCAGATGAGGATTTAGCACAACAGCACTGATGAAACCTAACCCATGAGGAGGATACTCACTCAACACTGACATTTCTTTTTAAAGATTTTTTTCATTATGTAATGCTCAGCTGGAGAGATATTACACAGAATCCCCTGGTTTGGATTTGCTTTGTTTCATTATGAGTAGAAGGCTAGGTTGATTCTGTTCCACAACATTATCTAAAGTGGAGCATCAAAATGTAGTCAACACACCCAAATATGTTCCCTAATCCTGACATATCTCCTGTTACAATGTTTGAATTAGTAAAGGTAATCTTAAGACTTGCTATTAGAGTGAAACAACAAACACAGATGTTTTGAAATTGTTTTGTTGTGTAACCAACAAACAGCCAGGAGGAGCAGGGTAATAGCATTTTTGGGGAAGTTATCTAAAAAAAATGGCCTACCTAAGTTTTATTTATTTCTTTTACCGCTACAGGAATCACATATTTCATTTCATCCCTAGAAGTTTTAAATTTGAATGCACAAACAGTTTTCCATGTTAATTGAAGCAGCATAGTAGATGTTTTATTTTCTTACAGATATATAGTTACACAAAGGAATTACCAGTTTAAAAACAGGTTGATTGGCAAAATGGGACTTGAACTGAAAATGTGGTCTTTTAGGTTTTCAATCCTATCCTTTTTATCCTGTCCAGAAACACTGATTTCATGCCCCTGAGTCGTATTTGACAATGAACTCTAAACTTTACTGTGAATCACTTAATGATTTGAAAGACTTAAGGAGTAAAATGAAGATAGGTCTCTGCATCAGTCTTATACGCTGCAAAAAAAAAAAAAATCATGGCTGAATAGCTTCACTCCTTCATAATGTCAAAGTTTCATTCAAGCGACGGCATCGACAGAGTCATTGTCTGATCTTAATGTGAAAATGGGCTCAGTGAGAAATGGATTGTTAAATAGAGATTATAGAGGCACTGTGATAAATCCTGGGCCACAATTCCGCTGGGAAACCTTCACCTCTATGTAACCTGCACCTAAGTGGGTAATATTGATCTGCTATAACAGGGATCACATGCTGTCTCTTCTTTTTTCCTGCTGACCTGACAGCAACATGTGTAAGAGATTTTTTATTCTGGTTTACTGAACATGACTGATTTTTGATGGACAAATTTTCCTGTTTTCTTCTAGGAGGACAGAACAAGAGTCACTTCGCTCTTCAAGCATGATCATTTCCATTTAGAAAAGCAATCCTCCATGCAATGCCACCATCAGGACAAATGCTGAAATAAATATATTTCAGTCAGGACCGCTTTAGTCAAATATAAAGTTTATTAACATTTTGCAGTAACTTATATTTGGGGTATGGTTCTGCTCTGGGACCTCCCTGCCCTTCCTCGTGCCTACGTGGAAAGCCTGAAGCAGGAAGAGCACACCTTCCTGCCCTTCCATGAGCCTTCATGGAGTGGCTAAAGCAGGCAGAGCAGCCTGCAGAGACGCCCCTACTCAGAACAGAACAAGCATCAATGACAACAAAGACACTGATTAAGTCAGACACAAGTGGAAAGGAGGAGCTGGGGTGGAGGTGGGTTGCCAAACGGCTTGCAGAGGAAGCAAGGAGGGCAGGCTTAAGCAGCTTAAATAATGCACACTGTATGAAATTTGGCAGATGGATGCATAGAAGGGAATCAGCTGAGCTATCAGCTGGTTTAGAGATTAGCTGCTATCAGCTGATGTAGCTGAGAATGACAGCCGAGATCGACTTCTGTGGCCTGAACTAACACTACGCTCCATTTTACTGTATGTTAAACTGTCCATATACTGTATATGTACTATATTTCCATGAAATTTGAATTGTTCATTGTTCCCTAGAGGATACATCCTCAGCTGCACTTGAGATGAGTGAAGATGGTCATAATTATACATGTACCTGCTAAACATCAGCATGTTACATTGACATTGTGAAAACGTGGCAATGGCAATAGTCTCTTGTTTGCAATTACGTGCATAAAAGAAAATGTTGAGCTGATTAGCCGTGAGAAGCGTCACATTCATCTGAGAGCACAGAAGTACTGTCACCGGACAAACCCAGAGTGGACCCTAAAGGCTGCAAACGGCAGCAAAAGGTAAAGTTTGGATTTTGGTGATCTCAGTACTTAGAAATCAAGAGAGGCGACAGAGATAAAAGTGTGCACTTCTCAGGCTTAAAGTCTGCTCCTGATTGGCTGATGTGGTGGAAGTGGTGATCAGATTAACTATAAGCAGTTCTAGAATCACTCCTGGATTTTTGGATCACACTGAAGGTGCAATTAAAGGTGAAAGTCAAAGCTTGAGAGCAGAGATAAATCCCCTCCAGTTGCCATACTGCATCTTATAGCAACATAATACTACTTCTACTACTACTACTAATAATAATAATAATGTGGAAAACTTATCCAAAATTGGGAGAATAGTTTCATTTTCCTTTTTTTCTGCAGCCTTCAGAAACTTGGTAATAAAAATGGTATCAGTGGAAGAAAATAATTTATTTTTCAACACAAAACTGTGAAACTGATTTGTCTATTATGCACAATTGAAATATCAAAAGTTTTTTTATATCCCAAAAAATAGCTCCAAAACATTTCGAGCAACAACATTATTATTATTGTAAACCAAGACACTGCATACAGCGTTGCACATTTGAGCAGACATTATCATTAAAATCTTGGACTCCAGAGCATAAAGCATAGAATCTAAAATGTCTCTGTTTACATTCAAAATGTCCCATAGACAGTATAATTTGCAATAAAATCTTGAGTCTTTAATTGTGTCTTAAATAATGCAATTAAACTGTAGCCTGCTCTTGTGCCAACTACTATAAACCTCCGGAGTGAATGAAGCGATTTGTTCAATTCTCTATGAGCAATGGGAGGGAAAGCAGAGACTACTAAGGACAATGGGGTTATGATAAATGAAATAAGATGAATGTATTTCCATTTTGAGCAGACCGGGATTTAAAAAGACGACTCAATAAAAATGAACCCTAGAGACCGGCCTCAGTGAAATTGGAGTCACCATTATTATAGGCTGTCGAAGCAATTATCAGGAAACAAACTTTTAATGGTCATCTGATAAGAGTAATCGATAATGAGTATGCTGATATGATGGAATGTTAGTTTTCAAGGTTAGGAGAGTACATTAGTCAAAAGGCTGAGGAGAGAATGAAAACAATAATATAACAAAGTGGACAAAATATGCATCATAATATGCATTACGGCTAAGGAATAGCAAAGTTAAAAAAGTTACCGAACAACTGTGTCTTTTGTTGGTTAGGAGTGTTTATTGGGCTTTAAAAGAGTCACACTTAAAACTGTCCTTAGAGTTTGTCACTTCATTACCAGCTGTCATGCATGCATGCATAGGGTACAACCCTCAGGGATACTTAAGTAATGACATTGGTTTACATTAAGCAGCAATAATTTAATCAACCTAAGATTTGATATGGTTTACCCTTGTGGTCTTCTTGTTAAACAATTAGGAGTAATACGTAATACTGAGAGTTTGCCACTACTGCAGAGGATATAGTGCATCAGCTTGGATCAGAGGATGGCAGCAAAATGTAGCAAAATAAACAAAGTCAACTTCCCAAACCTCTCCTTCAACGTTTTCCACAGATCAACTGCTGATCTGTATTTGAGACTGTCCTCCTGAGAAAAAATTCATTTCAGAAAGTGCTCCTAAACAACATGCTCTATGTCTACATTCAAGTGAAACAGTTCACTAGTTCACACAAGACTTATGTGGACACCTGGGACAACTACATTTTAAACTTGAACAGGTGAGATTACAATTTTGACGATTCTGACATTCAGTATTCATTCATTTTAAGACAAATGGTGAACTTTCACTGATTCAGTTCCAATCCGAGATGTTGGATATGGGTTCCTCCCCACCACATGGTCGGAGGATCTTTTTTATAGGGGTGATTGATTGGGCTACATGAGTGGTTGGAGTCTTTTCAGGCATTCTGACACATTTGTTCTGGCATTTGTTCCCTATTGTAATCCAGTTTAATTGATGTGAATCTAAGATGCCATTCTTCAGGAGAGAGCAAGCTACAAACTTCTCACAGCCACCCTTTAAGGTCTGTGTGTTTGGTGCACGATTAGTCAAATGCTGATAATTAATTGATTCTCTCTGAAAGCATCTCTTTTCAGCACCATGTGAAAACATCATGTCACATTATGTCAAAATATGTTATAAATTATTTCAATGTCAGCGATGGCCATGGAGCCACCAGTGAATAAATTGACCCTTATTTGCTAAGTTTATCTGTGAATATTACTAAAAGGGTTTTATTAGTTGAATCATTCTATTGGGAAACTGATTGGTACTAAATTATTCTCCAACTCAGTCGTTCACCATGCCAGGAACCCTGAAACTGTGATAAATTAGACCACACACACCGTTTGACAAGATTTCATTCTGGGGCAAGATGTTTTATTACATGAAATAGTCATACATCCTGTCATTATGTTACTTATGGAAGGATATATTATGAAAATAAATTATTGCCCTTTTTGCTCAGGACCCCCTGGAACCCCCTCAAGGACCCCTGGAGGTCTCTGAAGCCCACTTAAAAAAAAAAAAATCTCTGCTCTAACTGGAATTATTTCCACTGACTGAATCCCTTAGAGAGAGAGAGAAAGAAAAAAAAACTGCAGGTGGAACCTCTGGCACGTCCCAGGACACCACTTTGGGAACCGCTGCTGTAATTATCTATTTTCGTGGAGCGTGTGTGATACCAAAGTGGTTTATTTTGCTCCAACTTACATGCAGCTGAATTGGACCATGATGTATAATGCATTATGTACACTGCAATCGAGTCAAACAGACAGGCGCCAGAGCAGCTGAAAACAAGGACACCGTAACACAAAGGGTAAATTCCTCCACAGTTGGCTGTTCTATGGCTCAGGGCTCAGGCATACATCTGTTGGATGTATTTAGATCTCAAACTGAGCCAATTACCAGACAGAAACAGCCCCTGGTCGATCTGTCCTCGGCCCTTTTCTGCTCAGCTGTTGATGACTGCAGCTTGCTTCCATCTTTCTCCCTTTTTCAGGCGTGATTGGCTGAGTCTGGCCCAAGGACGGGGATGTGGTGAGCTACATTGGCAATAAAAAGAGAACCTGACTGACTCATGTTGTTTATAAAGGAATCCATGCTGGCGTGGGTGTGAGGAGGTGGACCTCTTTGTCTGTGTGTGTGTTTGTGTGCTCCCTGCTGAAAATCTGGCAGCTATATTAACATCAATATATTCATATTCAGATATGTGCTTCCATCCACCCGGGTCTTTTGAGGTTCTCCTCTCTTTATTGGGTGCTCAGTATGGAGGGAGGAGGCAATTATTTTTGATTGGACACGGATAAAAAGCTTTGCTAAATAGGTAGGTGCCAGGTCTGTTCTGCTATGTGGCTCATGGTTCAGCAGCATCAACACTGGATTAAAACAATGGCAGGACTTAAGATATCAAACCAGTTATATAAATGATAAATACAGACATGGCATAAATATCTTAACACGGTTCAATCAAACCACTAAATACTGAAATGACTAGTGTGTATCTCTGCGATTTGATATATTCATACAGTATGTTATTAAGATTATTATAAAGGTATCAGAGTTAAACCACAGGGATGTTTGGGGGCCTAAACATCAGGTGCTATTCAGCTGTGATGGTTGCTTGTCCTGCCTGATAGCTTCACACAGGCTCCAGCTTTTTACCTAAATGCAGACTTTTCAATGTATTCCAAAATACAGCAACATATTTCAATAAAGCATTTTTGGTAAAGGATTTTATGATTATATTTTAGGTCTCATTTCACATAAAATTGTCTAAACATTACAAAAAACATCATCGTGGCAAATATACCAACATTGTTCTTGGGGTTGGTGATGTCTGACAACACAACACAAATCTCATGGACTTCATGCCAGATTTCATGGTCTGCAGAGAATTACTATGATTTAGCTGACATGTCAATATTATTCTCAGGTCACAATTCGGTGCTCTCCAACACTTGGGTCCATGACAAGCTTTGGCATCCATTCATGTGGCTGATCATGTTCCCTAAAGGATGATTCCTCTTATTTATGGTCATTCTCTGACCTTTCCACTGTGAAATGTCAATAAATCTAATTACAGATTGTCAACATTTTACATTCTGGTACAGTACATTCATGCTGCCTAGAGGATGATCCTCTACAATCTTAGACATACTATAAGTGTTTCTGTTTTCATAATCAGGACAAAAAGTCTAATCACACAAAGAAAAGAAAATGAATCTCACTGAGGACTTTAAAAGAATTCAGATGCTGATCATCAACCACAACCTTTCACATCCTGCTGAGGACTTTTGTTGTGTGTTGTTTCCATCTCTCAACTCTCTCCTGTTTAATAAAGACCTTAAATGGCCAACAAAATATAATATAAAATATATATCTCAATAAATGTATGCATTGGTCTTTGCTCAAATGCATTGGTCTTTGCTCAAATGTCATCATTGGCATGACAACAGTCTTTACTTAACCTGCAAATGAATATCCCATTTAGCTTTGCACGCCAATGAAATTGTCACAACAATTTAAATTTGTTTTACATCGTCTCACTGTTTCGTTTAGTCAGATGTTTGAGTGGGTTATGCCAGTAGTGGCTAATTTAGCCTCAAGCCTCTAGCAGAGCAAGATGAGAAGTGGGCCACAGAGGCCTTGTAAAGTCACTTGTGGTCTTCGGTCTAAATCAACGCGGCCTGCTCATGTGAATGCACTTATGGCAATTTATTAAAAGACACAAACTCCCTCTCTGCTCCCTGAGACCATCAAGACAAATTAAACTTGTAAAATAAAGGTCACCTTAAAGTGATCTTGTGCTTAATCATAACCAAACCTGATCGCAGCGGCTGATCAGGAAATGGTAATTTTGAAAAACAATAGCAAAGGACCCACAATATATTGTTTAGTTTGTAAGATACAATGTAAATAATAATGATTATTTTAATGACTCGTTTCATGTAATTCAACAATCAATCATGTAAAAAGCATTATCATCGTTGCTCTTTAACTTGTTTTTTTGTATTGTGTTGAATACTCTTGGATTTAATAAGGCGTTACTGTTCAAAATATTAACTCACTGTCAAACCAACACATTAAAATGAAGTCATAGTAAAGGCCGATGAAGGAGTACTCTGCTGTTGTCCTATATCTCACTATGCCTAGTGCTATTTTAAGGTATCAAAGGATGCAGGATTGTAAATGTAACCTACATTTGGCCACCTGGACTGGGTGTTTGATTAGCATTGGTCTTCTCTCTTGTCGTCAGGGTTGTGATAAGCAGTAGCAGCGTTTCTCTTCAAACTTGGCCAGCAGACCCTTCAGGTGGCTTCCCTTGATGCGTCGCTCTGTTTCAGTCTCCACGGGCTCCTCCATTATTCTGACAGCAAAAGCCTGATGCCATCACGTGGATACAGCGACTCATTCTCTGTGTCTGATGTGACAACACTGTCTCAATTTTATGCTTCAATTTGAAAAGTAAAACAAAAGAATCCAACACAAATTTCACTTGCCCTCTATCGCAAACACAAAAGCTGCACTTGTAGCCATTTGAGGTACATGAGCCAGAACATGGTTCTTTTGTGGCCTCTCTTTACAAGAGCAACGAAGACCAGAGCTTGAGGAGCTTCGAAAGCCAATACAATACCTTGTGATAAAATAACACATCATGTAAATTACTCCTCAGATGTTTGGGTTCAGCCTTATCCAGTTTCAGTCTGCAGAGATTTTTATATTTTTATTTAACCAATGACTAGTAATTGTTTGCATTCTTATTGAACTGTTGCTCAGAGATAATTTCTGCCTTTTTAATTCTCAATCCGGCTGAACTATTGCACAGTGTTTTGTTCTCCACCTACTGAGGCTGTCAAAATATTACATTTTCACTACATGCTGCCAGAAAAATTGACGATAATAATATTACTGAAATTTATATCTACAGGGAAAAATATCTCCTTTGGAAAATAATCACTCAAAATGCGCGTGTAGGAAGGTGGAGAGAGAGAGAGAGTCTGTAATCATAACTGTATAGAACAAAAGGAACAATTACGCTTAAAGAATAGAGAAAAGTAAAGCGGATGAAATGATAAACAGACTAAACACTGATAAACCACAACACTTAACATCTGCACTAGATTATTTACACGATATTATCATGTGTGTATTTTTAACATGATATCAATATTTAATTTTGAAATCACATGGTTATCATTAACACTGTATATTGTGGCAAAACATTTATTTATCTGAAAACCCTTCTTACAAAATAGCTCCAATTTGTAAATATGACATTCTACAACCTAAAAGCATGAAAGACCATACAGAAATATAGAGTCCTCTCAGACATCTCATGTACCAAATCAAGCTTTTGTGGGAGGTGATTACTTTTCAACACTCGTGTACATGCCTCACCTATGCACCAAAAAATGGTATTTTCCCATAGGCAGGAAATTTTATTTTTGTTATTTATTTTGAGTGAATTTTCCCAGTAAACCTCCAAATCCCCAGCAGGAATGATTTCATATTGTCTGAGGAGACAGCGTCTTGTCAAACAAGTGGTCCGGTGATTCAATACTGTTGGTCAAATACCTCACATAATCCTGTGACAATAAGATGATATGCACTAAAGCCCAACTTAAGTCAAACTGGGCCTATGCACAGCTCAGAACATACAGCTGATATCAACATATTCAGTGCTAAATGCCATTATTTAACTACTTTAACGCCAGATTTCTAAAGGACTCAATGACACTCAACCTCTCTGCTCTCATTCAGCACTTACAGGCTATTGTACATGAAAGGTGAACCTGTAATTAAGTATTTATGACTTCAGCGACAGACTGCCCAGGCCCATTACCTACAGATGTAATGGGACAGATTGGGCTGTGACTGCCCATCTGGGTGAGCAACAATCTTCTTGTCTTCACGGCATCTTTGCTGGAATCCATTGACATTTCTTTGTTTATGTATGGCCAACGGCAATATCAAACTACACACAACTTTCATGGGGGTGTCTGCCAACCATATCAAACTCAATTATTCCAGGCTAAGACAGATACTTATGCCTCCACCGAAAAAGTAATTTCACACCAATTAAAAGCTGCAACAACAAAATCTGCAGTCCCGTACTGCAGACCCTTTTAATCCTGACTGCAGCCCTGCCTATGTGATACAATGAGGTCAGTTGCAAGATGAGCACGATGATCACAATGGCTGTGTCTGTTTTTCCTTTTTTTGGTGGGATAATGAAACAAAAAAGGAAGGAGTGATATTAAGAAAATCTACTGAACGTGTCATATAACAAACTATTTTGTCAAGAGAGTCGAGAGTATTCCTTGAAGTGTGAAGAGAAATAAACATACAGCATCTGTTAAGGACTATCGTCAGATAATTAAAACCCGCTCAGTACCTGTCTCTGCCCCATTGGATTTTATGGCGAATGTAAAACTGCCAGATTTTATTTAGTGGAAATTGGGTTGTCATTGTAGACTGAAGAGGTGAGGAGATTATTAGCACAGTTTAGCATATCACCTTATTGTTGCTGTGTTGTCGGCACCCCAAAATTTAGGATTTGCAGGGTTAGCAGCTCTTCATCCATCATGGATGTGAGCATCTGTGACACAGAAGCCCTTGGGCTCCAAGAATTCTTTATTAGGTTGTGCCAGCAGGACGCTGTCTTTTATCAATCTCTCATCCCATTGGCCCTGTTATGGGGGGTTTTCTCTGTGGGAATCTTATTATTGATGGTTTTCTCATTTGAATAATTTTGCAATAACAAGAAAATGAATTTCCTGTATCCCTCGCCTCTTAGCATTTGTGCAGCTAAAAAGTGTATCAGTGTTTTAATAGCTTCCCTGTGGTTGTTGTTGCATCACTTTGAAACAGCCCGGAAAACTGCTTGAGTGTTGTCTGCTTAAAGATAATCTTTAGCTAATAGGGATATTTGTATTCTTCTTCACAATGGATATATTTGCTTGTGATTAAATGCCTTATTTTAAACATGTGCTCATTTTGCTGGTATAAACTGTGAACTGTCTCTTTGATGGGATTTAATACTGAAAATACAAAAACAACTGTATTCCCAGAATAATATACATCTGTTGGCATGCAACAACACACCATGCCAGTACGGGAAGGAACCATTAAGACTATTAACACAGAAAATAAGTGATGGCAGAGGCATGTAGACCCTTCGCTTAGTCAAGTAAGAAATGTGCTTTTTAGCCAAAATAATAATATACTGAGCAACAGTAGAAACACATAAGCAGGAAGTGGACCGTTTTGGTGGTGTTGTCATGATGTGGGGAGCCATTGCTAATGTATGACTGTCAGACCTTGTCCAGATCCACGGTACACTGACAGCTATCCATTACCAAAATACGGTTCTAGGTCCACATGTCATTCCCAGGATACAGCAATCAGGCATCACCTTCATGCATGACAATGCCAGACCACATGTGGCTCATGTCTGTCAGGAGTAGCCTTTCTGGACCAGAACAATGTCGCTGTCTTTCCTTGACCAGCATATTCACCAGATCTCAACCCAATAGAGCATCTGTGGGATGTTCTGGATCACCGGGTGAGACAGAGAGAGATCCTGCTCCCGCAACACATGAACAACTTGTCACAGCTCTGCAGGAAGAATGGCATGTCATCCCACAAGTTAAGATTAATGTCTTATCCATTCAGGAGGTGTAAAGTAGTGATAAATGCTGGAGGTGATCACATGTGGTAGACTGTTCTCTGTCTCACCATTGTCAGGTCCAAACACCCAACTAGCCTCTGAGCGGTCGGCAAGTGAAAGAAAGCAACGACAACAAGGTTCTTCTGATCTTTGCATGCAAAGGGAAGTCCGGTCAGATGTGTAGTTAGCACTCTGCTCCACGGAAGCTTCGTCGATTTCCCTTTGCACAGCTCTTTTATTCTTTACACACAAACAGATTACAAGGTACGTGATCGTATAGTCATTGGTTAACACAAGTAAACACAAGTAGAAATCAGTTATTAGGCGGTGTGTGAGAAGGATATGTGGGTGTGATTCTTTCATGCAATCTTATTATGCCAGGTGTCTGTTATTCGGCTCATCTTCTTCACCCTTGTTTATGAACTCTCTGTTCCCAGAGAAATCTTACAAAACAACTCTCTGTTCCCAGAGAAATCTTACAAACATATCACAAGATTATTCCTCCACAAGGACCTTGAACACTCTCTGCAACCTTTCAATCGCTGGAGTTTCTGACGCAGAAGAGTGTTCGTGCGTTAGTCAGAAAACATATGATTATATCCAAAATGATAACATGACGTATGATTATATCCAAAATGATAACATGTATGTACAGTTTCTTTTTCCAACACCATCCACACTTTTTGACTTGAAAACAGGCAACAACCACTAATCTGCACAAAAATGTTTTTTTCTGTATGGCTAAAGGGTGAATAAAAATGTGTGAACCATAATTTGCCTTTGATATTTCATATTAACAGGATGGCATGACATTCTCCATTGAGATATCAGCTGTTTTCATCAGCTGGTCTCATCCAATTCTCATCATTTCATCAGTCTCAGCAGAGTTATCAGCCACCACCACCACCGGTGTCTGGACTCCATGGGGGATTTATATTGCTGCTATTCGGGTCAGATGTCCTTCAGGCACAAACTCTCTGAATAGTTTAAGAGCTTTGTAACTGACTTAATTACAATAATTACACAATAAGAACAGTTATAATAATAGAAATAATGCAAGTAGTCTGTATATATTACCCATATTCTGTCTGTGTCTCTGTTAAATATCATCAAGGATGTAAGAAGACATAAGATGTTCTTCTTAATTGTCCTTTAGTAGAGTACTTCAATAAATACTGTTTAATATGGCTCACCACCACTGCGGGAAAAACAACCAAACACTACAGTTGGAATCAAAAGTGAAAGTACCAAGATGAACTTTCTTTTGTCTAAAAGAGATGTTCAGAGTTTTGAAAATAAACATTTTGTCTAACTTTTGCAAACTGATGAATAACATCAAATACAACCCAGCTGCAATCACCAATTACTGTGATAGCAAAAGCCTTGTCTGAAGTCTTTGCCTCTCTGTATTACTGAGACAACCAATCTTGGTAGTTGAGATTATTTGAACAGAAAACACTTTTCCATAATTAACAAGACAGGGATGTTGGCTTCAGAGCGCTGGTGCCTTCTTTGTTTGATCACTCTTGCTCTCTTAGAAGCAGCTAGTACCATGGCAGGAAGCACACTTACTGTAGAACTGTATTGGCTAATTAGATTTTATTCTTCCAACCAAACACAGGGAAGTTGTTAGCAGGCTGTCCTCTCTCTTCTGTTTAATTTCTCCCAGGCATTCTATTACTGATTCCTATTTTTGTGATAACAAAAGACAAATCATCTCAACAATCAGAAAACAGACACAAACTTGAAAAAGTAATTTCAGGGCCTGTCAACACGGCAACTTGCCCAAGATGTGGCTGCAAACCACATTGGGTATCCAGTCAGTAGAAAATAAGGGATAGAACTCAGAGGTATATTATCACAACCTTCTGTTTAGTCTGTTTTCAGCTGGTAGGGCAAACACAGTGTACACAGAGATTTGTTGTCTGAGTGTTTACGTGGACTATTGACAAGGCTGTGGATGAGGAAGGTGTCCATTAAAACACCTCGGGCCCAGCGTGTGCTATTGTTGAAACAGTCAAATAATTAATCTCTGTGACGTGAAAAGAGGACAAAATCAATGCAGACAGAACGCCCAAAACCAATAAGTCTGTGAATTACTTTTCAGCCAGCTATATGATATGAGGTGAGGGCAGAATAGGAAAGAAAGTCTGACCAGCATGCAAGCCCAAGGGTAAGAGCACTGCTTTAGGTGCTCACTCACAAAAACTTTCTTTAACTTTTTATGTTCTACTGCATTACACATTACAAGGACCTCAGCATATGTTGTTAAACGGTATTCAGTGTTGATGCAACTTGGAGTACAGGCTTGCATCTTACAGGCCAGTGCCAACTACTTACGTATAAATCAAGTGTAATGTAAAGCCATGGTCAGATATAGGGGCTGTATTTATGTCTGGCTAGTAGTGGTGGGCTGTCTGAGGGGAATGGACCAAAAGAAAAGTCACCAACATGTGAAGCAGGATGAGCACACAGGCATTTATAGTGAAACAGTTGCAAACTATTTTATAATGTTACTCAGGGTATAACAACCAAACCTCAGTCATAAACACACAAAGGGAACTATTTAATAATTAACCAGTTAGAAGCACAGCATGTAGAGCAGCCCAGATGGTACTTCATCAACTTAAGTATATAAAATGGTGACTATTAACAATAAGTGCATGTACGTGATGTGGCAAAAGTTAATACCCTGATCAGTTTTTTATATCAACATTTATTATTGTATATAATACCTATGGTACAATTACTGAATAATTAAAAATGACACAGTCTTTGTGTCAAGTGATATGAAATTATAAAGCTTGCCTTCTATTTATGACATTGTGCTGTTCAGCTTATTATCAGTATAGATACGACATACAGTATACAGTAACACACTGCAATGGATGTGTCAAACTAAATTCTTTCAACCATTTAGACTTAAATGTCTCCTTGTTCAGCCTGAACAGTTCTCTCTCATGACTGTTTCAGCATCGATGCAAAGAGGTGGAATAACTTGCTGTGTGTGTGTGTGTGTGTGTGGGGAGCGACCCTAACCCACCAGCACAGAGGAAACAGATGGTTACAGGTCCACTGTGACGGTCAGGCTGGGTCGCTCCTTAACGGCATGACTGGTGGCTTTAAAAGGTGGGGGTTGGAGTGGAGTGTCAAGGGCAGGGGAGGGTGTACCTGTACTCATTAGGTCATCAGATAGTGCTTGGTGCCTAGAAGCAAGTACATTGTCATTGGTTCAGTGGTCTGCTGTGGTGCTTTAGTATGGCCTCAATGTCCTGACGCATCAAGGATGAAAAATAGGAGATGGAGAAAGTGCAGCTTTGGCTGAGAAAATCAAGATTGCCAACATTTGTCAACTAGCGTAAGTGAGTTTTTTGATTACATTTATTTTAGTTTATTTTACTTTTGCAAGCAAATGCTAATTTCCATTAAATTAGATCTTTTGGCGTATGGTAATATGACAAAGCCCATAATCAGGTTAACAAGTTTACATTTATATACATGGAGAAAAACACCCACTAACATCTTTTTTGTTGTCAGTGAAAGGCTACAACATTCATTCATTGCCGGGTTAATTTACAATGCAGTATAGTCACAGCTTTTTCCAGCTCCACCTCCGATCGCAGAGATATTATGATGCATATTGATACAATGGTCCATAGATTGAATTCCTTTTTCTCCATTCAAACAGGGCTCAAACATCATTCAGTCAGTGTTTAGTGTGAAAGAGAGGCTGAAGTGGAAGCTATTTCTATCAGGACAGACAAGAGAATGAAAGCGCTCTGACATTTCAGGAAGATTGTGATTGAAGGGCATCTGCCCTGAGCAGCAGCAAGATAAATCCCCCCAGAGTCCAGACACTAGTGGTGGTGGCGGCTGGTGATGCTGCTGAGATGATGAAATGATTAAGTTGATGAATCTGTGAAAGACTGGGCGGTGATGGGGAGGTAGAGGAGAGCACATAACAGCATGAATGAACAAGCGGTGCAGAGGCTAAGAATGGAGGTTGTCGTCAGGGATGGTCATTTTAGCAGGACTTTAAGGCTGCATCTTCCTCTCCAGGCTCCAAAGCTGAGACATAAAGCTGACCACTGTTGGTATTTACCCCATGCAGATTTGGGCATTCACGTGTTAGGGGAACAAAATGAAATGTCACTTCATACATTATTATGCTACTGTACAGTGTGTCTAAGAATAGCATACTTCTTGCTGGTGACCTCAGAAAGTATCAGAAGTTGGCCTGATTTTTTGTCTTTTTCCTAATTAGTGAAAACAATGTCAGCTGAAAAGTTCAAGACAAGATATCCAACATCCAGTAAGGCTTTACAGGATGGTTTTGAAGTCAAGTGGACTTTAGTTTGTGCCCAAAGTGCACAAAAACATCAACACTGTAGAACTAAATGGAAAAAGAAAGACATTTTTGACTCCCTGAATTCTTGTTTTACGATTCATGGAAACAAAAAGAGAGTTTTATTGAACAATTAAAAGTTTGCAAATTAAAGTGTTTCTTAACATCTTCTATTCTATTGAGGCCAAACATTTTCTTGCTAGCCGCTGTGCTCTATACCACTCTCATGTATACTGCCAGCACACACTGAGCCCTCCAGCTAATTCTATCTGACACCAATGTAACTCTTACTCTGATAACATAGAGATAGCATAAGGAGATTGAATTTTGAACGAAGCTTGCTACATATCTCTCTCTATGGTGCATCATACATTTACAGCTGGTGGCTTTCACTTCAGTGTCAATGGAGAGGTGAGGAAACAAAATAGATAGATAGATATATAGATATATAAATTCCAATATAGAGACATAGACTGAAGGGTGCATGAGTCGAGTAATTACTCCACAGTGTAAGGATTAGACTTGAGTCAAACATGTAGCGGCAGTGAAAGTAGGTTTTCCCCTCTTAGTGTTAGACAAGGTTTGAATCATATGGCTTGTGATAAATTGAATGACCTCTTGTCTTAATGAAATATCAGGTATTTGCCCCTGCAACCTCCACTACCATGATTTGTTGCACCACAAGGTCGTGGCGGTAATATATCTGTAAGCCAGTTTGACTCGTTTACTGCCAACAGGTTCTTGGCCACACAATCATTCAGAAGTTGAATTGCACAGCGGGTGTAAGACAGATAGTGTGATAAACCCGATGTTCCCCACCTTTGTGGCTGAAATGATCTTTGACAGAGCTGACGGATGAAGAAGGACATATGCTCAAAGAAAAGACTATGGTGTCCTCCTTCTGGAGAGTCAAATCTGATAAATCCTCTGAATCTTGATATTTCGTGGTTTTGATTTGTCTCGATCTCTCATTAAAAGTTCAGAGGATCACCAAAATAATTTGTAATCATTCATTCAGGATCAAAAACATGTTTCACGTCTCCCATCTTTTGGTTGTCGAGATTGTTTTCTTTGGGCTGGTGCTAGATCAACCCACGCTAGAATATTTCAGTCAGGAGAGACTAATGGTTGAAGCAAATAAGAATGTTTATTACATCAAATGAAATGTGATAATTAGTATGTTGGAAGATCTTGTCAGAAAGTCTTTGGCACTTAGATTCTTCAGGGAGATTGTGATCAAAGAGCTCTGTCCTGAACAGCAGGAAGATATATATCCCCCCCTTGGAGTCCAGACACTGGTGTTGGTGGTTGATGAACCTGGTGAAGATTTTTTTTTAAATTAATTGGGGTTTCAAATAACAAAATTTAAAGCAAATTACAACATATGGGGGGTATTGGCAGCAAATAAAGTATGCCATCAAATCTAGACCAATGATTGTAGAGAAAAATGGAACTGAAGAGAGGTGTGCAAAAAGAGTAAAACATTTTGAAAACAACATGGGGATCGACTGAAATAGATATAGCAGTTTAGGTAATGAAATCATTTTTAAAATGTTAATGCGACCGATTAAGGACATTGGCATTAAGGTCCATTTGTTAAGTGATTCAGTAATAGATTCTACCGTAGGGTTGTAATTGGCCGGGATCAGATCCTTAATAAAAAATCCTTAACTTCACCCGGTGAAGATGATGAATGATGAAGTTGGTGAATCTTTGAAGACTGGGCGGTGATGAGGAGGTGGAGGCTGCGCAAAACAGCAGCATGACAGAATGAGAGGAACGGAGAGAGTCATATTTAAAAAGACAGCAGCAACACGATGGGCTGACAATGAAGGTGTGTCACTGTGCTATTAGATGTGACCGGCTGACGAGAACAGCTGATCTCAATTGACACCCTAGACTGTGATAGCAGGAAAATAAGATTGAGCATGCATGAGAGGTGTGAATGACAGAACAGCATGAGACATGAAGTGCAGCCCGAGTGTGGAAAGGTTTAGTCTTCCTGACTGAACTTATGCTAGACCTTCATATTGTCATACATTGTTTGACAACTCATTTTTTTGTAATTTCATCCACCATTCATATTTGCATAAGTAACTCTGCATCCACCGAGGTAAACGTGCCATAATTGTGCTATGGAGCAATGATTTCATGAGAAGCTCCCCGTTATGTTGGTGTGATGCACACGCAGGAGGATGCACAAGCAATCAGTTGACCAAACGGTCCCACTTCTCTCATTGATTGCCCACCCCTGGAAGCAAAGCCCAGAGTTTGAGCTTTTCTATCTAGATTTACTTTTTATCCTTCTCCAACCATTTGTATCACTTTTCATGTGAAGAATGCCTTCCAGGAGGGACTGTCTGAAAAATGTTGTGTTATTATGCCCATATTTAAATGACATTGCATCTCCCCCTGGCTCGCTTGTCTCTCTGCTTTCCTGTGCAGTTGTTCGGATCAGGCTATGATTTCTGACCAATTCATATAAACATGTTCTTTTCGAGCAACCTGTACTGCTTTGGTTTACATGGTGTGTAGGCTTCATATGTTTGCACAGTTCAGTCCAGTCGATTGACTGTTAAATCTGTTTCATAATTACAGCAGGTTACTATTACAGATCATCTTCCTAATACATTTAGAATTATATCCACTACCAAAACTGATATGGTGAAAAATATACCTCTGCGGTTTATGTTCATCACATAATAAATTGAAGATTGCACATCCAATTAAAGCCAAACATAAATGACCAGTGCCCCAGTGTGCCCCAGTGAAACTAAGCCAGCTAACATCCATAACAAGCAGCTGCTATGACTAACAGCAGTCCAGTATCATTCTTTTTAAGCCTGGCAGGTGGCTTCCTTAAAAATCCTGGCCATTACTTAAAAGGTTGGCACTTGAGAGTGTTCTTTTAATATGCTTTTGATCCTGTGCCCCTCAAGAAAGTCTCAACAATTATAAAAGTGGGCAAATGGTGATGTCTGTTCTCCTCTTAATGAGAGCACCCAGAAAATATTCTCTCACGAATATTGCTCTCAGGCTGCCTGACCTGTGCAATATAATGCTGTGGTACTCAGTCAAGAATGATGGTAATGAGTGAATTTAATCACAGCTTTCGGCCTTTCACGAAACACGTGATCGAAATTTTAAAATGAGCCTTGGAAGAGGCATGAGGACTAAGTGGAGTGCCACAAAACTGAAATAAAGTGGAATCTGATCCTCTGAGCCTCTGAATGTCCCTAAAGCTTGAAAATTTAGACAAATCTTAGATGTGTCATGGTAATATTCAGTCTTATGCAAACATACAAATATTACAACTTGTACATATAAAAATCTACAAAGTACTCGTGAATGGCAAATACAGATTTCAGACACTAATTAATCATTTGGCATTATGACTGACACATGTAACATCGCACAATCTACATTTTTACATCTATTAATTGTGATGTATTGCATTGTAGGATTGTTTGCAGAAATTCCTATAAATGCCATGGACACTGCTTGTATGTTATTTATTGGCATCCCTCCATCCATCCACTCATCTGGGCTTGGGTTGAAGTAGCAGCAGGCTAAGCAGGGAATTCCAGATGTCTCTCTCCCCAGCAACACTGTCCAGCTCCTCCTGAGGGATCCCGAGGCGTTCCCAGGATATATATGTAATCCTCCAAGTGAGTTCTGGGTCTACCCTGGGGTGTACTCCCATCTGGACGGGCCAGGAAGACCACCAAAGGGAGGTGGGTGCCCAGGAGGCATCCTGACCAGATGCCTTGAATCATCTGAACATGGCCCCTGTGAACATGAAGAGGCAGCGACTCACTTCTGAGGTCCTCTTGGATGTTGGAGCTCCTCTCCGTATCTATAAGACTGAGCCCAGCCACCCTACGAGGAAGCTAATTTTGTCTGCTTGTGTCTGTGATCTCATTCTTTCTGTAACTCCCCAGAGTTCATGACCAATAGTGACGATATAATTATGTGCATAAATAAAGCTGATTTTGTACAATCAGATTAAATATAATAAATGTGCCTGTGTTACTGAAACTATGTGGTAAGTAAAAAATCATTTGGACCCTTAAGTCAATGCATTGACACAGTTTGAAACAAGTAATTGGAGCTTAAAACAAAGTCCTTACAGGGAATAAAGATTTAGAGGGTGCAAGTGAGATGATTTTAGAACCAACAATTAATACATACAGTAAAAGTGGCTGGAAACCATAAGGTTTATTCCAATTTGAATGATGGCAGAAATATGACAACAGGGAGTCTTTGAGCCGTGACAGTTCACACCTATGTGTTGTATTTCAAGATCATTTCCACCTCGCTTGCTTCAGCTCATCAGCACATTTGCTAAATTCTATCAATATCAATTCTTCCATCGCAAAAGTTTGGCAGCCACTGACAGCCTTCTAATTCTGTTGTGGTGCATCTCTGTCAGAATCAAAAGCGTTCCTCCATGCTGAGTCCTGGCACAATGCACAGTAAGTGGGAGACTGACTGTTATGTCACCAGATAACAATATACCATTGACTAATAAGCAGAATGATCAATAGTCAGGCTTTCTGAATAGTAAAACAGAATGACAATATATTGAATTCAGTGTGTGGAAGTAGTCAATACAAGAGCTTGTTTTATTCAGGGAGCAGATTAGAATGATGGGACTACATTTTCACTTTGGACATGCAGAAAGGCTGCTCTAATAAATTCTGTACAATTATTGAAGGTGCAGTAAGTAGGCTGAGATTTTACTGACTCTTTGAATGGAATAGACATAATTTGTCGGTGGCTGCTCTTGCAAGTGTTGCTAATAAAGCTTTTCTCATTAACTCAACAGCTATTAAGATTTAGGACTTTCTAAACAGGCAGTGCACTGGTGCATTTACTTTAATAAAAATATCAGTGAGATTAGATGATATAAATACACAAAGACAATTAATTAATGTACTACAAGTCCAATCAAATACTTTTTTTTTCAAGTGACACTAAAACCTATGATTTGAATGTATTTTGTGATTTAAACCAAGCTATTGGATCTCCGTCAGGGTAATTAAAGTTAATAGAACTGCATTGAACTTGTTGATGGTCTGTTTGCTTGTCTTAAATGTTAATACCTCCTGCATATAAACACAGTCAACTGTAAATATCATATATTCAAATATAAATAAATGATTAAAAATGGTTTTGTGGTGCCTATTGAAATATTTCTGCAACTGATTTAGTGAGCTCTATGGACTTGCACAGGATGTGCCTGTCCACTGTGTTGACTAATCATGCAAATTAGAATTTTAGCTCATCAGAAGCTCAGTGAGAGTTGGCAGGGGAGGAAGAGATGATTTGAGAAATCATTCATTTTATCGGCCATTTGCATTTAAAGTCTCCAACTTGACCCATTCTCTGCCCCATAACAAAGATAAAACATGATTTATTGACAAAATTCCCCTGCTGTCAGGTCAGTCTTGTGTCCATTTATCTTATTTATTTGCTTTTTGCCTGTCACTTGTTATATTTCAGACATTTTGAGAAAAAGGAAAAAAGCACTAAAACATTCAGTACATCTGTCATAAAAGTCATATTTGTCTATGTTTACTCTGTAATTTTGCTGGTGCGTACGCTGCATACAATTCTTCATTTTTCACATCTATGAATAACTGTATACGCTTAAATGCCGATTTAACAAACTCCAAAATCTTCAACAGAACAAAGATACATCTCCTACACAAACGTAACATATAGAGTATAATATAATCTGGGGAGTTATTGCCGTTTGACCATAATTGTGATTGATTGTCCTATAAAGCGGCAGTATCATTCACAGCAGGTGACATTTTTATTGTTGCTTTGTTTCCGAGTCCACAGATTCACAACTCATTCACAAAGTACATGTCTGTGCCATGGCAGTTGACTCTAAATTTAGGTTCAACGTAGCTGTGTAATCTAACCACATTGTACAAGGCGCCATCAGCCGGGCATCATGGGGGCTTGAAAAGTCTTGTATATACTCTAATATTTCACTTTTCTTCTGCACTCAATCAACCCTCTCTCAGCACCGAGGGAGAAAAAGTGAGCGAGGAAATTGAAGGCAAAGACTTTTATATGTAAGAATCCCCACACCACACTTACTGATTTATTTTGTTTGCTCTCCCTCGACTCTTCCATCTCGCTTACCTCTCCTTTCTCGCTCTCTCATTCTCCCTCTCTCAACGTCTTCCTCGCTCTCCCTTCACAATTATCTCTTATAGCCTGTGAGGTGATTAATGGGTTTCATTTGACGTCCTCTCCTACCCTTCGCTGAACACCAACAAATAAAACTAGGGCCCAACACACAAATTGTCCCTCAGAAGAGCCGTAAAACTGGGGGAAATACGGGGGCTGCAAAGACAATGAAGCAGAGAGATCTGGCCTTTGGAAAGGAAAACATTTGCAGAGGAAGGGCCTGGAACAATTTCTACTTTAGCCTCTCTCCCCAGAGAAATCCCCCTACTGCTAATCTGCGGTTATTGCTAGTGCTGACGGCAATATCCAAATTAAAGAGGGGAGGGGGATAAAAACACTTAGAGCTTATCGTCTTCTTACAACTAGTTGTCATAAACACTGTTCTTTTTCTGCTTTCAGAGAGGCTGTGCAAGTGGTGTTATTTGTTATTGGCTTAAAGGTTGATAACAGCCAGAGCTTAACTTGAGTCAAAGAGGGTCTTGTCTTGATTTTGTTGAAGGTTTCTGTTGGAGATTTTTAAAGTGTAGATTTAAGTTAAGCACTTACCACCATCTCCGCCGGTTACTGAGGTCATAGAAATCCAATAATAGGCGAAGAGAAATCCAAATATGAGAATTTCAGTAGTCAACCCACCAGACTTGGAGATGTGTCCCTGTATATTTAGTCATATTTTGTGATATGCCTGCAAAAGCACCAAGCTCTTAGGGGATTTAATGTGTTAACAGAACTGCAGGCCTGAATTGTAAGCAGAGATATAATCGAGATGTTAGCTCTGTAATTCATCTCAGCATATTTCCTTAAACTGTTCTGAATTGAAACTGGCACGCAGGAAAGTGCCTCACTATATAAATACACATGAAATATAAAAGAAAACAAGCATGAAACACTCAGTTTACCCCATCATGGGTGCATTTCCTCTCAAGAGAGACAGCTAGATTGTCCCTGTTAATTGCTATTATTGTTAAATACATATCTGAGAAAAAGTTTGATTTTCAAAATGAAAAAAAGAAGGAAATAAAATGCTTGAAATTCCCAAAATATCAAAAGACACCTCCCCAATACATGGGAGATGTGTACATTAAGTTTTGTGACAAAATATTGAAAAGCCTTGTGATAATGTGTGGACAAAGAGTTTTTTTTCTCCACTTTTTCTCATGCACAGGATAAGTTGGGTTCAGCTGAGGACAACTCTGGGGATCACAGGAACCACTAAGGCTGACGGTGATCAACTACACAAACATATCTAAAATGCATTCTTCTTGGAGCTAAAAACTGATGATGATTGTTGCTCTCATCATCGAGACGGCTTTCTGCACTGTAACAAGCACAAGAGAAAGCACATGCAGACATTAACCACACAATGCATCATATTTAGTTATTAATTATGTCACTACAAGCAGCCTTTTCCCAACATATCCAACAGCTTTATTCCAAAGTCATTTAGTAGAAATGCTTGGTCAGTGTCTGATAAAATTGATATAACATTCAACCATCTTGCCACATTGCCTATACATTGTTAGATGAGTTGGTCCTTCCCTATGCGCTCTAGGGCATTTTAAGCAGCCCCACCCTTGAAGCACAGTGGGAAATGCCAGCCAATGACATTCAGCTCAGTAAAGGGTACATCAGTCCATCTGCTCTGCAGTTCGCCGCCGTTTGACCACTTACCAAACCCTGTCTGGGCATCATTACCGTATGGTTGCCGTCCTTCTGACAAGTGGGCCCGATCTGAGACAAATACAAAGGGAGCAAAGGGAGTACCAGAGAGGAAAAGGACAAAACTAATGCTATTGTGTGCTCACTATAAGTGAGCATGCATTATAACATTATCAGTACATACAGCATGTCAATAAAATCATAACCAAAGTTGTCCCCATGTCTTTCTTACCCTGTGCGGATGATGAAACGCCATTAACTCCAGCAGAGTCGGGAAGACTCCTTCAACTTTGTAGATACTCAGTTGCCGATTAGCAAATGGTAAAATACAACCCACACACCCAGCCACATTGAGTAGAAGTGGATCTCCAATCATTGAAGTGCCAGGCTACACCACAGTGTGTTTCATTAGCAAGGAAACTGAAGCAATATGTAGGTGAAGGAAGATGTAAATCATTTCAAATCTTGAAACCTTGAAGGAATTTATAACCAACTGTGGAATGGGAGGACGGTAGCGGGGTGGGGGGTGGGGTTGCAGTGGTAGCCGCGCCGTCTTAGTGCACTTTACAAGCCTCTCAATAAACATATGAATAATTTGGAGAGAGTCGTTAGAGGCGTACGGCACACTTGATCTTAAATCGATGCATTGAGGGTAAATTAAATGTCACAGAGAGGGATAGGGTCAAGCAGAGAAAGAAGGAACTGAACTAAGGCAATATTACAAAAAAATGATTATAAACAGCATCTGTGAGAATTGCTATGCTGGGAGGCAGGTGTGAAAGAAAAAGGCAGGAGACAATCTTTTAGTCCTGGTTTGTTGAGGAAGGGCTTTTGTCAGAATGTGCAGATTTTAGCTTTTGCATGGCAGCATTTTGTTAAGCGTCTGGTAGAAAGTGTTCAACATGCTGGTGGGCTCATGCATTAGCACAGTCATGACTAACTGGTTCCTTTGAACATAATACCGTAACACCTTTTAAGCATTTATCCCCAATTTTCTGTCCCTTTGACAATTGATGAGTGAAGTGAGAGTTAATGGAAATATGGTGCATAAAAACATATAATATTTCTACTTATGGATACTGCATATACTCAGGCAAATATTACAGTTTTACCATAACACATTGTTAGTAAGTGCTGTCTCTGTACTGTCAGGAGTCTGATGCTCCATATTGGTAGGAACTATATTTGACTCCTGGATTACACTGGATTAAACTAATCTGATTTGAACCTATGATGAATCTTATTGGATTTGTGACCCTCCAATCACGAACAATGTACTACAGAGTACTACAGAGGAAAATAGGTGTGGAGATGAAGGGCAAGATGGGATCAAACAAACAACACCACCTCAAATTCTGCCACTTTGAATTCCACAATGACTGAATGTGCACTAAATCTGCTTCCACCCATGAGACAGAATGGGAGCATTAGGACAAAAAAAAAAAAATCAAATTATTATGTTCATAGAGCAAATACCTTTGGATTTCTGATGAAAGCAAGTAAAACCTATTAAATTCCTCATAATATGCTGGTGGCACACAAGTCTTTATCAAGACACGTTATTATTGAGCTCCTGGCAGACAATAGTGGTACGGTATGGCCGGATATGTTAAAAAGATGATTGCTGCATTTGCTTCAAGGGTCGTGTTCTTTTTAAATGTCACATTTGTGTAGCACGAGAAAAGAAAAGAAAAGTTCAAAGCCACAGTCTTTAATCCACTGGCTGACATTTTTTTTATTGCTCAGCAGCAAAGTGATTTACACCCTCCCAGTAGTGCAGTCTGAGGAATAACACCATCAATTTGCCCTAATTCAGTTTCAGTGACAAGCCTCTCACACTGGGTGAACCCATTCCCTCTGATCACCTCACTGTTTAAGTGGCCACCAGTTAAGATGACAACAATTTTTTTGGGGTCAGATTACTGTCACAAATCTGACCAATCCAATCAACGACCAGATAACTTGGTTCTGTTTAGGAAAGCAACATTTCTCTGCCAGATTCTTGTTAATCTGCTGCGAGAAAGCATTCTGACTGGAAACTGCCATCTGGCATGAGATGCGGACGTTTCCGCTGCTGAACCGCCACACCACAGAGCAGCTGTGAGACACTTCACCTCCTCAGCCACCATGCTCCATCATAAAAAATAGCTTTTCATGTGTAGCAGAAAGCACCACAACATGTATTTCTTTCTGCGACCCTGTGTTGGACAATGACAAACACATGAACTTGAGCTTCAGACAATATTGTACCGTGGTGGTTCCAATAAGCAGCCACAATCTCAAAACCTTGTAGCTTTATAGGCCACCGGTAAAAATTGATGTTATCCTTGTTGACTTAAAAACTGACCTTCAAAGTTTACTTTTGACCTCAGCAAGTTGGAAAAACAGCTTTGCCACACGCTTCTCTCAGCAATGGGACCTGGCTCTTTTGGGTCCCAAACGGCTCTTTATTCAGGACCACTTCTGGTTTTTAGATATCAGCCCAATTTAGCCATATTTGGACCTATGATTGGTATCTGTGCGTGTATACCATTTTTATTCAATGTCATTATGAGTAGATCATTATTTAAAGCCCTCAACACAGGATTTCTGGGAGTTTTTAACCTTGGGAGCCTCCTTCTTTTTGTGTAACATATTTTAAAACCTCACTAGATCGACACAAGTCAAAGGCCTGTTGTTCCTAAACGGGATAAAGTAGTGAGTGTTAATTTATTTTGTCTATTGATTGCAGTGATCATCACGCTTTAACATGTTACTTCAGAGGATTTTGCCTTCGTTTGGAGCTTTCTTCATGTTTGAGTTATTTAGTTGACTTCATAAACTTTAGGACTGATAGAGCGATGAGCTCTGGGAATTATTTCTAACTTTGTATTTGCTTATTCTCTTGGTGTAAGTAATGACCTCCCAACACTTTTCTGTTATTTGTCCAAGTCTGATTTAATTTGAATGATATTATATTTTGTGCAGTGATCATTGTCTCTTTCAATACTAGATTTAACTTTAACTTAAATTATGGTGAAGCAAAGGAAAAGTTTGTCTTTATTGCTGTCAGTCATGCCCCCCGCAGCTTCTGTTGGCAGCTACTGTATATCATATCCGCCTATTACCTTAACTTTTGTGTTTGTGCCTTCAGTAAGGCAACTTAGAAGTGTATTTAAAAATGAAAGAAAAACAGAGAACGGCTCTCAGACGGGAGCGCTGCTTTCTTCATAAAAGTTTTAATGTTTCTGTAGCTGTGAATATTCTTTTTTATAATGTGGACTGTTTCCTGTAAATTAAAACCAGTTGACGTTCCTCTCAGAATGCCAAACACTGACACTCTGTGGCCTGTCCACTTTTGTTCCCTCCCTCTCCCTCCATGGATGAGACATCTATCTTAGCCTACTTAATACCAAAGCCAGCCATGTGTGATATTGACTGGCTGGCTTTCCAATGAACGTAATCCCCCCACTGCACTCCAGTATTATTTTGCTTCATCAATAGTGAGGAAATCGCAGTTATTCTGGCTAAATTTCCTTACATGGGACAGCATTTTTCTAGGTTTCAGGGGCGCAGAAGTGACTTGAAATAAATCAAATTACCCTTGAGGTCATGCTGGTCTTCATGCTCTGTTTCCCAAGGAGGAGGTGAGGAGCTTGTCTTCCTGACTTGTGCACTGCCTCACCAAATTCTGCGGAGAAAAAAAAGAGACGTCTGTGGATCCAGCTTTACTCTATTCAAGAAGAAAACCTATGTCTTTTGAATATTTTGTTTAGACTACAAGATGCAATGAGGAGTTCAAGTACCCAATAAAAGCTGCCATTATATGCTTGTAAGTGTTTCATATTCCTGTCTATCTGTCTGGGCCAAATGCTCTGAGCATACAGATCTCAGCTACAGCGCAGACGGCGCTCGGGTTTTATCATTGACTCTGTGCAGCGGTGTTCCCATTTGGTAAAACAACTTTTTTCCACCTATGGTGAGGAAAAATGTGCTGCACATGTGTGACCTGGGAAAATGAGCAAGATAATTCTCTGCACTTCTGTCAGCGCTATTAACCAATCAATTAGGGAATTCTTTCCTCCACAGTGTAGGTTCTGCCTGAAGTTATACCCCGCATATGCCTCTTTTCTATCAGTATATTGCTTGTTTCCATAGCAATGACTCCCATGCTCCCACACTCTCTACTTTCAGGTAGGCACTGCTGGGGTGACAGTGCTTTACTGAAGAATTTCTCATCATTACAGCGCCTCTGCTAGACTAAAGAGAGACGTTCCAACAGTGCTTCCATTGTCCTTGAGTGTGCTGCAATAAATGTTCATTGATATCGCATTGTAATGCTGATGCTTTAAATTTGACATACCAGAGTGGCTTTATACTTTATGCACCTCTGTGTGTTGAATGAATAAAAAGAGTCAGACTACAGGAAAGACAGTAGGATGGCTTTTATACATGATTAAAGGGAATGAAACATCGAGCACAGCATTACTATTTCATACATAATAATGCCTTAGTTTCATTATTGGTGTCACAGATTTTAACACTCTGTTTAACCACCGGGTCTGTTGGCATCCTCAGGGCTTAAAAGAAATATGCTGTTTAGTCAGAATTTAGCCCCCACTGCTAACGCAAATTGAAGATTTCTTCAAGGTCAGCTCCCCACATTTCACCTCATTGCACCCCCTTCTCCCAGCTCTGCTGACTTTGCTCAAATTCTAACTGATTTATCAGGTTGCCTTTGTATGATTCAACAAAACGAGAGAATATAAGAGGCCGCACAGCGCTGGAGCAGGAGAGACAGGCTTCAAAATATAAAGCCATGTGTTACAGCAATGAACGGTTGATATTTGATGAAGGGTGATTTTTTTTCTTCTTTTTGGCAAAGTGCCTCATTTTTTTGAACAATCATTTTCAGTCATGCACAGAAAATGCTTGCAGCCAGAAAGCACAGGGATAAGGGTCTTGCAGCTAGTCAATTAGCAAATCGGGCTTGATTTAATGTTCCCTCCACCATCTAATCATGCAAAACACTCAAGCGCTGTTGTGATTTATGACGTGCCAATCTTTCCCACTTCCAGCGAGGGCCGCACAGTGTGTGAAATGGATTGAGTCACCAGTGTTAGAAGCCACTAAGTTACCAGTTACTCTGCATTAAATGAAGTTTCCCAACACTGAAGCTAACCCCCCCCCCCCAGAGAAGTGCAAGAAGCGATGACATAGCAACAGTCAAAACTATTTCTAACAAACTACTAACATGGCAAAAGTAGTGCTGTCTCAGTTATGAATAAAATTGTCAGGCAAAAAAAAGAAAAAAAAAGTTCAACTGTGTGATGATGGGGTTTGGTTTGTGCTCAGTATCAGGTGAGAGAGAGTGTAGATGTGGTTCACGGACACAGGCGTGTTATTTGGGCTGATTTCTCTCTCTCCTTTGGCTGCAGTAGCATGCTGGGCCAAAGGAGAGAGATGGCTGAAGACGTGAGACACACGTCTGTGTTATAAGCTGGAAAAGCTTGAGTCATGAATTTGAGCTACAAAGTTTACGCTACATGTTAAATTTAAGTTGCTTGTAAAATAAAGGCCGTTAACAACCGTCATCATTGGAGAACACACTGTCACAAATTGTTTATTAAACAAACAAGTGGTGTTCTTTGTTCTCACTTCTCCCAGATTAATTTGGAAAAAACAAAACAATCATCCACATAATAATAAATACTCTGCATGTATGTATCGTCACGTTTCAGCAAAACTCAAGGTCGGACCCATATGCAGACATAAACCAGAGACAGGGGAATGCAGTTCAATGATTTAAAAAATACCAAAACTTGCAGGCTGAAGTGAACAAAGTAGAACCACAACTCAGAAGTCCATGAACACGAAAAATAACGTACAAAAAGAAAATCTAAGTAATCCAAGAAATAATCAAAACTCCAGGGGCAAGACAAAATCCACAACACAGACAAAGAAACAAACCAAACAAATGACGGAAACAGGAGGAAGATGGCTGAGAAATGTGAGGAAAGGTATCCATGGGACACTAAACAAACTGGCAACTAAAGAAGGGAAAATACACAGACTAAACACACTGAGTGACCAGACAATGACTAAGAGGTGGCACAGGGAGGAGCAGACAACTGGGGCCAGGTGGAAATAATCAGACACTCACAGTGGAGGGAACATATTAAAAGGGAAGACACAAGGAGAATACAATAATAAACTAACATGAAACCGGGCCTGCAAAGACACAGAGAGGGAAAGGGAACAAACCAGGGCTGAAAACAGAAGACTGAAACCAAGACATGGAAAACATAACTATCAAAATAAGACAGGAAACAAGAACAGACAGACCCTTCAAACATCAAAACCATAAGGTGTGTTTGTATGTGCACAGTGTTTACGTAGGTATAAATTCCATTACATAAAAATCAAATTTAAAATTGGGCACTTGTAGGACAAACTGTGCATTTAACTCAAATCAGTAACTCAACTCATACCATGGTGGCAGAAGGAAAAAAAAAGGATCTTGACTCCCCTGGGATCGATTCCTCTCCATTCTCACCCGCTGCCATATTTCCATCAAGTAAACTCAAGCTCGCATGTCTGTATTCCCCTCGCAGCAGAGATGTTGTAAACATCAGCCCACGGATTGTGTGATATCACCACCATATGGAAGTGCCTCAGTTACATAGAGTACACACGGCTGTATGGTGGTGGCATCACTTTAATCCTCTGCAGCTTTATTTCAAAAGCAGGAAGCAGGAAGCTTTGCTGCTCTTCAGAAATGCTTGGGAGAAATGTAGCTTGTGTGGACGCTACCGCACTACTTAAACAATAAAAGAGCTAAGCTACTGCAAACCTGACTCTGAAAACATGACCCCATGTGTAGCTGTAACACCAATACTAACAGAACTACTACTGCTTAACACTGTGAGTCACTTGGTTGTTATCCCAGGTATATTTTTATGACCATCCATGGACACCAAATGACAAAAGCCCAGTTGGTTTTATTTGGAAATCAAGGGCTAGCGTCTCAAAGACAAAAACTTCTTCCTTGTCCTTGATTTGCCTTCTTTTTTTTTTTTTTACACTCAATAAATATAGCTGGAGTCCTCGTTAGGAGGCAACTTGCTAAAAATCTTGCTTGCAGCATCAGTGTTGTAGTTTTGAGGGTGTCAGTGTAAACCTTCCAGGCTGATGTGAAATAACAGCGTGATTTGACTGCAGATATGTGAAAGCAGACGAGAGAGTTGAAAGTCGGGTGTCGAGACGCTACGTGTTACAGACAGACCGAGCAGGTGAGTAAGTACATCTTGTAAGTGTGCAATTCTTCCCCTCCTCCTTCCACACTCCAAACTCTCCGTCGAGACGTAAGCCGCCAGCTCTCGTTCAGAGCTTTCTTTCTCCTCCTGCACAATAAATTAAAATCATTTGTTCGCCTCTCCACCCCTAATACTACTGTAGGTCTATGTGTAAACTAAGGTGAATGTGAGTTGAAATTTTAAACGTTTGACCCAGTGAGCAGACAGAAAGCCTTTGTCTGTGTGTGTGTTTGTGTGTGTATAGAGGCTGTGGGGGGGGGGGGGGGGGGGGGGGGGGCTGTGGGGGGGGGAGGCATGTCCATCCTAATGCCAGAGTTTTTTCTGGGGTGTTGTCAAGAACCATGGATGGCTAGAGATCAGTGGAGATGCCCCCGCACTGTTCATATTTCTTTTCTTATCCACAGACCCTGGAATTGAATAATTTCCTTTACACCATTATCAGCCTAAACAAACACACCTACAGTAAGATTCTTTTGTTAGGAAAAAGCAGTCAATAACATTTTAAATGAAAGTTAAAAAATAAAAGCAGCCCTAATTTTCTGCTTGAGTTGCATGTAATCAGAAATTATTAAAATTCTTAAGTAAATCAGTCCACTTTACTGTGTGTGGATAGTTTTTGTGCATTAAAGGGCTACTGCAGTAATTTAGTATTGCACCTCTGTAAGGATTGAGGAAGAGAATGTGACAGAGTTAAAAAAAGCATGGTCAAAATCAGTGCATCAGACTTTTTGGAGCTTGGGTTAGGCTCCAAAAACACTGGATCATATGATTCTTTCAGTTAAACGTGGACAATACTGTGAGGCGATGTTGTGGCCATGGTCTGCTTTGTGTGATGTATGACACACTCTTAAACATGACAAACACCTCAAAATTATTCTGTGTATCATCCTAATTTCATTCTCTGTTGACCATATCCACATGGCAGCCATTTTTTTTACTGATGTCATGCTCTCAGGAGGCATTGGATTGTAACAATCTGGAGTGACAGCAGGTCATATTTCAAGATAAAAAAATGAATATTTTCCAGCTCTGCCTCGTTTGGTCATTATCTCCTCAGTAGATCCAGACACAGTATCCCACACCTACTGGCATGATTGTGTATGTTATGCAACTAATGTAGCGCTATTCCTGTTAATCATATTAGAATTACTGCCTGCTAATCATCCTGCACCTTGTTTGCCAAATTGACTCTCCATTATAGCCCATGTAAGGCCGACAAGTAAAGAGCATTTTACCTATTTGATCTGCTCAGTCTGTTTGACACCCCTAGAAAGGACATTAGATCTAATGAGAGCCTTGTTTAAGATATTTTGAGGCAGGTCTAAAACATTGTCCACTTTCTGTCACAGGCTTGGTGTGTGCTGTCCAATGGCGAGGTGCCTGTCGACCCATAAGCTGTGAGGTGGACAAGTTCAGGTCTCCTTGTATGAGTAAATACGGGTTTGGGTGGGCAGTTCAATGTTCTGGAATAAGCATTTAATAACTTACAGAAACATTTTTTCATGCCTTTGTGCATCTCATACAGACGCAGAAGGTACCCTTGTGTGCCTGGATGAGATGAAAACACATTAGAAGGGACGACCACTGCAACTGCATAATGCAACATATAATGCGAAGTTAGAAAGTTCCAATCAGTGTGGACGTCAGGGTTAAATGTGTGTTACATACACGACTTTCACTCAGGAGACCAGAGATTACGTCCCATGTAAAAGCAAACACACATCATGATAGGCATGTGTTAGAGAGGCTTTGCACGTTGACGCCAAAAGCCACCCTGTGCATGTAGATGAGAGGCACAAGGGCGTGACAAAGCTTCAGTATGTGACAAGGTGGGATGTGGATGTTCACCTTCCTCTTTGTCTTCCTCTCTGTCAATCTCTATCTCTCAAACTCACACATCAATTTTATGAGACAGAGGAAGAGAAAAGGAAATAGACAGAGTTCATGAACTAACTTGTTTTGCAGCTTTTAGACAATAAAGAACACATTTGGGACGTTTTCTCTGTTTATTAAAAATTTAGCCTAGATCTTCCTACTGATGTTGGTGGGAGAGAAAGAGAAAAGAAAACAGGCGCTGTCCTGCTCGCAGCAGCAGGACCAGCCCTTGGGAAGCACCACAGTGCTCAGTCTTATCAATCCTGACAGCTCTATTCATAATATTCTTACAGTATATTATAATATTCATATATTCATAAAGCTTACGGTTTCCGGTCAGCCACTGTGGTTTGTCATCCAGACAATTATGTCAATTGAATTTACTAAGTTGACAGTTTGCGGGTTGGGTGGTGCAGATTTGCTCTCAAAATAGGTCAGGTGTGTACAGGTATTAATAAACCCCCACCCATGCATCCCTACTGTCCATCGTTTTGAGATTATAGACTGAACGTGTTGCTAAGTTCAGTTTCTCACTTCCTTTATGTGGTTGTAAATAGAACTGTTATGCTAAATTCTATTCCAGTGGTGTCACTAGACCCATTTTACTGGAGCATGTGACCTTGATATGTGCCCCAGTAAAAAGAAAAAAGAAAATACCAGGGGGTATCTCAACACAGTGATTCAATATTCTCTTGAAGCCTCAGCTAGGTTGTATTTAAATCACAATCATTATTTCACATTGACTAGAGTTATGGTGCATGACCACAATCATCAACATGAATCATGAAATATATGACATTAAAATGCTGAAATGATGTATGATATACTCCTCTACAGCTAAATGATATAGAGATCAGTAATAAACTAGTACATGAATTTAAGTATTTTATTTCAAATGTATTACATAATGTCATTATGAGGTATTTAGGGGTGCACATAATTTTGACCACATAAATTTGTGCTGGAGAGATATTGATTCAACTAGAGAGGGAATAACTTAACCAGCGTCATTGGTAGTGAAGTGCCAAGATGCTAAGTGTTGGATAATTGGCCCTTTACACAAGCACATTATACAGTGTATCGCATTGTGTGTTTATGGGAGGGACTTCTGTGCATGCAGCCTCGTTTCATGTGGGTATTGCAGGTGCAGCTGCATGGGTCCAAGTATGTGTAAGATTTAGAATTCCTACACTGAAAGAACTCAAGCAAGAAATCAAGATATATGTTCAAGTTCAAGTAAGATCAAGTTATATGTGTATAGTTTTTATGTCAACAGGCTGGGAGCAGCCCAGAGGGAATTATTTAAATATGAAAGATCTGTCAACAGCTTATGTCAATGCTTGTAAACTCTGCCCATAGTTCCACTCCCAAGCTGTGATTGGACAATGGATCATCATTTCAAAAAGAAAAAGCTGTCTGTTTTTGGCTTTTTCTGCTGGACAACACTATAAAGAAATGTACCTCTCACGTCTTCCTGTTTTTTGATGTGATTTTTATTTTTCATAAAAAGCCTGTTAAAGACAAAAAGCTAAATGGTTTGTCTGTTTAACATATTTTCATTTAATTATAATTATAAATTCATGCACATCAAGGAAGTTCATGTGACAATGTGTGCTGTATGTTACTTTATTTCATTGTTTGATTTGTTTTATTTAACACAATTTATATCGTAGTCATACCACATAGGGACTACACTGGTTGAAGACAGTACCAAGTAGATTAAAGTGGATTTAACTTGACTCTTGTTGACCAAGAGTGAGCTGCCTCCTTAACTGTTGTCTAAAAACTCTGTTGAAGTAAATCAAAATATACGAATGAACAGGTGCCAAGAGGCATTGCATTGTGGGAGTACAAGAAGAAAAAATATTCAACATGAAGTAATATCTCTGACAGAATGTTATTTAGCCTTTCTTCCAGAGCGGACTGTAGATGAGGCAGGCCATTCATATAAATATCCTTATTGCCAATGGCAATTGAAGCTGATGAAAACATGGAGAGGACGGGTCCCTTTCGCTGACGTTTTGTAAAGCTCAATAGATAGAAAACCTAAAGGAAAATAGAATAATCTATCAAAATACCTCAACCATGTACCTGACCATACATACAGGGACGGCCCGATGCTCAAATGTGATATACCAACATCTCTAATTACATTTGTAGAGTTTCTTCCATTGTTTCTGACAGAAACAGTGTCACATTCTTTGGTGCATGAGCTTCAGTGATTATGTCAGATATCATCACATGACATGGTAAGAAGTAGAAGTATATCAGTTGAATTGAAGGACTCTTTATCTGCACATGCCTCGTATTAACTATGGGTGCAGTCCTGCTTTTCCTCCCCCTTAAACACTGAAGGTGTGCCACTCAACACAAATGGATAGGAGGCTGTTAGTATGACACTTCCTGCAAAATAGTATAGTGAATCAGATTAAATGGAAATCTAAAAAGGGTAGGTATTATTACACAGCATTAACTAAACATTTAAAAGGAATTATACACGTCAGCCTTCCGTGGAAACTCAGCAACACACAGTAGACGCACTCAGTTTGTTTCTAGCAGCTGCAGAATGCATCCTTACACAAAATGCATTTACCAACAAATCAATGCATGCATTTCAGTGGTCTTGTTGCTACAGTTGTATCAGTAATGGAAGCTAATGTTAGAGAACTTTAGGTACATTTTATATGGTAGCTGACATTAGTCACTTTGCTATTTCTCGTACATTCATGCCACTGTTAGACTATAGTTTTAGCATTCAACCACATCAGCAGTGGTTTACAAAGCTAAATGAAACTCTACAGTCACAAATTCCACATTTGATGTCAATGTGCCTGAGTAGGATATCTGTCTTTCAAACCCTGGTCTCACTACAATTTGTGATAAAAAAAAATAAAAGAAATCTTTTTTATGTGAGAGTTGCTTACAGAAATGCCATTACAGCAGCCATTTTCCTCACATTATTTTTTGGCCTCAGGGAAAGTGTGCCAGAAAGCTTGCCAAATACCAGGAGCTGGTGGAGCAGTGCAGAAGCGGGGGTTTGGCAAGCTCTCTGCGACCCGATTGAAGTGGGCTGCCGGGGGTTCACCGGGCATTCAGTCTGTAAAGCTCTGGCAGGGCTTGGTGTGACTGGAGCTGCAAAGAGAGGGCCATGCTTTCCATCACTGAAGCTGCAGAGAAAGCCACCAGGTGGCTTTGGATAAAGAGCGCAAGCCTGTGGTTTGGTGCTGCTGAGATGTAAGCCAGGACCGGATGAACCCTGGCTGGGTCACTAGGGTGAGGGGTGAGGCCGATGACTGAACATCACTGACGATGCATCCTAGAGATGTACCTTACAACCTGCCAGCAGAATCTGTCTTTCACTCAAGCAAAGTTTTAAATATATTTTATTGGTTTTTGTGATTACACTTTGAAATCCCCACAGGCAAGGATTTTGAAAGTCAGTCCCTTATAAATTTGGTGAGGGATCCATCATGGCGGGCAGAATGATGTTGGTATTTCTGCAAGACGATCTGTGGGATATACTTGATGTAGTATTATTTCATGCATATTTGTCTTATTTTTCCTTTTTTCCCTTGCAAACTACCCAGTAGGTTTCAGCCTGCTGATCACACAAAAGAATGCGAAGCATGAAAGTGATTTTTTTGGATGAATCACTTGTCTTACATTATGTGATGTGATTTCTGTTCTTTACTAATCAGAAGTAAAAAATGAGTGCCACATCTCTGATCTGTGACTGAAAACCAGATCGGCTTCGTTAACTCAAATTGTCTTTTCTTGTCATGTTTTAAATGAGTTTCTTTCCATATCGATCCATTTGAACATATAGCTGAATAATATGGGCTGTCTTGCTTTGAGAAAGAGTTCAATGGTCCAAAAAACTGACAAATTTGTCCATAAAGAAGAGGTGGACACTTTAGCAGTGTACAAAGAGCAGTGCACTGAACCATGTATTAATGGCTGGTTTAACGGTTCTTTGCATATACAAACACAGAAGATAGCTCATGTGTAATGATGCACAGGCAAAACTGAGAAGCTGCCAAAACACCAGATTTAGTTATTTTTAGACTGGAAGCATATGGACAGACCCATTATAATCCAATCATTTGGCAATAATTAAATCAGTTACAATAAAATTTTATAACCTGACTATGCTCAATTAACCCAGTGATGTAACAGTAGACTGCATAGGTTCCTGCTTGTTCCCATTCATTCTCATTTAAGTATCATTACATTACAGCTGATTGTGTTAAACAAATGTAACCTTTATTCTCAATCCCCGCTTTAAATAAGAAAAAATCCACCCATTTTAGTCACGTCAGTGCAATTTGATGACTCGGACAAAAACTGCACATGTTTAAACAATGATAACATAACACTACAGTATATAATAGTACTACCACAGGTCTATAAACAGAGATTGACTGTGACTGTATTTAAGTATTAAACATTTATGTGGACATATTCTAGTGCCTCTGTTCATTATGGAGCTGTTTGATAAAGTTCCAATAGCATTGTCCAGATGCTATGTGTGTTAATGTTTGCCTACAGTATATAAAATGGTAATCACTGTCTCCATTTAGGATGTTGCATTTATCACGTTTTGGTAGTCAGTGAGAGAATACCTACTGTAGCCCGCTGTTGATGTTGAGCGAAGAAAATCAAGCACTGTGATTAAATTCTTATTCATTTAACTTGATATCGACTGAATCAGTGGTTTTCAACATTTTTCACATCAACAAGGTCGAAGCTGACACAAATCTGACCACAGATCCCCTGTTTGATAAGATTTTCTTATAGGGTCTCGCATCTTAATTTTGCTTCTAGATGTTTTACATAAAGTGTATGAAAAACATGACCTAAATTTTTCTGTTGTTGCATTATTGAATGGAATTAGAGTGAAAATGATTCGCCTTTCCTGGAAACCCCCTCATGGACTCCCACTTTGACTACCAGATTGTCATGTTAGTAAGCAGCAGAGCTATAGTGCTGTTGTAAAACTGAGAGGATTGTCAGTCCATCCATCCATCCTTCTGTCTGTCTACAGCAGCAATTCACTGATAAACCTATGACATGCCCTGCATCAAACATAGACATACATATAGAGAATTTAGTAGTTAAAGTGCCAAACATTTTTCTTCCCAGTTAGTCAAGCCTTTAGCACAGTAAAGCTCTAGCATGGGGTGATAATTTTTTTCTAAACAGACAGTGTGGGGGCCAGATTTTCAAATAATGGAAAATTAATCCTGATTAGCCTATTATTTTTTTTAATATTTTCATTTTTTAACTAAATTAATGTTAATTTTATTTGCCTATATCAATATAGACGGATTCAATGGGAAAAATCCATATTGATAACTGGATACTGTTTTAGAAAATTGCTCCCAGACCACCACCCGGGAGGAAGCCTGTGGTCCGTACAATACCCAGAGTTCAACTAATTGCACTTCCATCTTCAGGAAGCAAACCAAAATACAATTTTGAGACTCACTACAACCTTTGTCCAATTAAAATAAACCCAAGTAATATCTCTCATGTTTAATAGATAAGCCAGCACACTTTAGTCTGGCCCATGCACTGCCATCAGTCTCAATGAATGGCCAGCAGGAGAGCTGGGAAGTTTGTTGGTGGGTCGACCGAGTGGAGAGGAAGAAGATTCTATAGAATGGGTTATACAGACTTTTTGGCCTTCTATCAGGGGTTGGCAACATAACTGATGGTCCTTAAGGATGAACTCAGTCTCATCCACTGGTGAGTAACTTTAAATGTATAACGTTCTAAGGCTTTAGCATGCTGGATGTGGCCAGCGGGCTACCAGTTTATGAGCACTGCTCTTGCCAATATATCCTGACCCCTAGGTCACAATGTGACCACACTAAAAACATTTATGATTATATATAGAATAACTAGCTAAAAATGTTCTCATCAACCTGACAATGGATTAACATAGATGCCAATTAAAATTTTAGCTTTATCTAGCACATGTAAATCACACTGATGTTAATATGTGCTGCCCCATAAATAAATGAAAAAGGGGTATGAATAAATATATTCATCTTCTTCTACTACTACTAAAATATATATATATATATATATATAAAAAATAAAATATTTATGCAGCATGATACATACGATAACACTACTACTGATACTAGTAAAAGGTTTTCCTGGTTTTGTATCTGAGGTTTCAGATCAGATTAAAGCCACAGACAGCTGCAGCATTCATCTCCAATAGATTCCTGTGGTAAGAAAAATAGGTTTTAGATGGAAGATGGGAACAATATTTTCATAACAACCTCTGCACGGAAAAAAACAGACTGAACTGTTGCCCTGCAAGACCACAACCTCCTCTGCAGCATTCAATTCACCCTGCACACTTAAACTGCACCCACAACTGCTTTTCAGAAGGACTCAATCCAGCTTAGCAGATACACAGCAATACTTAAATCCCTCTTCCTTTTAATTCACACTCTTGTGGCGGGGTGTTAATGGCTTACACAACAGATGTTTAGTATGCTGCGTTTATGTCCATGTGAGCTGAAGCCACCCACAGTCTTAGACACGCACGGCAATCTGTGACACTGTCTCTGCGGCAAAATGAGTCTGTTCACACTGTATCACACTTACAGTGCTTGCGTGGAGTGGCAACAAGCATCTAAGAGTATACACACAAACATGTGACACAGGGAAACAACATGCAAAACAGTGAGCGTGGGAGTGAGAGTGGGAATACGGAGGGAAAAGATGGAGGAAGTGACAGAGAGAAAGAAAGCAATGACAGCGTCCATCTGCCAGGGAGATACTGACGGGCCCCCTTAGACAGAGGAATCCACTTGGATTTGCATGTATGCATACACACAAATGCAGTAATGAGGGTATTTGACAGAAGTGTTCATTATGGCAACATTGGAGGAGGAAAGTTCCCTCATCGGGAATCGAGTAGCAAAATCATATAAAGAGCTGCAATTCATCAGACTGGGAGGAAAGAGGCTGTGTTCATTACTAAAGTACATGCTGATCAAAGCAGTCCTGAAGAGTGTGAGCGAAACCCCAACAGACCTACTGAACCACACCTGAGGCATAGGGAGGCTCATTTCTGCAGGTTCACATTACATATTGAGAATTTGTGCACAAAATAAGCCTAGCTAAGTATAGAAAGCATAAACAATTCAATCTTTCTCCAGGAAAGGCTAGAGCAGTCACAAAGGCTCAAACAGGGCTGATGTGTTCATCAGTTTGACAAGTTGGCCGCGAGGTGTGCGGTCACATCAGCACATTGATACCAATGTAATGACATTTTGTTTATCACTGACATCTTGTAGTGCATGTTTGCAAACAGCCTCACAGGATGACAGTCTGATGCTGCATTCAAGTCAAATGCGAAACATTCAGCATTGGGCAGGTAAATATTTTGAGATATATTGTCTTTTCTTTGTTTGTTTGGATATAGTGTGTCAGGATATACTGTTACTGATTCTAGCAGTGCTATTTCAAAAATGAAATAATGATATAATGTCAATGATAGACATAATAGCATGTACAGTGAATAATCCAGCATCTCATTCCATAGGTGCCGGTGACGCACCTTGACCTTGGTTGCCACCAGCTACGCAATAGAAAAAAAGAATAAGACAGAGAAGAAACAGTAACTAGATAGCTTCTACCACACTGCGTGCCTTGTTGCACAGCAGCGATGGACAAAGGATGTGGCCCCTGAATGAAGACACAGCGAGTGTGTAGCTTATGATTTTGCCGACGGTAGGTAGCCATCAGGTAAAAAAGAATTTAATTTGTCCACTACTTTCAATCTACTGCTTTGACATTCCAATCAGTTTCAGATGTTGGCACGCTGACACTAAGATAAATAACTAGGACAGTAATAAGGTGAACATTCGACCTGCTGTGCATCGGCGTGCTGGCACTGTTTTTGCATACTGATGTTAGCATTTAGCTCAAAGGACTGCTTTGCATATGTACAGAAAACCGCTGTACTGGCTGTGGACATTCTACTCATTCTGAAAAATGCAGTCATCTCATGCTATTTGCATTTATTACAATCTAACTACTTGGGCCCGATGATAAAATTCTTGTCCACCACCAAAGGAAACCAAGATATTTGATGGTTGTCCATTCCAGTGAACACAAATAGTATTGGCTTGCTGAGAAGATTGAGAGGGATTATGTCCTTTTTGCAGCACAACTGACTTCTACAGGCCGAACAGCAGAATTGCACCCAGGGACAGCTGATCTACAAGTTGTATGGACCTAAAGTATGCATAGCATCTGTAATATTCACTGCTAATGCCGTAAGATTTGTCACTCTTAGCTTAATCCTCTAATTTTATAGCATTCAAATACGTTTTTCAATCTACCTTTCCCGATATTGACTCTCAAAACAATCAAAAGTAGAATCAGCTGGATTTGTTTGATTCCAGCAATCAACTAAATGACTTACATGATGATTATTCAAGCGTCTTGAATCCCATAATAGCTTTGTGTGCATGCCGAAATTTGAATATGAAAATATTTGACTTAAGTGGCCCCTATGGCTACTGTATATAAAAAAAACACAAAAAAAAACAAGACTACAGCTTACAGTAAAGCACAACCTCTCCTCCCTGGACTGAAAGCAATGCATAGACTGCATTACTTTAACAAGGATTGTCATTTTTTCTGGAAATGAGACCATATGAATATTTGAAAACACATCACTTTGTTTCTTTTAGTAATTTGATCGATTCTTGTTCGGCACATTTGCGGCTACAGAGTGGTAACCGTTTTTAAATGCCTTTCATACTGGTTTGTTTGGTCATCCGTTGCAAATACCAGCAGTATTATCTGTCTGTGTCAATTATAAAAATAGTAGTGAAGCGGTTTCCTCTTTATTTAGGAGCAGGAGGACTCGTAGATATTAAATGTTGTCAGTAAGGAAATGAATAAGAGAAAATTCAGGTCATGCCCAAATTTTTAGGAGCCATGCCTTCAAATAAAAGGTGACTTCATACATTTATTGGTTGCCAGCTAAATGTATTTGACATCAAGCTGCATGCATTCCAAATTTATTTCTATATGCATTCCACTCATATTCGTCAGTCCTGCACTACAGCTCTGCACCGGGCAGATCTGTCCCTTGTCATCACCAAACTCACGCCCATGAGTGTGCACCCATCTGACGTGAGACACTCCAGCACATGACATATTTGGCTTTAAAATGACGTCACGGCATCGTGGTGCTCAGCAGGCAGGTCGTCTGTCAGTCTGAGAGAAGAGGAGCAGCCGGAGACGGACCAGCCTCCTCTCCACCTCTCTGATGACAAGCTCCATTCCCCCTCTCTCCAACTCCTCTGAAACAACTCTCAACCCCAGGATTCTCTTTCTTCGCTCCCCCTCTTCCATTCCAGTTGCACCTATTATTTTTTTTTATTTTTTTTTTTTACTTTGTCTAACCCCTCCTCAACCCAGCAACACCTTCCAGAGATGTGAGTAGATAATGAGGACCCCCAGCCGGCGGTGACTTGTCTCCTCGGTGCTTCAGAGAACCGAACATCCTCATCTTCCGCTCTCAGTTTTGTGGACGTTCATTCGCCTTACAACAATGTAGGAGAAGGTGCGCTGTCATTTCAGCGACGAGGATGCCAAATACCTGCCTTGTTTTCGCTCTCTTGCATCTTTGTCTCTCCAGTCGGGGGGTGGAATGAAAAAATTGCGTGAAGGCAAAGTTTGAGGGTACCTCTTATGTTTTCCCTCTCACCTGTCCGTCTGCACATGTACCCCACTCTGACTGACAGCGAGGACGATAATCACTGACAGAACAATTGACGAGCAACTTAAAAAAGAGACCTGATAATTGTTCTGGATTTTTTTTTTTTTGATTAGGGTTTGATAGTGCTGTTGGAGGAATTTGACGTGCGCAACGTTAAAGGATATGGCTTAAATAATGGTTGCGTTACTGACATCTGGAGTAAGATCCGTCACTTGAGTGCTTTTGTCAGCTATTGTAGACTTTGGTGGAGACCCATCTAAATGGGAGGATACCTAGAGGACTGAGTCCGATCCGGCAGACGAGAAAAATGTGGATAAAACGGAGTGTCGCGCGCAGGTATGGCACACACAGTTTAATCTCATGTTATCAACAAATGCTTGTAAGGATCAATATAGTGACTGTTTTATGTTGTTTCACATTTGAATGGCGCTGTTGGACATTTTGTCTCAGTTTTTTTTTTAACATGCGCCACTGCAAGTTATGAAAGTCTGCTGGAATGGATCATTTGGTTATTTATCCTATCAATTGATCCGTAAAAAATGTTTAAAAAAATAGATTTCTTGTACCAAGATTCTTCAAATACACTGACAATTATTGCGTTTTAGGGTTCTAAGGTTGTCCATGGCTTTCCATGGACATGTTTTGTGATGATTAAAAGGAGGATATGATGGAAAATGTCTCATCCTGCACACTGGGGGTCGCCAACAGTACAGCGCAAGCAACGCACACTCACAGACACACGCGCACGCTTAAAACACGCGTACAGACGCTCGCGCATACGCGGCTTCAAGGTTAGGTCTGGAATCCTGTAGGAACATAGTCAATACGGTGACTAGTCTGTGAAATTAGAGGTGAAATGAAGTATACATTATACTCGTATAACTTAATTATTTTCAAGGATTATTGACGTCAGGTTTGAGGTTGTGGCTTTTTCTTTAAGTCTAGCTTCCCCCCCCCAAATCAATGAGGAAGTAATGGATTTATGCAATGAGTTGTGCTTTTCCCAACAACATACACTTTCCTCCTTCTCTTCTTCAGTCCTAATATTACAATGGAACATTTTCTAGTAGTAGAAGAAAAAATAATAAATAGATCATTTCTTTGGTTTTATGATAAAATGATGTCTCAAAATTGAAACAAACCAAAGCTAAATTTGTGTTCATGCATTTGGCGTTAAATAGGTTTAGAGGTAATTACATGCTGTGAAATGAGACCGAACCTGTCAGTGGTGAGATTCTCTTGCCACCTGCTGGAACTCATTCCCTCCATAGCTTTAATTCCTGCCCATAGGCATCTATTCATTTATTATGCTTGACACACACACACACACACACACACACACACACACACACACACACACACACACACACACACACACACACACTGTGCATCTTAGGGCTGACCTCACAGGGCAATAGCAATAATGCCTTAAGACAGAGCAGTTGTATAATATGATGAAATGAAATGCATTTAGGTCCCATATCTCTAGATGGATCAGTCAGAGTCACAGAGAGACCAATTTCCATCTTCAGGAATTTCCCTGTCTTACTAACAGTGGGATGGATGGCAACGGCTCTGATGGACTGTAGTAATTGACCGTGTTCCAGACTGTGTTGCCATCACAAACTAATAGCTTCTATTGTTTGTTACTGTCATTAATGATTAGACAGTGATGGAAATATTTGGTTTCCTAAACATTTACTACGTTGGATAAACTCATGCTTCCTGCCACAAGTTGTGTTTATTGTTAGTATTTTTTTTTGCAGTAACAACAAGATGAAATGGACAATAAGCATGTGCCAGTAAAGCTCCTGTACCTGCTGGAACAGACAAAGAACAGACCACCTGCAGACACCTGATACATGGGTGTTAATGCAACGGCAATGAATGATTTCATACTCCTGTATCAAATCTGGAGAGAAGAACAGACGCATAGACTCCTAAGTAAATTAGAACCAAGCATTATTAGGAACTGCTGTTGTTATTCTTCATCCAATCTGGACATATCTGGATATATTTGGACATATTATGATATAATGATAAGGAGAATATATACTATAGTTTGATCACTATTTTAACTATATTACTCAGGCCAACTATAGAGTGAGAGCAGAAAGCACTGCTGCTGTCATGGAGTTTATTAAAGATATTTTAAGGTTGAAATTACGTGTGAAAAATCAATTGGTTAAAAAAAATGCCAATCATAGCTCCTCACATCCTGGTTGGCATCTTAAAATTGTTTCTTTTGTCCGACCAACAGTCCAAACAACAAAGATAATCAGTTTGCATTGATTAACAACAGAGAAAATGTGGACATTGTCCAGAGGCCGGACTGAATATGACTCTTGACCTTTTGCTTGATGACTTACATCAAATTTAAACATTTGTGGTTGATTTATTTTCTATTGTTTAATGCCACACATAGATGTTTATATTAGAATTCAGAATATCTTTTTCTTTTGAAATAATTCACTCTTTTAATGCGGTGTATTAAATCTGTTGAGCACAGCTGCTTGCTGAAAACATTTGGAGCTTTGTGGGGGAGTAAAAATCCTGTTCTTGAATCACTTGTGACATCGGCAAGGTGCCTCATCTGAAAACCAGCCAAAACTGAAGCTACACAATGACAAGACGAGTGTGTGAAATTCAAACTATAACATCAACTACCCAAGCCTAAAACTATGACTTAAATGTAAATAGAAAAAAAACAAAATTATACCAGTAGAAAGATAGCTGGGAAAAAAAAATCACATGCTGCATTGACACTAAAACATACATACATACGTGCTGTATCTTTATCTCAAATAAGATTGATTTAGTTTGGATCAAAGAGGTGACTGCCTATAACTGTACAGACTTACAACAAGCTCTAGGCGGAGTCTCACTTGAGGGTTAACCAGCAGGGATTCTTCTCTCCCAGGCTCAGCATCTCCTGCTCAATCTTTCATAGACGTCAGACATCCTTTGGTTCCCCACGGTGAGCTCTTACTCCTCTGAGGCACCGGGGATGCTATCGGGCTTCAGCACACTGCAACTGTGAGACGTTACTCACAGGCACACCGGTTGCCTTTCAGGAGGGCTTCATTTGTCAGCTTCCTCTTGTTAAATACAGGCGGCAGTTCTGACACATGCCTACTTTTTTATGCCATATATAAACTGTGATTTGTCAAGTAATTGCAGCATTTGTAAGGACTCTCAGAGAAGCGAAAGAGAAAGGGTGGCTGTAAAAGAATTCTAAGCTCAGGAATTAGGTCCTCATATCTATATTTCTGGTGATCATGTGCTTAGTATTCATTGGCTCATCCTCGCTTAAACAAGAAAAACATTTTGTATCTGGGTAATAGTCTAATTCTGATTAATATCACTGGCTTAATGAACCAGGGTTCCCAATATATTACACTCTGGTGTTTTCTCTTTGGGTGTTTATGAGCAGTCAGTGTCCTCGCAGCTAGCACTGCCAAGAGCTCCAGGGCTAAACGCGGCATTACTATGTGAGAGGCCATCTGATATTCACATATTCCTGCAATTTAGGTGCCATCTTAATAGCCTCTATGAGGGTTATTAACTGGGTCTCTCTGGAGCACGATTAACCTAATTTGCAGTGAAATAGGCTGTGTTGCTTCTCTGAGATCCTCCTCTGGAGATTTGTGTGTGTGTGAGTGAGCATGGATGTCATCAACACCCAGCGCTCAGCAGTCAACGGAATCCAGAAGGACCGGAACAGGTTGGCCCCGAAAGAGTGTAAGAAACCAACTAGACATGGACAGTTGTTCATCTGACCGTCATGGTGAGACAACCGAGAAGGCAAGACAAGAGGAGAAGAGAGAAACCTGTCGTTGAACCACATCAGAATCAGAATCAGAATCAGCTTTATTGGCACAGTTCAACCCCGTTTCCAAAAAAGTTGGGACGCTGTGTAAAATGTAAGTAGAAACAGAATAGGATGATTTGTAAACATTGCATACAATTTTTAATTAACATTTTACGCAACGTCCCAACTTTTTTGGCAACAGGTTTCTATGTGTTCACATACAACGAATTTGACTCCGGTTTTTGCATTGCACTCAAGGTATTTACACAGGAACAGAAAACTGGACAATAAGTGAAGAAAACATACAGGACTACTATTTACGCTTCATCCATGTATATGTACACGATATACAGCGTTGTAATCTGCGTATATGTGCATTATATACAGTGTGCAGGATTGAATTTAAAGTGACAGTCCAGGATGGTATGCACGTTCTCCAGGGTTACTGGTTTATATGACCGGTTGCGTGTTCATCAGAGTGATGGCATGCAGACGAAGCTAATTTTGTGTCTTGTTGTCTTGGCGTGCAGTGTCTGCCATCTGTGTCCAGCGTGTGATGTGTCTGCAGCGATGTTTCCTGCCCTGACTCATCATATGTAGCATAGTAATCAGAAGAAGAAGAAACATGAGCAGAATTGGGCCAGAGTAAAGCCACTGTGAAGTTTATTTTTCCCATTATAACACATAACTGCACTGTGGATGCTTGAAATGAGAGAACTGGAGACTCGTGCATGTAGCTTATGGAAAACTAAGAACACTGAATTACATCCGTTTAAGAACTGTTGTAGAAATATTCATTAGTATTAATTAACAAGGATTTTTAGCATATTGTAATGTAATTTTTCAACTTGAACACCATGTGAAATAAGATTTAGACTATCATCGGATGCTGGAGATCATAAAAAAAGATATACAAAGAGGAGGGCAAGGTAGGTTTTTGTGCAGGCACAGCTGAGTGAGAAGTAAATTTAATGACGATCATTTGAGGTCAGATTATGGCTTTTGCACAGTTTACTTTGAACTAATGTTTTCTATGAGCTATTTGGGTTAACAATGCCACCACTCTCTCCCTAAACTAACATCCACTCACTCAGACCTCATAAAATTCAAGTCCAAGCCCTGCTGGTGCCAGCAGCCCCTCATTGTGATTGGGTTTAATGACCAACTTGTTCAGTCTGGACTATGAGAAACTGTGTGTTTCTGTTGCACTGAAGCACATCCATCCCACAGAGTGAAGGAAATAACAGCACAGAGCTCATACTTGATTCATGTACTGTGCTTTTTTCTGGATCAATAGTGCCTCTACAAAGGATCAGATTTATCCGTCATGGCCCTTCCCACTAACTGGTCGTCTCCGGGCACAGGGGGGCGTCTCTCAGCGGGCCACTTTCCACCATAACACTTGATAAATGATCCCCCCAACCTAACACTCTCTTTATATATTTCACAGCTACTCAGTGGTAATTGATGAGGATTTAGGCTTAGGTTAAAATAAAACTTTGACAGTGAGGACCTGAGTTGATTGGAGCATTGTCCAGTTTGTCTCATTTTTCTCTTTCATCATATTCCCATGCTCTCTACAGCCTTGCTTATCTTTCTGAGCATGTGGGTCATGACTGAAGTGGAGGACATTGTGCAGTGGGAGTAATTAATGGGGATGATGCAACAGCCTGGACTCTTGCATCTTAGACTCCCTTAAAACTCACACACACATATACTCCACCCGTCTACCCTACTCTTCTGTTCTTTTTTGTTTGTGTTCATGTTTCAACCCCTCAACAGTTTGGGTCTAGTTTCTTGAACTAGAACCAAGCTGCTACACCTCTGCCTTTCAGACATGAATGGGGTCTGTGTGTGTGTGTGTGTGTGTGTGTGTGTGTGTGTGTGTGTGTGTGTGTGTGTGTGTGTGTGTGTCTGTGTGTGTGTGTGTTGCTGACTACCAAAAACATGGAAGGGATTGCATAGAATATTTGCCTTCCAGAAGCCTGCTGCACAGAAGCAATCCATAAATCTTTGGAACTCCTTGGAGAGCCAACTGTGGTATTTATCTCCCTAATACAGGATATCTACTGAGAAGAGATTTACTCCTGCACCTCACAGCCTGCATTTTTCAAACATAACACAACCTCATCCTAGCTAATGTTAAAAAAACAAAACAAAAAAAAAACATGACGAATGCTTACGATAATTCCAAACAGTGCACTTTTGATTGATGATTAAAAGATGCAAATGAGGTAAAATTTAAAGTGGGGGCTAGAGTTGCTACCTCATTAATCAATTAGTTGATTGGGGGGGGGGGGGGAATTAGCTGCTAACTATTTTGTTAGCTGATTAATTGTTTTAGTTATTTTTCAAGCAGAAATTATTTTATCCAGAATTATCCAGAAAACTATTTTCTGGATTTTGTGCTTTTCTGTCAGTTTTCAATAGTTGCTTTGCCAAAAGACTCAGTTCAGTGACATCACTTTTGGTCGTGAGAAACTATGATCACCATTCTTTCACAGTTTTTGACATTTTGTACAGACTAAATGATCAATTGATTAAATGTGAAAATAACTGGATGATTCATTGATAAAATATTACTCATCACTGGCAGCTTGGCGTGGAACATAGGTACTACAGTAAAAATTATACAAAGTACAAGGTTAAAAAGCAGATTGTGTCTCTGGAAAGATGATTCTTTGCATCCCCTGAGTCGCTTAAATGTTTACATGTTCCATGATAATCACTGATGTCCTAAAAATAACGGTTATATATTGGAATATGAATTACTCATGGACAGAAGTCAGTTCTAGGTGTTGAGGTCAAAGTAAGAGTTTAAATCATCATCATTTAAAAAAGGATATGGTTCATATGAGCCAGCCTAAAGCATAGTGATGAACTATTATAAAACCACTATACTATAAAAATACTACTTCTATAAAAATGTTATGGAAATTGCAATATGCCCAAATCATAGTACCGGCCGGTTTTGATGAAGGTAAAATGTCAATATACCACTATAAAGCATTAGAGTGCTATACACAGATGCCCCAGCCTATAACTCATATTCTCCAGATGTAAGGGAACATGTTTGTTTGTTACAAACCCCAGAAAAAAAATGTCATCATCATTCGTATTGTTTTCAGTGAAAGCGAAATACAAACTTTAGCAATCCTACCAATATCGTGAAGTGAATCTTAATCACCAGATCTGTCAGTGTAATCGTACCTGAACACCTTTTCCAGTCCCAATGCTTATTGCACTGAGTGATACCAGTAGCACGCCGCTTAGTTGGAGCAAGATCTTGGAGGATTTAACCACCATAATCAACTAATTAGAAACACAGCATACTGGGAATAAGTGATTTGGTTCTTGTGTATCCTGGCAATAGAGCTTGCCATCACAGCTATATGCTTGTGTGCATGTGAGTCTGTGTGCGTGTGTGTGTGTGTGTGTGTGTGTGTGTGTGTGTGTATACATGCTGGGATATATTTGCACTGTCGCTTAGTCTGAGAGCCTGAGCACACAGCCCTCTTCAGTTCCAACAAAGGCATGAATACGTATTCAACAGGCTGCAAATGGAGACTCAGAGGTATCACAGCTTCTCCTTTAAGTGGACAGAAGATGATCCCCCTCAGCTGTACTGCATGGAACACACAATGCTTCCACAACTGCAGTGCAAATACAACCAACAACCAGGGAAAGATCCTTGTTTGCTCGAATATCTGGTGCGTGCATGACTGGAATACATTTTGATCATGAAGCCATAATTCGTCATTTATAATCATAGGATAATGATATCATTATAATAATTTTCTCTCTGTTTCTCTGTCTCTTGGGTTGACATTTTTCTTCATTACCAGGAACACTGGCACTGTACTTAACCTTGAGGCAGTCCTGCATACAGCATCCTGCTGCCTCACATTTTTCTGAAGCATGAGTAACACCTCTCTTAGGACCAAATTAAGCCTATTTACATCTACTGGCAGCAATGAGAGAGAACCCAAACTGCAACGCTGCAAACAAGAAAACAATGAGCTGAACTTATAAGGCTCCATAAAATGGTCAGGGGTTACAGATTCATGTGATAGTTCTCTGCACATTCCTTGTTACAAGTGACCCCTTTTCACATTTTCATTTGATACACTGCCATTGGAAAAATATCTATTACAGACACTTTAAGTCATTATGTCATTATAATAACCGTCTTAATCATTTTAACCAATGCGTGAAGTGTTGCTAATGTTACATCCTGTTCTGGAACATATGCACAGAAAAGATGTGGATCAAAAATCATTTCTAGTTTTCTCCTGATCCTCCCTCAGAAATAAAAAAAGGCTGCTGAAGCCTCATCACTGAAAATGGGAAAAAAAAGTGCAAACTAAAGGAAAAATGAGCAGAACTGGATTAAAATAACAATAGGGCATTTTGATAATGGTTAATTTTGAGCTGCTGCCACAATATGATGCTGCCTGTGTGAGAGTTTGGTGGATAAGAAACATGCTGATGTCTCTAGAGGGATTTCTAAGCTTCACATGCTGAACTCTGTGTTATTAGAAAGCAGAATATGCTGACTTGCATACCATATTAACACACATTAAGGCCTGGAGATAATTTCTAATATACTGCTTTGCTTTCCTTTATAGAGGAGAATTTACTCTGAGTCTGACAGAATGTGAGGCACAACTTTAACAATGTGGTTGAGTTGTCGTTTCCAGGATCGTGGACCAGGTGCCAGTAGAAATAAGTTTAAAATAGAACAATAGAGCCAGCCACGTTGCCTCATTATTCATCAATATCTGATGTGCACCAGCATTCTTCAAGGATGCAGGGAACTCCTTTCAGCATTTTCTATACCTTCTGACATTTTCAATTTGCTTTATCATTAACAGTTTATTGAGTCTATTGGACTGGAAAGGCAGCCTTGCCATCTTTTTCATATGAACTCATTTCTCTGAGAAGTTCAGCCCTTTAATGGCCGTCCATTTTCCTAAATGACAGTTGAGTGTTTCTTTCAAAATGCATGCATGATTACACTCCATTGAGTGGATTTTTATTTCCCTGTGCAAGTGGAGACAATTCCAGTCAATTTGGGTGTTATTATTAAAGAGAGACTTAGATTACACTGCACTGTTCTTCCTCTGGTCAGGTTTTAGTGATCAATGTATTAGAAAGTGGAAGGTTGATGAGGTGAAATCAGGAGGCCTTTATGTGACTCTGCAGCACTGGATTATTGTAACGTAGATATTTAAATGCTACTTGTATGTGCCCTGTCTTTAATGTGAAGCAGAGTTTATGATCAACAATGTATGATAGCAATATCTAACATTATAACATCATCTCTCCTTTGCATTTCTTTTATGTTATACACAGATTTTAATAAGTATTTAAATGATGAATCCTAAGGTGTTTTCACCTTAGTAAAGATAAACAGCTTTTGCACACACATATACATACATTATTATAATAATAATTGAATATTCATTAATTAATCAAAAATTGATTAGTCTACACGATTGTCGTTTTGTCATAAAAAATATTTTTCCCTTGTTTTCACCCACGCCTGTTGGTAATGCAGTACTACTGCCACAAGGTGTCGGTAATACACATACAGGCTGTTTGCAACCTCTTAACAAAAGAAGAAGAATTGCACCATGATCACAAAGCAGACAGCAGAGACATGCTAGCCGTAACTAAGTCTGACGTGGTTCTCCTTTAAATAAATAAAGTAAAATAAGGTACAGGCTGTACCTCATTTTCTGTACCGCTGTACCGTACAGCACCAACTCTGCCAGGTCAAACTGTCTGAAGACAAATCAAAGCATGCAGATGATAGCTAAAGACTAAATTAGTCCAGGCCTGAATTATCTATCTTACTGCCAGAAATCTTTGCTTGGTGAATATCAGAGACACAAATTCAGATACAGTCAGGTTTTCAAAAGAAGCTGTTTGAGTCTCTGGGTGATCTAAGAAGAACATTTCCAAAGCAACATAAGATTTGCAGAATACAATTATCCTGCCAATATTGACAGAAGTTCAGTATATAAACTGACAAGAGGATGACAGGTTATAGATGTCTGCATTGTTTTAATGCCATAAACAATCCGTCAAGGTGTCAGTCTTTGAATAATGAGTTTTCTTGTTTCCCACCAGAGTTTCCTTAGTTTGCTTTTCACGGTGTTTGTCGAAAGCAATGTAAAAGCAGGAACAACTGAGAGAGTAGCAGAATGCTCAGGTTGCTGAAGTGAAGCTCCCACATGCTCCCTCACTCCCTCACTCCCCTTGAGAGTTTTGCACTCATTTATCCCCATTCTATCCCAAACATTCCCAGCTCAATTGTCTGTTTTATATATGAATAAAGCCAATCCCTGTCAAGGAAGGAAGAATTTATTATCAGAGGCCAGGGCTGGACAACATGGCAAATCAGAAACAGGAGTATTGCATAATTATTACTCTTATTATGATTAATGTATGCTCTTATAGGCTGAATTGTTAAATCTGGAATATTTTTTCTTTTCTTTTTTTGGTTGTGGTGCCATGAACCCATCAATCTCAGATTTTATAACGATTAATTCAATGTTTTACCGTAATGCGACATTTAAATTTAGTGTTGGCAACCAAAAGAAATCTTCATTAATGAGACGTTAGGGTCTGTTCCTTATATGTTAGGGGAAGGGGAAGTGCAAACAGTGGAGGCACTTCAAAAAAGGTTTTATGCCCTCCACAAAGCAGGCGTATAGGTTTACCCTTTTTTTTGAACATCCCTAAACAATAGGTCTTATAGTATGGTCTATGAACATGTCTTCAAAAACTGATGCATAGAATTCAATTACCTTTCACACATGCTTTGTAGGGGGCATAAAGGTGAACAGCTCATAAATGGTTTTGTCCTTTTTTGTATTTTTACATTTTAGTCACATTTAACTTTGGCCGTTTTTATGTGATTCTGCTTTTATGCTGCTCAGCACAAATTGATTTAATCTAGTAGCGGGACATCTGTGTCCTTGAACACAAATGCGCAACTTAACCATTGTTGTTTGGTGCAGGGAAGGGACATACAACACATACATGTGTTTTGTGTTTGTTTTACATTTCTTTTGTCAAAATACACGATTTATTGCTGTATGATCACTAGACTCACTAAATTGGGTGGCTCCATGCGTGTAATCACCATAGTGGACGGGTGAGGTTTGCATTGTATTTATGATTAGAATAATTTAATTTCATGGTACTCCTTGACAACATCATATCATGATGATCAATGTTAAACTTGCCAACTGCTACTCTGGCTTTGGAGGCTTTGCCAACAGTAAATTATTAATGTTGTCAATTTAAATCCCTTAATATTTAAAGGCTGAAAGACTACTGACTTTATGCTTCGTGTCCCGAGACCTTCTGTTTACTCGTTGACAGTTGAAGACAAAACATGACACAAGAAAACAAGCCACATGTTTGCCATGTGTCCGGTATCTAAGTACTCACTAAAAACATGGCAATGTTTTTAAAAGCGGAGCATCAATAATAAGATATTAATTAAATAGTATCCTGTGTTAGTGCAAACTAAATTGTCTGCACACGGCCGTCAGTCCACTTTGTTTCCAGGGGGTGACCATGACAGCTGTTATGATCCCAGCTTCAGTGAAAATACACTGTGCGAGTGTCAAACACCTGGTTCACTGCTCGTCTGACTCTGACCTTGCCATTATTTTCCCCTCTAGAGGCAGAGGATCACTTAGGGTTGAGGTAGTCAGTCCATTTGTGACAACCCTCAGTCCAGCTCAGTCGCCGTGATTCCTGCTCAGTGACTCTTTCAGTCGCTCTTTGAAAGGCTTCAAGAGGAAAACGTTTGGAAAATAACTCTTTCATAGAAGGAACATCTATGCGACATGTTCCCTTGTTGTCATTTCTCTTCTCCTCAGCCAAGTATTGCAGCCCTGTTGGAGGAACTTGATCCACAGGAATAGCACTTGGAAGTAAGCTGAAGAAAGAACAACATGCCAAGTGAAACAAGATAAAACAAGATGTCCTCTGCTGGTTTCACAGAACAGTGTCCTGAGTGGATGCTGTAATTTATTTCTGTTGGTCTCTAAACCAATCCATCACGTAAACCCTGTAATACATCACCACAAATATAGGCCAGAGAGGGTATTTTGAAGTGTATTACATTTGTTTGTACTGCTTCTCTTTTACAAACAGAGCAGTGGTCCTGTTGTTAAGAGCTTCCCTACTTGAGGCCATCTCAGCTTTATGTTACACCTCTGCTGACCTCCTCTTGAAAAAAGTGATTATTCTGGGTCAGATGCTCTTAAAGCTACATGCTGGAATTAATGGAACTGGGAAGGGCAGAAAAGGACTTTTATCATGGCCTCCTTTTATCAGTAAAAAACTGTTTTCTTCACTCATCCTGCAAGGATCAGAGTCATTTCCATAACATTTAATTGATGTTGTTTATAAGAAAGGCAAAGAAATGATCAGTATATTGAAATTTGTTTTCAAGAATGATGATATCTTTTACTGACTATTCATCAGTGTTGCGGAGCATGTTTCTCTTTCGAGGTGATTTTCGGGAGATTAAGCAGTGATTTAAGCTCCCTGAGGCTTCATGCACTTGTGATTTTACTGTGATGCTAATGTAGCCTGAACTCTCCTTTGCACTGAAAACTTGGGTCTGTAATCATAGTGTAAAAGAGTGCGATGTAATTTATGTACTGTACATCCATCAGCTGGTCAAGCAGAGCCTGCGGTCAAGCCTGTGGAGCAGACGATGTTTCCTGGAGAGTTACTGTAGAATTGAAGCGTTTTAATTCATTTTATTTTATAGGCTCATCAAAAATATCATGTTGGCATTGTCACAGTGACATTTTAAATATAATAAAAAATAATAGAGATAAGAGCTGCAAATAATAATGGCAGTGGATGGGAGAGTTGACTGGATAAATGTTGGGCTTGTCAACATATATCACCTTTGGTCCTATTGTAATCACAATATAATAATAATTCTTATCAGTTTATTAAAAACTGTCATCCAATTTCATTCCAATTTACAAGCTAATTTTAATGAAAAGCATGCACAACTTTAATGACTTGCAACGGAGACAACTCTTGACACATCTAAAACTTCAAATATAATTCTTGGATATCATTGAAGCCAATTTGCAATGATATAAATTCTAATGCTATTCCACCAGTATTTTTTTTTATTGCTCTCCTATATCTCACAAAGTTTTCAACATGTAATAGCAAGTGCTGCATTAGATTAAGATTTATGTTAGAAGAGAACATGCTTCACTTACAAATAAGGCTGATAAAAGACATGGGTAGCACTTAGACTTAAGTCCTAGTAGACCTTTCATTCATTCTTTCATTCATTTTCTGTAACCGCTTATCCTGTGTCAGGTCGCGGAGGGGCTGGAGCCTATCCCAGCTGACTTTGGGCGAGAGGCTGGGTACACACTGGACAAGTCGCCAGTTCATCGCAGGGCCACACATAGAGACAAACAACCACTCACACTCCCATTCACGCCTACGGCCAATTCAAAGTCACCAATTCACCTACAGTATATTACATGTTTTCGGTGGTGGGAGGAAGCTGGAGAACCCGGAGGGAACCCACGCGGACATGGGGAGAACATGCAAACTCCACACAGAAAAGTCCCGGGTCCCCAGGTGGATTTGAACCTAGGACCTTCTTGCTGTGAGGCAACAGTGCCACTACGCCACTGTGCTGCCCCTAGTAGACCTGATATTTATCTTTTGAGGATTATAAATTCAATTAATGGTAGCCATGTAAACGATAGATGGTAACGATTGCCTTAAAAATGAAACAAAGCAAGGACATCTTTTTCTTTCTTTTTCTTCCGCCCTCTCAGTAAGTCATCCTAAAGGAGACGTGTCCTTGTTCTATGGCCTGGATGTTATCAGAGTTCCCCCCCTCCCCAGAGGGGTAAGACTGCCACACAACTCCCACCCTGCTCTCTCTTCTCTTTCTGCATCTTAGTCACTCTCTGAGGGTAATGCAAATGCATACTCCATATCCCTCATCTCTATTTTAAGAGTCTTCTCCCCAGTGTGAACGGGCTGTGCTCGGGGCTGGCAGAATCAGGGAAGGTGGAATGAACGGAATTGCATTGTGTGAGCTCTCACCAGCATCCCAGTGTCTTTTGTGTATTCTTAATCTATAATCCTTTAAAGTTGTTCAATGTAGCAGCATAGCTGCTGGAGCTGCTTTATAGTATGTCTCATGATTTTAAAGAAAGAATTAACTAACCCACACAACTGGAGTCTTTTGAGTGAAGGCATGATAGTGTCACGTTCTTTCAGCTATAAATAACACATAATACCAGAATGAATTTTTGCCATGTTGAAACATCTCTGACATTCGTATACACTTGAAAAGAAACAATGAAAGTAATGATAGTGTAGGTGCAGTTTATGATGTTCCTGTGAAAAACATGAACTAGTCCTTCACAGACTGATACTAAACAGATTTAAGTTGTAGCATTATGATAACCATCATAACAGAGTGAAGATCACCTGTGTTATTAGTTAATTTAGTTCAACATACAACAGGTTTCCATGTCATAGAAACATATAACTGTTTTCTATTAATATGTACTAGAAACGTTGATCAAATAACATGAATATTCTTTTAATTCGTGCAAATAATCATAAAAGAAAACCCACATCTAAACACGAGCAGGATCTGAATGAAGACTAAAGCCGGTTTCTCTGTCCTCGAATGCAGACTAAGAAGTTCAAGTGTCTGGTTAATCCTCAAGGCTTTAGTATCTCAAAGTGGTTATGATACAGCAGATGAACACAAAAGCAAGAATCACACTTGGAGGATTTAATTCATAGTTTATTTTTGAAAATGGTTCTCTTGAGAGGGAAAACACTGGAAACTTCCTGACATGTGCGTCCTATAATTTGATGAACGTTATTTGGACTGACAGCTGAAATATTACAGTATAACTCCAGTTTTACAATCGTACGAACACAATTAATGAATTCCATCACTGTATTTGTCCATTCCACCTTTTTGACTGTTATCCATAACTGGATAACATTTATACCAGCCCTATGTTGCAAAAGTACATAAACATATCAGTGTTCTCATCAATTGCATGCTGTAACAGGAATAGAAGCATTTTCTATTTTGCATAATTTGCAAAGTATGATTTATCAAAACACACTGACAATTGGGTTCCATAAAATAAATTACTCACCCTTGTTGGGATATAATTAAATGAGGGAGGAAAGTTAAATTTTTATAAATATTATATCTCCAGGCAGGTTAAGAGAATCTCAACAAGAACTGTGATGAAAAAAAAAAAAATATATATATATGCAAGTTGTTCCAAGGCATAATTTACCAGTCTTAGATAGTAGACAGTAACCTTTTGTTACATTTTGTTTCATTAAATGTTAACTGTATATCTGTTATTACAAGAATTCCAGAAACCAGATCATACTTATTCTTAAGTCTTCCTGGAGTCCAAATGAAATAAAATGAAACCCAAAAAGAAGTCAAGTCAAGTGAGTGAAACGAAGGTTGCTGTTGGTATGAAGTCCTTCAGTATATGCTCACAAAGTCTCATTTTAACCTTTTGCTGCGTCTCTTTGGACCCACCACACAAAACCACCCACGACAGCTGGAAACCTGATGAACTATAGCGGGTGAACATTTTCCCCAGAGGATTTTTTTTTTCCAAGTGCCGTATTTAGAAATGTGTGGGAGAGACGTAGATACCATAGTTCACCATGTAGATGATCTATCCATGGCTAGTGAGAGCCTGAATAAAAACATTGGCTATTTTTTGTACTCTGAAACTGTTAACACAGGAATAATCCCACTGAGAGGTTAAAAAAGCACTGATTCAGTCTAAATCCTGCCTGGCAAAAAATGTCTGCAATCACACATGGAGTTTTTCATGGATGGAGGTGGAGTCACCTTAACAAGGCACCTGTCAGTGACTGTGTTGGCCATAAATTGATGTGTATCCAGTGGCAAGCCTGTCGAGACCATGTAAAAAAAAAAGAAGTTTGTTTTATTGACGGCAGCCTGGGGATGCGGACGAGAGGATTGAAGACAACATGCCTTTTTCACCTCCCCCAGGTGGGGAGCCTATCTGCTGAGGCCCGACCTCTGCAAAACTCCCAACAAGTTCTAATTAAGACCTACTTCGCACAAGTGATCACAGCGTGACAATGACACAGGAAGTGGGCCAGAGACATACAGTAGCGCAGGAGACAATAATTAGGTGTGATATCTGATTAGGTGTAGAGATAATTTTGTTTTACTATGCCTGACATGACTCAAAGGATGATTTCAAAGAGTCAGATCATCCTTTTTTTTGTCCCCGGTACTCTCATGACAATATTCCATATGCACTATAAGGAAGACATTTGGCTCCAAACTGGCTCTAAACTGCTTTAATAGTCCCTATGTGTAGTGAGACTTTCATGCATTCTTATCTTTTTTTTGCCACTTTTTGTTAAGCTTCACTTCCTATGATTACTAAGACATTGAGGCTCTGTGCAGCCCATTAAAAAGTCTTCAGAAGAGCCTTTAAAGTTGGCCTCTTTGACAGAGACTATATCCTGCCCTTTTTATTTCTTTGCTTATCTGTGCCCCATTGGCACATAGTTTGCAAAATTGCTGCACATAATAGCCTGCACAGCACTCATCTGCTTTGATCATTTCTGGAGGAAGAGCAGATTCATCAGGCATGGGGCACCGCTCGCCTTTTCAGAAGCTTGGCATGTTGATGAATTTCCTTTTCTTGGAAATGAAATGCTGACTGCGATTGGCTAAAATGTGTCAAATACTGATACCATGCAAAAGTATCAAACCTTCTGATTCAGTTCCAGCTTCTCAATCTTTTCTTTTTTCTTTTTTGTTTTCCATCTTATGTCTCAGTGAACTATATTTGGACTGTTGGTTGAACAAAACATGCAATGGCAAGGTGTCAGTTTTGGCCCTGGGATGTTTTGTAGACCAAAGGATTAATCTATAATCTATAATACATTTTTGTAATTTGGGATAGTGTGGAAAAAATACCTTGCATTAAAAGAAAAAAAAGAAGAATCCTGGATGTGCCTCTTATTCTACTCAGCATTAAAATTTTATGGGTTCTTTCCTGGCCCATGATCCATCATTCATACTCTACTCTACTCTACTACATTGTTCTCACATACAACTATTAACCAACTTCACTGATGACTCCATGCATATGATTTACACAGAAGAGTCAATAGAAAAAGAGAACACTTGTATTGTTGTTGAGTATTATGTGATGGACAGAAGACGGTGTTGCACCATGAGTAAGATGATGAAGAAGGCTTGAGTCATCGTGGTTTTCAAAGCATCTATGTTGAACTCTTGACCCGGCCTGACTTTACACCAATTCATGCTGACAAATTTAACATTTAAATAAAGCCGGCCATCCTACGGCTGCAAACTGTAAACAAGCCTGCTGCTGTCACTCTGCTACATTCAAATCCGTTTCAACATCTTCATATGAAACCCTTGAGCCGATGCTACGCGGGAAGCAGAGGGTGGAGGAATGCAATTACTTCATCTGGAGTAGTCATCGTGTTGCAGAGAACAAGAACCGTCAAAAGCTGAATACCCCGGTGAAACAAAAGCACAGTAGAGCACTTCACATGTCAACAATCTGACATTAGGGATGTAGACAACATCCTCTTATGAAAAGCAACATGTATTTTAAAGGCGTAACAGTCTGGCCTTTTTCATTAACCACTCTCACCCTTTGCTCAGGCTTTTGATTCAGGATTACGCTTTTGCACCGGCTCCTTTTCATTCAGTCTGGTCTTATGATGTCATTATGTTGGCAATGTGAGGCTTCCAGTTTCAAGTGCAGGTAAATGGTATTAAACACTTTTTGCAATGGATTACTCTAATGTTTTCCCCTGTTTGTGCAGCAGTGCATTGTGGGATTTGGAAAGGAAAGTGACTGCAACACATAAAAATGTCCACTCTGGCTCCAGCAACGAGACAGAGAGTATATGTGCTGTAACTCTCTTCTACATTATAAACCTTATTTTCAAAGTTTATTCATATCCAAGTCTGCAGTTTCCTGACAGCCTTTTTGGCCATAGGCACGTAGTTGCAGAGTGTTATTTATTCATGACCAACTCTAAAACACAACCCAGCTACATAAATCAGAGCTTGAGTCATATGTCAATGATATTTTAATCAAAAGGGAAACCCTAATTATCTGCTGCTGACTGCGGTCCTCAAATGTGGAGATGGTGTGTTAAATTTGGAGTGCCTGTCAAGGCCTAATCCTAACCCTCGTGCAAGTGACATTTGTAATAGGCTGCAGAATAAGTAGGAAGTAGATTTACTGAATATAGTGCAGCTTAAACTGGCACCAAGGAGAGAGAGAAGTCAAGCTTGGTGAACCCTCCTCCAGCACTTTTTCATTTTTGGGCTGAGATGCATAATTCAAATATATTGCTCTGAAATATCACATCTCACATGTACGATTACATCATCACTTACATTGGTAACGTTTGATTGAGGACAGCAGAGGCTGGTATGACACACACACTAACACACACACACACACACACACACACACACACACACAGATACACACATGTGTTCCCTTCCTCTCAACCGATCTGTTGAAATTTGACATGTGGAAGACAACAAGGTTTGATGGGGACAACAGGTTGGGCTGTAAATCACGTTTCATCACAGCAGAGTAGTGTATGAATTCTGCGGACAAATGATAGGATATGTACTCATATCACAAAGCCTGCCAAGATATGAGTTTGATTAAATTCAGGAGCATGCAATCGATATTAGATGAAATTACAGAAGAAGCTACCACTCCTTTCTTTTCTGTTTTTACCTGTAAAAGGGAGAAAAAAACAACACAAACTAGAATGGTATCACTAGAGCACATGCCTCCACCAAGGCTGAACAATCCTATATGTCTGTTTACCCCTTGCAATGTCAAGGAAAGATATAAAACATTCCTGGATCTTCCCCTCTATCCCGATCTGCTCCATAATTTAATAAAACGTTGCCTGGCCCACAGCCCACCCATCTACAACCTTTTGGGGAAATGTGCAGGTTTTTGTGGAATTAGGGAAGCTGTTTAAAAGTCCAATGTTAAAGAAAGAAAAATTGGATCCAGATCTATACCAAAACTTCCCATCCTTCTAACAAATTTTGCGTAAATCCTTCCTGTAGGTTTTGTGTAATCTTGCAAAGAAACAAACCACAAAAAAAGAGAAAAAAAATCAAAGCAAGGCAAACAATTATTTATAATTATTACCTCCATGACGGAGGTACACAGATGTACACACACATATACCACATAATTAATTATAATTGTTTTGTACAAGTGTAGAAAAAAAACACAACTCACCATAAATAAATATAGTAGGTGCAGTAGTAGAAAGAAACATTGCACTCTTGAAAAATGAGTTAATGCAATTTATTTCTTTGTTCTTAATACTTTATTATTTTGTTTATATTAATTCAAGTTTATAATCAACTTGTCTGTAAATAGCTCTCTTACTCTTGTGATCAAATACATTGATCCGAAAATGTGAGGCTGTTCTATAAATATTTTTTTCCGAATGAATAATAAATAAAGCAACTTCTGATCAACCAATATCACATTCATGCCTAATATGATAGTAACGATAATAATAGCCCCGCCCCTTATGACTATAGACACAGATATAAATAATGTTGTACTCATGCATCTGTAAATGTAAACAACTTAGTTTAAATGAACTCCACTATCCCACAAAAACATTACTCAACAATAAGAGCATTTGAAATGTGTCTTAATAGTAATTAATGGTTCATTTAATTTATTTCTGCTAGGAATAGATCAAATACCCCATATGTGTTTTTCTTAGCCGCTTGCCATTACTTGCCTCACACTGGCACTCAGTGAATGTTTAGAAAGGAGGTGCACTTGCTTTGAAACAATGACACAGACATGCCTTGGGAATTAAAAAAAAAATCTTTGGATGATAATACTAACAGACCCCCTAATGACATCAAACGTGATTCATGCAGCTAATATTGTGTTTTTTCTCTTCATGGGCTTGTTTTGATGTGTGGTACCACAACAGTGTGTGTCCCTGTGAGGCACATAGATTTAGTTTTGCCTGCTGTGTTTGTGAGAAGTAGCTGACTGCTTTCATCTGCTGTCTGTCAAGTCCTGGTTAAAATCAAGTCTCAGGGTGACCTTCAAATCTTGAGTCCTCCAGACCAACAGAGACTCTAATTTAAGGCCCACTCCATAACTTCGCAAAGTAATTTCATTCCTTGTATGACTGGCTCTAGAATGGACTTGGCATACTGACTTAATACTAATCAATGCATATAAAGTAGCTTGCAGTCAACTTTAACCTCCCCCAGTCATTCAGTAATCATGTGTGGGAATGTGCCATCATCCACCAGTTTTTCAATATATCTGTCAAATGTGTTTTTCCAATGATAAACTACACATGTGCATGTATGCCCCACAGTGACTGCATGTATGATCACAATGCATTGTGATAAAATTGTGAAGCAAGGACAGCATGAGCTCAGAATGAGACGACAGGACAATCGCCTCTATAAAGGGATTTCCTGCCATATTGTTGAGGCTTAACTACATTCTGAAGTTAGTAATGACGGTACAATAGAGCATGTGCTCATAAAATAGGACACCAGACACACATTCCCACCAGAAACCAATCTGGCATGTTGATGCTGTGAATACTGCACTTTATCTCCCATCTGTGCAGCACACATCCAAATGATATTTTCATTTTGTGGGATGCCAAAGAATTCTAGACAGTCGCTCATGAATGATGATTTTTTTTCCATATTTTTGTAATTTTTGAAACAATTGCAATAAATTCATAACTGTAATTGCTAACACAAACATAAATTGCTAACCTTTGACTTACAGCTACTTACATTTTTAAGAAATGTAATAAAAGAAAAAGGATCCTTAACATTAATGATGGAATGGAGGAAAATAGTTAGTCTCAATTTTTAATTGTTTTCTATGTATTACTCACAAAGCAAGCAGGAGCAATGGAGTGAATCAAGTAGTTCTAGTATTTTAGGGGGCAAAACTTACCACAGGTGGACGGTGAGGTTCCCTTTACTCATGGAAGAACTTTTTTTGGATTGAATATAAACTAATTGACATATAGTGTGATGTGGATAATGACAAGGATGATCCATTATGAATAAAATGACAAGTAAATGCTTCTAAACTTTGAGAAATCGTTTTACTGCATAGACATTCACTAAAATGGACATCAGCTAAAGACACAATGTTGAAGTTAAATTATTGACTCACTTATTTGAACCATCTGGTTTATTGTGGGTTATATTAATTGTGTGTCACCTTAAAGTAATTTATTCTCATTAATTATATATTTAATTGCATATAGTAAATAGAAAAGAATGGTTTGATATATCAGAGCAGGCTTTACAAAAGTTATGACATTATAGGGATGACTATCATTTTAATTTTTAGCAAAAACTAGAATGTGGAGCAGTTTTGGTTGTCAGAAATCAGGCACTACTGAGCATGCTCTGTGCAGCTTTAACATTCTTTTTCCATGTTCTTCATGCATTAATGGTTGCCTAGTTGTGAGAGTTGGACCTGAGTGGGATCCTAAAGAAGATGAATAATGAACCACTTATAGCACTGCCTAATGATTTACCATTGCATAGACTTTTACACCCAATGTATTCAGTTGTAATGTTAACTAGAAAACTGGAAAATTTTAGAGAATCAGTTTGAATTGATTTTCAGTGACCTGTGGTGATGTGTCAGCTGTCTGCTGCTGTTGATGCCCTCAACTACATGACATCACAGGGGTTACGTTCGGGAATTCTGTGTTATCATGGGTTTTCTCTCTGGTTAGATAACTGGCATAACTTTGGCTGCTCCAAACTCTCTCTCAATGCTGTGGCCATATTTGAAAAGCAAAGTGCTTAAGAAACATGGTCATCAAATTAAGTCAGCCCATTATTCCTCTTTCCTGCCCCACATTATATTATTTATGATGCGTACCATCACTTTCCTGATCAGATACTGCTTTAATTTGAATTGGATAGTTAAAATTGAGTTGCCTCAAGTGTGTTGATTGTGGAGATGTCAAGGATCTCAGACTGATGTCAGGGCCGAAACACTTAAAGACAAATTAGTATCCATATTTTAAAGTGTCAGTACTACGCTGACCTTGTCATTGCTCCTCCGTGACCACATCAACCACAATTTACAGCTCGATTAAAATGTCATTCTAGTTATTTATCAGTTAATGGTTTGCTGGTCTGTCGTAGTTCAACTGAACAGCTCAGCTTGAAAGGTTTGGTGAAAAAGAAAAATGTGGGCCAGAATTTCTCCTCCTTACGAAAATATTAAAATAATATAATTTGCAGCATAAAAAGCTGCATTAACTAGCAGGACTGTTTGTTCCTTTTTTTGTTTGAAGTTTGAATGAATCAGAACCAACATGTCATTTGTTTGAATAATGATAAATGCAATTTATTTAACCAGTCGTTACCGTCAGGCGGCTGCATGTTGAAAACTCCAGAATCACAAATTGTTTTGCGTTCAGCAATGAGAGCAAAAATACACCAAAGTACAGGGCATGCAAGAGGTCAGATGATTGCATTTCTGATTAAGCCTTTATTTTCTATAAAGCAGAGTTCAGGAAAAAAAATTGAATCCATACCAAAGCAAGTGTCTAATTTTCTCTGCAGTCTCTACTGTCTTTGTCCCATTTGCTGAACATTTAAGCTTGATGAACATAATGAATGTAGATCTGTACGTGACAAGACAAGACTAGACGAGTCGTAACAAAGCCACATTCCCAACAGAGGTCCAGTTCAAATGTCACTTTACTGCAACCAGACGTAGAGACTTCCTATATCATAACCTGGTGATTATTGGACGGACAGATATTTTTGTGTTTTCTCTGATAGTTGTTGAATTCATTCCCACTTTTCCATCCATCATCACCTCTGTCATGCCTCCAAAAAAAGCCCTCTGTGTGAGCTTAAACTGACCAAGGACAGCAGAGATGAAAGATAGGCCATAATGAGGTTTCTCCCTTAGGAATCAGTGTGCACCTTTGTCCCAGGGGCCACTGAAGGTTGTCTGTCAAATAACTTTACTGCAGGGCCCCAGTCTATCTGTCACCTTGCTGTCATGCTGATGAGCAGAAGTAACATCTACACAGTAAGTAGTAGCACAAGTAGTAGTAGTAGTACAAAGGACAGTTTGGGTCGCTTTGGTATAGAATAAATTCATGCAATAGCTCTATGGCTCAAGATTTCTGCAGTATACTTGTCATGCTGTGTCTTCTGCCGGCATTACTGTATGTGTTACCTCATCATTGCACTGCATAATCAAATTGCCCTTCGAGAATCAGATGACTTTGTGTCTCAGGGAGATAATGCACAATATGATGATCGGCTAAACCAGACCTGACCTTGTGTGTGTGTCAATGTAATCCGTGGATTGATATGAATCTGTAACATCAAGGATAAGTCCCCACTGCTTCTAACATCTATGAACAAGGAGTGCAACTCCATGATCGTTCGCATTGTACACCATTAACTTTTTGTCTGACCTTTATACTGTAATTCAAGAGGCACTGTGGGAAGCTAATTATTATCGAAGCTTAATTGAGTAGGAGTCTAAGATGATCTTGAGCAGAACTGTGGCGACAGTGCAAATAGGAAGTGGGTATACTGTAGATGTAAATGTTAGGGGAAGGACACTGGCTCAGTTGGATACTGAAGGAACCTAATTTGTTTTGTGAATCTAAAACCTTTTCTCTCATTCACTTTCTCCCTTCTCTGCAGTCTGTCTGCTTTGAGGCCAGGCAGCTGTGTGGGGCATCGGGTATGGATCCTGCTGGCCATGACTCACCTCACCCTGGACTTCTCCATGTGCAGCCCCCTCAGTCAGGGTCTGGGCATCAAAATCACGGCTAAATCATTGCCTCGTTCACGACCTCGCTGGCAATCGCTCTGGGACATGCCCAACAAGCTACACTGGAGACCAGCGAGCCCGTTTGCCCGCCGGCTTTTAAACCCTATTCCTCCAACCCAAGACAACAGGGTAGGTATAGGGCCAAAAGTCAAGGGTCAAAAGCATCGTAAGCCAGTGCATAAAGGACAAGTACTGTGTAAAGAGTGCCAGTTGAGATACTCTAAAGTGGAGACAGATGATCCTTTGGATGTAATAGCCAAAGCTCCAGTAGCTTTATCCAGAGGGAGCAGAGGAGACACAGGGAGGTTGTTACTTAGAGCCAGGAGGCAGCTCAAATGGGACAGCAATGACAAGTCTCAGGAGGGCCGGACTACCACAGTGGCCGGATTTATCGACTGGGGACCCACAGGGACAGATAGTTTAGATGAAGATGGCAAACTGGAGCCCAACATAACGCTGTCCGCAAGGATCTCAACTACCACAGTGGCCACAACCACTAGCACTACAACCAGGCTCTCCCAAAGGACGTTGACTGTGGTGACCACACCACAGCCTAAGAGGATAAGCACCACCAAGGCCACTGTCAGCTTCGGGGAAACTGTCAAACCACCAAAGCCATATGGGGACACACCAGGTAAGATTTATAGAACAGCTAATCATCTAGTGAATATTCATGGTTCATTTGAGTGAGTCATAAATCATTGCTTCATTTGACTTTAGGGGATTTTTTTGTTTCAGTCACACTTTGCAGACTTAGCCCATGTCTTCAGTATGAAACAGATACAACACTGGGAATACATTTTCCTTCAAAGCAAACAGTTTCCAAACCTGTGAATTTGATTTTGCTCTGCAGGTAGTCAGATCAACAAAACGACTGCTCAGTTCTCCTTAAACCAGACACAGTTAACAAATAAAGCTGCATGACTCCATGTTTTCAGAGTGGTGTCATAATTGTTTTCTACCCAAGTAGTTTCCAGTGCTGCAAAGTTCCTATGACTTCAGTTTGTCATGTGATGAAGGATCAAAGGTTAAGTAAAAGTTAACCCCTTTCACCTTTTACCAGTGACACATGATCAAGGAAGCAAAGTAATGAACTGCTTTTTATTAATAGTGAAAATTACACCCGCTTCACAATGAATGACCTTGAGTACACTGTGGCTCTCATGCCTCAAATAATGTATATAAGCATATGTGATTTAGCAGCAGACACACAAAGCCTCAAAGGCATATGAGATTTACATTACATTAAGTCTATGAGAAACACAGTATTCTAAATGGACAATACACATAGTCATGAAACATAAATCAAGTTTGACAACTTATGAACAAGCTCTACGCTAATTGAAACTTTTCCATTTGGTGCATTAAAATAAAGGTCTTGCAGAAAGGCACTCAGGGCGATGAAAAGTCCTTGGCCACCTCATAATCAATCACAATAAATATGTCTTAAGACAAAGGAATGTGGAGATGTGTGTTCAGCAGCAATACTGTCAATAGAAAATATTTACTTGAACTCTTTTATTAGGTCAGTTCACAACACAGTGGATTTGTACAGTTTTTTAATCATTTCACTCTGCGTTATTCATAGAAATTTGGCGAATAGCTTTTGGTTTTCGTGGAGCTGCACTGGTATGGCCTGATCAACAGCAAAGTTTTTAAAAAGGGACAATTCGTCCCAGTATTAATAATGCAATTCTCCTACTTACCTATGTATCCATGTAGACTGCTTTGGTGCAACCTGCAGGATTTTGATGTGTGATGTCATTTTGATGTCAGCCTTTATTCCACCTCCATTGCTGTGTCCCAAATCGCATGCATCCGTCAGTATACAGTACAGTGCAGAATACTGAGGGAGAACAAAAGGGTAGGAAAACTCCAGTGTGAATGCTGTATCATTTGTTCTTAAAAACTCCAAAAGCTTCACATGATCTTAATCACACTCAAATCATGATTCGTTTTGACTGTGCCATCCGGGCTCTTACAGTATACTGCATTTTGGCATACGTAGTAGTGTGAATGCACTTACACACTCAAACTGGCCAGTTTGAGAATGAAGGTATGCGACTTGGAACACAGCACGGGTCATGATTTATAGAGTTTTTCAAATATATTCTTTGTGATAGTTTGAACGCTACAAATGTCATCTCTTATATTTGAGAGGAGATTGACATCTCCACATCTGATTTCTCCAAGACTGGCAACTCACAAGTAACATAAAATAATCTTGGATAAATAGCTTTTGATGGGGGCGAACTTCCCCTTTAATGTTCGTGGTATAAATAAACATTGCCTGAGATACTGAAGTAAGTACCGAAAGTATCGTGGGTGTGACATTAAATGGCAGTATGTATTTGTCTCGTCAGCGTTCTTGTGATCTCTTGATTTTCTTTCTGATTGTGATGTGAGTTTGAGACCACCTGTGATTCAAAATGATGGCTTGATATTGTATCCTGGAGGAAGTCATCACTGCAAGCTGAAAGCTGATGAAAGGAAAATGTCTGACTTTTACAGCTCATTATTGCACCAATAAGCAGACTATGTCTCATCAGAGCACATGAATAGAATCACTTTTCAAAGCAAAGCCCAGGTGTTGAACTGCAGTGGGAAAACTTTCCGTTTGACTTCACAACACATTAACCTCTGTCTGCCTCATATTGGGCTATATGGTAAGATACAATTAACACAGCGACAGCACAGCACTGGACTCCTATTTAAATTAATGTATTAATGGAAGGGACATGCTTCACTTTGTATCTGTCTACCACTCTTATCTCTCATCTATGTATTTGAGGAATTTTATGGACATGTTCAGTCCATTCTTAGTCTGATGATTAATGCAAACTTCAATAAGAAAAAAGTGATTGCTAACCAAAGTAAGGTGATAGTCAAAGCTCACTGGGCTCACCTAGATCCCTGCTTATATCTGGTGATTTACCAGGCATGTTCAATTATAACATAACTTTTACCTCAAAGGGGGATTTAAGGGTTTGAAAACAACAAAGGAGAGAGGTCATAGTACACAACTAATATTGCATAATATACAGCTAAACCTATTATCGCCATGCATTCAGATCTGAATGTTTTTTAATACAAGGAAAGAGTGTAACATTTTTAAAGAATTATGTGACTAATTACAACATGACATGTTATTTTGAACCTCACCGTTCTTTGGATATCACTGTAGGGTGTTAGTTACACTACCAGTCAAAAATTTGGACACAGTTTCCCATTCAAGTGGATGGGAAGTTGTCTGGTACTGTACATATCAACACACATTCTGTTAACAAGTATTATTTGATTTTAGGGGGTAAATGAGTTGACATCAACATTATGCAGTAAATTCATAACATAAAATAGCTGTCTCTGTCATCAGTCAGCAAGGCTGCTGCATTACAGCTTGACGTGCCGGTGATTAAAAAAGGCGCTTCCTTGGCACTGCTGAAAGAAGTTTTCTGCTTTGTGTACAAACAGATTTACACAGAGGCATGTCAACTTCCAGTTAAGACTAAATTTGAAAGCAGCATTTTGGCTGGTGCACATGCACACAATGTCATGGCAGTTTAGATGTATTATACTGAAAAATGCATAACCGGCTTAAAGTCTGTGTGCATTATGTATGTTTGCTTTTGTGCATGCACAGGCTTTAAGTCCTCAACCTGCAGTTCCTTGAGATACAAACCATGTACATGTGGCACCTTGGTGTGTGGTGACTACTGTTCGTGGCTTTCTTTCCATAGTTGTGCCTGCAGGCTTTCACTCGCTGTGCCAAGTTGACCGTGACACATTTCTCAGGTGAATGGTATAAGATCTACTTATTTTCATGGCAATGCTGAGACTTTCCAATTTGGTTGTTCATATGCACGTGGGCAGGGTGCAAAACAAGCATCTATATGAACCCCGGGTCATCTGTGCTCAGTGTAAAGGAAAAAACATCTAAATCACGCTTTTTAAATACTGTTATAAATCTATTACTATTTGATTACTTCCTGTAATCATTGTGGATGTATGCTGATGTATGTCTCGCTCCCTTTTTTTTTTGTCTTCCTCATTCAGGGTCTCAAAAGAAACTCGTCAGTTAAGAGTAAACCCTTGGGAGAAACCCAGCCACCTTGACATCACAGTTCATTTTAATCTAAAATGACAGGTGGCTCATAACATGTCTGTATTATTTGTAGAACTGCTACAAACAATTACAATTGTTAGATGCAGTATTTGTTTTTCATTTGTTCATTTTTTTCACATTTTCTCTATTTTTATTTAATTAGTAAAAAAAAATATCAGATCTATCAAAATTAATAGACTGGAACTGCAAAATGATTGACTGTACTCAGTAAAACTAGGGGCATTTTGTACATTTTCATTACTTCATAGAATTTTAACCAGAAAAGAGAAGTGAATAGTAAAGATAATTGTTTTTTGTGACAGATAAATTATATACAGTATATATAAATATTTTTGCAGCATCTTAGTGCTTAGACTTAGTGATGGAAGGTGCATCTGCCCTAAATAGCAGCAAGATGAATCTTCTTATCTAAACGTTGGTGGTGATGGTGGTGGCTGATAACTCTGTTGAGACTGATGAGGGTGATGAAATGATGACGCTGGTGAAGCCTGAGTGGTGATGTGGAGGTGAATATGTTTGTTCACTTGTTTTCAGCTTCTTATCCATATTCTTATCAGAATAGTGGAGATGGAGCCTTTCCCAAATGTGCAGTACATTTTTATTCCCATCTACATGAAGTGGATATGACCAATTTTTGTTTAATCTAAATCGGAGCATCTGTTTTTAAAAGAGAAAAATACTTTTCATATTTCCACACAAATGCTTCTTACACATAACTCAAAAAGGTATGCACCGTTGCTAGTAAGGCTCTAAGTAACAGAAAGACATTTATTCATGAACATTCATCTTGCAATAAACAGGTTGCATGGAATAAGTCACTGCGAATCATGAATATTCTAGGCAACCAGCACAAATGAAAGCCATTGCTGCACTTTGTCTCAGCCACATAAGGCATGTGTGCATGATCATACCCATCTCACGCTGTGTATGTGGGGGTGTGTGCACATCGCTGTCAAACATGGATGGAAGAGCTTATTTGTGGAAGGCGGTAGAGAGAAGAGGGAGGGAATGATTCTAAGATGCCTCTTTTGTATTTCACACTGTGAACATCCAACTGATTTCTCCAGTTCCTAGCTTGACTCCGGTTGAATGTTATCATTAATACATCAAGTGAAAACGCAAAAGACAAAAGACAGTCAGAGAAGTGAGCTCCAGAGCACTCAGGAAAAGCTGTCAAAGTTTTTTGCTTCCCTCAATTAAAAGTCTCCTCACATAAAGTCCGATGTTCCCACTGCACAGTGAACACACACACACACACACACACACACACACACACACACACACACACACACACACACACACACACACACACACACACACACTTTGGACCAACAGATGTCATCTGATCATTAGTAGAGAAAATTCACCATGAACGTTCACTCATTTCATTCATGTTATTACCATTTATGGGGTGCCATTTAGGGCCAGTAGAATATTAAGTATGTGTGTTATAGTTTTGTTGATACCTCTGATCAGGCATTTTTTTTATCAATATCACTGTATTTTGATGGTAGCTACGCCATTCAATGATTAATTTGCATTTCCAATGCTGGAAAATACAGTATATAACCTTTCTCTGATAAAATGATGACAGATACATCCTGACTTGTTACCCTGTGAGTGTGAGTTAGGTCAGTCAACTTGTTTGACAATAAGGGAATATTAGTTTGCAAAGTCTGCTGTCTTTGCACATCTAATTTTGCACTGTATTAGTTATTAGGTGTTGCACACTGAAAAATACAAAATGGCCAGATGGATAATCAATAGCTAGAGTTGATTCAATGTCTATTTAAACTAATGTGTGGAGCAGTTGATGAGCCATCAACGTTATATATCCTCATGCCTTGATGACTTCTGTGTTTCATGAGTTTTGACATCTAGCTAGCCAGTTTGGTTTGGTTGGAAACCAGCTATGTTACTGACAGAGAAAAGTACATGACAGCTTGCCACAGTTCGTCTGTGTTGCACTTTTTGACTGCAGGCTATGTGTCTTCTCTCCCACTCACTGTTGGTGTTGATCCAGAGGGACAATGCTATTTGTCACTAAAGAGATCCAACAGGTTCACACCCTTTCACAGGATAAAGAAGTTATTGTTGCTTAGAATTAGATAAAAGGCCTTTAGCAAATACCCCTCACATGTTTTTGGTCTCATTTTTTAGCCAGTTTCTTCTTTAACACTGGTTTTACCGATCAGGGACTGCCTCAAAAAACTCATATGAAGTAGTAATGGGTAATCAAATCTTGGTGATGAATAATTTCAATGTGTGTGAATAATATTAAAGTGTTGTTGAGACAATGCATCACAGTGTGTATAGTCATCATCAGAATTTATCCTGGTCCATTATCCTGGTCTGGGACTGGTGTGCTTTTATTCCGCTCCACCGTTCTGTATAAACATAATGAAGGTGTAACGGGGTGGATCTGTGTTGTTCCACCTCTGTGATGACAGCGATTGTAGTAACAGTGACGGATCTGACATCTGTATAAATGCTAGATGGAAAGTCAGGACGGGGTTGGGTGTGAAGCTTAGGTGATGTGTGTGGCCCAGGACTGGAAGACATAAAAAGCAGCTAGGAACAGGTATGTCAACAAGTGACGTAGTTCTGTCATTGTTTTGTTCAGTTTAAACAAGCAAAGGCGTCGTGGGGAAGGGTTTTCGTTGCAGCGCTGATGCACGATCTCTGTCATTCAGCTTGGACAGGAGTTTGTGTGGAAGCTGCAGTTCTCAGTGGATGTCTCCTGTTGATCCTGCTCTCATAGTGCTCTGGCCATCATAGAGGAGGTGGGAGGAGAAGAAAAGAAGGTGATGGGTGAGTGCGAAGGAATGGGGGGGGCATGCCTCCAGATGCTCACTGATTGTTCCTGGTGATTGTGCTGCTAGTAACGGCGACCCCCCTCCACCCCACGCAGATGGAGCTGTCAGCCCTATTATGGGTATGACGTAATTAAAGCTGCAGTTAGTAAAGCCACTTCTGATAATCTTTGTTAAATGATCCAAGAGTTGCGAGGATAAATGTTATCGGTTTGTGTGGTGTAGACAAAAGGTACGATATAATCCTGGAAGATGCAGATCTGTTTCATTTGGTGGCTATATTTAGAATAAAAGACAACATGCAGTAAAAGAGCTAGAAGACAAGTTTGAGAAGGGAGTAGAGGGTTAAATGAGTAAATAAGTGAGCCTGTAGAGCAAAGTGAGCACATGTAAAATGTATGTTAAGTGGAGGAATCTATTTTTAAAGGAGCGAGCTCAGTGAACATTGTAATGCAGTATTTTGACCTGTTTCAGACCTGTAGAGGCGTACAATAAAGCCTCTTCAACAGTGAGAGAGACACATAGAGAGAAAGAAAAAAACACTTTTCCCAACGGTTACCATGGCAATCCAATAAAATTGCCATTACTCTCTGTATTGACTCTCCAAAAAGTGGGTAAAAATGAATCTCCTTTTCTGAAGCCTTAAATCTTGACTTAAACGCTGATGCCTGGTGACAGGCGTGCAGAGTCAAACTCCCTTTCCCTGATTTACAGAAAACTCAGCCAAGAGGAGATGAAGGGCCAGAGTGAGCAGATGCTCAGTTCTTTCTTCATGGCTCGATACATCTGCCTAAAGGAAGAGAAGTGCAGATGTTGACTGAGACACTGTTTTGGATGCAGGAGATTTTTCTGTCATTTGGGGGGATTAGATAAGGATTTTAATATGATCGTTAAACTTGTTTGAGGTTATTCAATTTAGCTTTTGAGAGATTTATTTCAACAGTTTTGTTGAAATATGACAGAGAGGATTATTATAGAATGCAGAAGAATTAAATTTTAAAAAATGCAAATGCAAATATGTTTCCCAACCTATTCAACCTGATACATAATTAATCAAAGCTTAGAATTGCGAATAGATTGCAGTCCCAAAAACAGAACTCAGACACTGAAACATTCCTTCAGAATGTTGCAACATTTTTTGAAGATGGATTGAGTTATGAGCTGGAGTGGAGGTAGAGCAGAATATGTACAGACAGATCTTTGCTCCTTCTTGATTAATCTTCGTACTGTCCGCATACACTATCATGTCTGTCTTTTCTGACTCTGAGGTATGATCTCTTTCTATAACCCTCAATGTTCTGGATCTGCAGGATCAGTATTTGCACAACCTGTCAACAAAGTTTAGATTAGATCAATGGTGAAACTTTCATGGTTTGATAATTACATCGGTAAAAGACATAAAATCAGAAGTTTTGCTGAGATACAGTGTGATGCATTTCATGCAAACACGATCCATCCCATCGTATGTGATCCAATCCTTTCTGTTTATGACTTGAAGCCACCTCTGTTGCCGTTTTTCAGTATCCAATGGAATTTAATAAAATCTGCCTCGGCAGTCAGCATAACTGGCAGATGTGCCTTGTTTTGACATTACTCTGTGTCTACCAGACAAATTTGGATGCATCATGTGACCTGATGATGTCATTCTAGCAATTCTTCCTGTGAAAGTCTTCCTGTAAAAGGTTCCATAATTTAAGCAATATGCTTTGATATCCTTTTTTCTTTTTTTTTTTGGTCCCCCGTGGCGTTTGCTCCAGCCTGACTGAATTATGCAGCGATGCCTTTGACATTGAGAGAAAAGGCATGACGAGTAATTGTTTCTGATATCTGCCTCTTCAACTCTCTTCGTCTCACTCAACGTCCTCTTTCTCACCCTCCTCTTCACTAAGTGTTTTAGATTGCTTAGTGGAAATCAGCCCAGATTGACACTTTGACACCAACATTCATTGGCAATTCTGCCTAACTATAAGCAGGACACGTTTGACAGAGGTCTTCCCCCGACCTGTCCTGCTCAGGTGTTCAGTCAGAGAGACAATGTTGGAGGAGTCATGTAATGATTAGTGCGCTTCAAATATGCATGTAGAAATGTGCTTTGTATTGTGTGGGAGAGAGGTGTCTCAACCTATGTAAGGCTTAGCTCCATTTTACAAATGAGGGGCCTTTCCCACATTTTTCAGACGCTTTTAAGCCATTACTGCGTGGGTGCAGGCACCATTAGCCCTAAATGGCTCTTTGCTGTGGATGCTTGATAGGGCTTTCCACTACATACATGAAGCCAGTACACACACACACACACACACACACACACACACACACACACACACACACACACACACACACACACACACACACTAATGGCAACTAAATAATCCCTACATAGATGCATTAATAGAATAATAGTCATTCTCTTTTCCTCATTCCTTGTTTTGTGATAACTACCAGCAGTTAAGCAGGTACCAAATTAATTGCAGATTGACGATGCAGGAATTCAAGGTCAAAAACTGCCAACGTTTGTTCAGGCATGAAAAGAACACCCGTTATTATATACTCGTGTGACTTTATTCTTGTATATTGAGCAATGGGAATTTTTACAGAAGATATTTTGGCATGTCATGTAAGCTGAAGTGTACACTCCCGGTAAAAAAAAAAAAAGAAAAAGAAAAGAATGAGACAAACACAATTTAATATATATTTTTTATAATTACTCTTATTTTATCAAATATAAGTGAAATAAGAGACAATATTATGTTATGCAATGTCTATGTGTAGAGTATGCTCTAGTGTGGAATAGATTTCCCCTTGTTTTTCTGCAGAAAAGAGCTGTTTGCCATCTGAAGCACAGTGTGCTGCATCAATGCTCATTCATCTCTGACTGCTTCCCACAACTGGTCAGTGCCCACCAATTTTCTGCCAACCAGTCAGGCCTTGATATCTGCCCATATAATCTCTATGGGGTTAAGATCTGGTGACTGACCGGGCCAAAGCATCTCCAACAGAGGATGCAGCTCAAACCATGACTGTGTTGTTTTTGCTGTGTGTAGCGGAGCGTTATCTTGGTGAAAAATGGCCTCTTGTGTTTGTTTGTTTTTTCCACTAAACAACTTATTTAGGCTTGAAAGCAGCTCTTTTTGTAATATCTTCTGCTACTCCTTCGCATTAATAGGATTTTCGCATTGCACCAGCTCAGTAACACCAGATGCAGAAAACACCCACCATACCATGTTTCTCAGTGGTGGAGAGGCGTTGTGGAACATCGATACACAGCTCAAAGTGTGACTCATCACTCCAGAGTGATTTTGGCTTCAACAGGTTCATGAGATTTAGACATTTTTGAAGACATTTTGAAACAAAATAACAGCTTCACTCCTCAGGCACAGTGTGTCCACACACAGAGATCAAAGAGACGGATAACGATTTGTCATCGAGGTCAGGACTTAAACACCGTGTAAGTCAGTCAGCAGCTTGGTTGGTTAATTCCCTCAAACTTCTGAACACACACACTGTACTATGTGTGTCTCTTCAGTATGCACGCAGGTCTAATATGAAACTACATTTTAAGTAGGCGCTAATAAAAATGTGATTAGCTTCTGATTAACTACTGATTAAAGAACAAGATGGATTCTTTTTTGAATTTTCCCCACAAAAAACTATCCAAAAAATTCAAACATGCTTACACAGACATATCTCACATGTTTTTGTGTTTTATTGACACATATTTTGTTTTGTTTTTGCATCCTCCTCTCTGTATTCACCACCATTGTTGTCCTATAAGTATTATATTCTTTATTTATTATTCTTTTTCTTTCATTGCATTTCATTTAATAAATAATGTCTAATAAGCTGTTATGAAACATCACCACTCTGCAGTCTCACTCAATGTCCTACCCACAGCACTAAATGATGATTACATCCCACCAGTAATAGCCTATCAACACTAAAGGTTGCTGTTATTGACTGGCAAAGAGAGACTGGACCAGCTGGTGAGAGCAGAGCTGTTTGTCAAAAGCAAGGCAGCAGATATTTTCAAAGCTGGCATAAATATCACGGTCTCACAATCTACTTCAATGATGACAAGCATTCCCAGTTTCCCAGTTACACCACTGGAAATACTCAGACTCACAGGACCTTCAATCAATGGATTGCACTGCAGAGTAAAACACAGCACTGATGTGTTTTCTCTCTTGTCTGTCTTTTCATTGTGTTTCTGTAACAGCGGTAGGAAAACTGTATATGACAGAATGATGGTTTTGCAGTAAATCTGCAGATCTTATGCTCGTTGAACCCTGTGTGTGTGTGTTTGTGTGTGTGTTTGTGTTAGATACAATGCTTCAGGTTTTAGTTTAAAGCAGCATAAATAGATTTTGTTGTTGTTGTTGTTGGGGCCAGCAGAACAAGCTTTAAACATTTTATCACCCTTTTTGTTATATCTAGCCTGCTAAAAAAAGATTTCTCTTTTTACACATTCTGCAGAGTCAAAGTCCAATATTTCTCTCCCTTTTAGCTTTGTTTTGGTCCATATCTTTAGCTCTTTTATCTTTGGTCTCTAACTTTGTGTGTCTGCAGTTTGGTGCTCAGCAGGTAGCATATTGCAGGTTCATTGCATCATTTTAAGTGAAAACAGCTTCCCAGTGTGTCTAAGGAGATACTAAACATTTAGGTTGAGGGTTTTAAAACTAAAGCAGTTTGCTGAAATGTTCTGTCTAAAGGTAACTGAGTCTGCTTTTAAGTCTTTGGGTTTTTCATTATGAGCAACACCTCTCGCTTTACACAGTCATTTGATCGGTTGTTACATTCTTCTTTGCTGCTAGGATTTGTTTTCAAACTGATATTTTACATTTGTCGTCTTGACCTTTTGCTGAGTGTTTGTTAAATAATATAAAACTGAGTCAAACATTGTATATTAAAGATTAATAACACATCTTAATGCGTTCAACCTGAAAATGCCAACATAATGTGACTATGATTTGAAGCCATACTGAGAAGGTGCTACAAACCAGACATTACCTGCTATGCAAATTTTATGACCACACTGCGTTTTTGCTTCTAAACTGGGTATCTCTAATTAAAAGTAGGTAGCAAGGGGAGATTTTATTTAACCGCCATGCTTGTCTTTGCCATCTTTATTAAACTGTCATGGCCAATAAAGCCCAAAATCTCATTTATTTCTTGCTGGGAGCATTGATGAGGGCTGAAATCCTGCTGCCACAGACGCAGTCTAGCTGTCCTCACCTCTGTGCATCCCTTTCTGTCCATCCATTTTCTGCCTCTTTCTCTCCCTCCCTCTCTTAGACTCTCTTTGTTTGGCAGTGATTTGACCAAACCAAACCTAATCATGTATCTCTAAATCAAGGTGACTGCCAAAGGTGATTTTTCAGTCTGACTGCCAGGACACAATGAGTTTTAGATAGACAGGCCTAATTCCCCTCCCTCTAATTTGTAGTTGATAAAAATTAACACTGACCTCGGCACTCATAATTGTCGTTCATGTCATGGTGTGCTCTATTAAACCTGCCCCCGAAACATGGAATTGAGGTTATAATGAACTTAATGTTTGCGTTTGTGTTGCCAGACCTCAAGTTCTTGGGTTTGTTTTTTTCATTTAAGAGCTGTACTTGGAAAGATTGTGTATTTTAGGCTCCAAATGGCAGCCTGAAGTATCTCTTAATGAGCTGTTTGGATTGAAATAGCATTGCACAATTCAAGTACACACAGCATGCTCAGGTGCACCAACTCAGCCAATTGGATTCTTCTGGTATGAAATTATAGCTCGGCAAGGCTGCTACACAGGCCTGTGTCGTGTTCACTGACATCACATTCACCAGTCTATAGTTGCATACTGTACACTCCATGACGAGGGTGACCAGATCCCAACGAACCAAATGTGGGGCAAAGAGTACGTTTGCGTGGGACAATGTGGGACACATTACCAATACTGAGAAGTAGCCTGTAATTTGATATAATGTCCATCTAACATAAAAAATAAACACACACACAATACATTATTCAGGTTATAGGCTAGGTCTTTAGCATGTTAAAAACTTATTAATTATTATTATTAAACATATTATTATTATCATATTATTAAGTTTCATAGTACTTCTTGTATATGTGTCATAGTCTGCTTGTACTCATGTATTCCCTATTTCTATCCCAATAACTTCTAAAAGTATTGTTTTTTATTTTTTTATTTTTTTATCAGCAGTGAATCTGACTAAACTAAGGACAATAAAACAGAACAGACAGGTTGTTGACATAGGGCATAAAAAAGTGAGGGCGAGCCCATAGTATATCCAAAAAAGAAAAGTAACACATTTAGAGTCATTTAGTCTGATCCTACCCTTTATTTTCTCCAACAACAGATGTTAACACATGCCTTGATTGCGCCTTCCACAAACCATAATATTAAAGATATTCACCCTTGACATGTAGACCCATACACTGAACATAATAGAACCATATACTAAAGCAAAGCAGCAGACATTATTCATATCAAGTCTTTCAATTCACCCTCCTATCCCAAATTAAACGACTGCATTTCATAAAAATGTCGGCATTAAATAAATATTAGATAAAGCAAAACGTGAAGCCACAGAAAATGATGTGTGTGTTTTTGTCGCTTTGGAGTTGGTCCACTGGTGTTTTTAACTCTCAGACATCTGTAACTATGGCCACTGCTTGTTGTACAACTGCATGCCTTTTTTTTTGTGTGTTTTTTTGCCATCTCTGAGTCTGGAAAAAGGATTGGTGCTACTGCTATAGCTTACTGCACCAGTCTGTTGGTCTGTATGACTGGGAGTGTTACAGTGTGGTAAACGCTGGTTATTTCAGCTGTCTGACAGTCATCTTTAGGTTTCAGTAGGAATGCATTCATTGATCGGCACATCTCCTCTTGAGCCTCACGTTTCTTTTGAGACTCACATGAACCGTGTCGCTTCACATTGTATTCTCCCCCATGTGAGACTGAAAAAAAACAACTCTTTGAGAATCGCCACCTCCAGCTTAGCTGTAATTGGTTTCCCAGTAACTGCATCATCGTCTCTTTGTGGCAGTTTCCATCATATTTGGCCACTAAGGTATCATGGACAGTGACAGGTTGACCTGCACTTGACCCACGTGTGTGTGGTTTGATTGACCGTCCCACACGCAAACCCAGCCCTGTGATAAGGAGTTTCCTTGCTTTCTTTACAGCCATTGGATAAAAGCCAGATTTTAGAAAACCGTCTGTCCTGATGTTTTGACCTTTCAAAACTAGAGCTAATCAAATTAGGGGACACTGTCTCAATATGTGGGACGGGGAAAAAGCCATAAAAATGCAGTGCAGTCCCGCATAAAGCGAGACATCTGGTCACCTTGTCCATGACAGTTTATATTTTAGTTGTATTTTTGCAACAGTGTTATTAATTAGTTATGTTTTTACGGGAAAAAGTCCAGCTTTTGATGGGACACTACTGGGAAGTGTTTCCATTCACTCTCGGTAAAATGAAACAATTCTCAGTAATGACCTCAGCTGTTCATCAGGGTCAGGGGTAAACTCTGTGATGCCTGAACTTGGGCAGATGTTAATTTGCGACGAAATGCTTTCACCTTAATGGTCTTTGCATCAAAGCACGAGAAGTGGAAGGATAGAGACGGGAAGGCAAATGACTCGCTAGATAATTTAATGTGCCTTTGCTGGCGCAAGGGACTCTGATTTTGCTGGGAAGTTAAAGCTTCCCTGCGCCAGCCTGAGATATCATTAATCCAAGGTTGACCTGCCTTTTGCACAGCCCCGCCCACAGAAGTTTATTATCCAAGAGAAGGCTGTCCAGGTATCAGGCAGTCAGAGGACAGGCCATGTGCTTTTCCAAAATGACAAAGCAGCACTTCCTTTTCAGCCTTCTGAAGACAAATTGGCTTGAATCAGCATCTAGACAGCCGGCTGATGGAGAGGTGAGATGTACCAAACCCACGAGGGCATTTTCATCATGACAGCTTTTCTTTTTTGTTCTTTTTCCCTCCTGCACCATGTCACCTGCTGCAGTGTGTCATTGTGTCCCAGTCACTCTCATGCTTTATCACTCTCCCACTCACATCCACACACGTACACAACACACTAATCAAAGAGTGCAGTGAAACAGGCTCACACTAATCCTCCCTTTATACATGTGGTTTGTTTGTGGTTTACTGTCCTCTGGTAAAAGTGACATATCAGCACACACAGGAGTCTAATGAGTTTAAATAAGAACAATGCTTTTATAGGTTAGTCATACAGAACAAAGGGACCTAGTAGAGAACATTTGCCTCTCATTTGTATCTGCTTGTTGGCTTTCATTCGTAGAATAATCACAATCCAGACAGCTTAGCTAAACAGTGCTGTAAAGCAGATACCTGGGAGATGTCATAATGGTATGTCACATTTTTGTGATGTAGTTTTCATTGGTTTGGTTTGTCTTGTGCTTCTGCTCATGATGGCAGATTTATAATCCTTCAGTGGAATTCACCAGTTTATTCTCTATTGACCGTTTAGTGACCATTCAGTCGCTACAAGTTATTATCCTTTCCACAGCACTGTAATTTGATTTTAATTTTGTCCAATAATGATTTTACTACAGTGGGGCAGACAATTGCAAATAGATATTAAGCAGCCAAGGTCATCATGGAAAGTAACAATTAGTTTGTATATAATTGATGAAAATAAAGCTTGTGATCTGTGGAGAGGTCCTGGATGGAATCTTTCCCCCATATCTGTAATTAAGATACTCAGAACAGAGGATAACAGAAATAGCATAAATACATATTTAGCGTTTATATCATCTGTAGTTCCATAAAGTGGCATTAATGGGGGTATCTAGTTTTAACTTTGTATGTCGGTCCACATAACGGGGAATAGTCTATCCACATCTCCTCAGAAACCGCTGGACATACTTAAATTACATTTTTTTTTATTTCACACATGCTCTGTAGTGGCTCTCATGTAGTGGTTTCTTCATTTTGCGTATTTAAAATAAATCAGCACAATGGAGTTTTTCTAGTCGCTGGAGCATCTGTGTCCTTGGACACGAATTTTCTAGTTATATCAACAATGGACCAAAAGACTATCAGATAAAAAGTTTACTTGTAGTGAAGAATTGCAGTTACCCTTAGCTCTGTGGAGTATTTTAGCCCACTAAATTGTTGTTTTGGTTTTCTAGTCCACAAACTCCACCATTATCAGACTTGATTCCAGATGTAGCTGGCAGCTTTTTACAGCAAAATAAATAGATTAATAGATAGATAGATAGATAGATAGATAGATAGATAGATAGATAGATAGATAGATAGATAGATAGATAGATAGATAGATAGATAAAAAAAATTTGGAAAAATTGAATTGGAAATCAAAATAGGAGCCAAGAAAAGTTTAACATCGGACTTAAATTCAGTCCAAAATGTTTGGCCCTGCATTTTTCAGTGATAATACTTTCAAATGCTGTTTTCATCTTCCTCTGCTACCCTAAGTAGACTGAAAAATGATCTTTCTTGAGAACTGTCAAAACACACTTGTGTGCCATTAATAAATTAGCTCGATTTAAATAAAGTTGATAACATTAACATGTAAAATTGATGACATCAAGCTAAAATTATAATTATATGTGTCTCTTTGAAGCCCATTGCTCCATAAAACCAACTTAAATGAATGCGTATGTGTGTCCCTATCAAAGTATATACTATGTATCAAGATCAACTTTTGATCCAATATTTTATTTTATGAGATATTTTGGTTTGAAGAGTTTGAAAATTTAGAGTACTTATCAGATTCATATGCATAGTATAATCAAACAGGAAATGAACACATATTAATTGTTTTCTCCTTTAAATGACATGACAACAAGAAGTTCTACATGGAGAAAACTTGAAGTAGGTTATCCATTACAGTTGGCTGTATTATAATGGAATAATTCATGACACTCTTAAATTATGAGTAGCCGTGGATGACAGCGTCATCAATACTTACTGAAGAGCAAAATTGCTCTGGCTTGTCATCCTCTATTTTTAAGTGTGCTGCCTTCAGTACTTTGCAGGGTGCATTGCATTTGTACAGCACAGAAAGAAAAGAGAAGTGAAGTACATGACTTCCTGCTGTGAACAACAAGCAGCAAAACAATGTCCTCCACAAATAATTGTAATTCTCTGCTCTTTTATTTATTTTTGTCTTTTTGCAGGTTTGGCAGTTCACCAGATAATCACAATCACTGTGTCTCTCATTATGGTTATCGCAGCCTTGATCACAACACTCGTCCTTAAAAACTGGTAGGAAAGTTTCCTTTACATTTTTCCTCATATAAGCATTGGCTATAGACATTTACGTGGTCAGAAGTAACTGTAGATGACCAAAGGTACAAGGTATGATTTTATGTTTGCTTCTTTTCTTTGGTGCGTGTTTTTGTAGCTGTGCGCAGTCAGGAAATGGCCGCCACAATAGCCATCAGCGTAAGATCCACCAGCAGGAAGAAAGCTGCCAAAACCTGACAGACTTCACCCCAGCCCGTGTGCCGAGCAAGGTGGATATATTCACTGCCTACAATGACAGCCTGCAGTGCTCACATGAGTGCGTTCGGACTGCCGTGCCCATCTACACTGATGAGATGATCCAGCAGACGCCTGTCTACAAGACTGCTTACAATGGAAACAGGTATGCCAGCTCAGACTGTTTATAGCACGAAAGGTGGATGCACGCAAAAACACTTCTTCAGTCAGCCAGTAGTAGAAATCCACCATCCTTTCATAATTTCCTAAAGTGATGCCTCTGGCCACTAAAGTTATTATGGCTAATGATCTAATGGCATGAAATGATGAAAGCCCCTGCTAAATTGCTAGATCAGCTAAAATTGGGTTAAGAAATCAATGTTTACTTTTCTAATAATCATGGTATTATAAGGGGACAAATATTCTAATAACTTCCATATGAAATTATGAAGCATTGGAAAGAAATTAAATAACCATCACAGTGAATACTTAGTCCTCTTCCCACTCTTCTCTTGCGTAAGCTGTCAGCACATAATGCGGTTGTCTTTATTGCTGTTGTCCGTTGGCTAATTTCTCGTCCATCTGCCTGACACCTGACTGGGGACTGTTCCACAGCAAACTCAGGCTGACAAAAAAAAAAAAAAAAAAAAATATTATAGCTTACTAAAAATATATTATATATACGGCAAACACAACACATCCAGGTTTACCAACCCAGCGAATCCGTGCTGCTTTATACCAAAACACGAGACAAGAGATGTAACATCGGTGAGTCACTGATTTGTTAGCATTTCTCTCTAAGTCTGGCCTCAGAGCTTTGGCAGTGTGCAAGTGCAAGAATGAATGAATAACAATAACAGTCATCACAGATTGTCCCACTTACTCTGTGTCCAAACCCTGTAACAGATTCATTATGTTATAGGGGAGGAGCATTCATCTGGTGTAAATAGACCAATGTCTTTATTTATTTAAAATCAGGAAGGACAGATACATGTTACTGGGGGAGTTACACATGATTAACAACAACACTGCTGATGAATCTATGATCAGGATGCGATTTGATTTTGTCCGTGGTCAGTGGTGCCATAACTTAATATTCTTACCTCTTGCTCTCTACCATGCAGGCCTTCCCCCACTGAAAGACAGCTGATCCCTGTGGCCTTTGTGTCAGAGAAATGGTTTGAGATCTCCTGTTGACGAGCTGAAGGTGTTGTTCACTAACTGTGGGTGGAACGGACTTCCAGAATTACCGCTCTGGTGGGTACCGTGCCACTTCATCCCCATGCAAATCATCATCTGAGCCTTAGCCACCTTGATCCCCATGGTGATGCTGCCCTACTTTGAGAAGAGAAGGCAACTTGGCATATGTTTTTTAAATTTTTTTTAAAAATTTTGACATGATTATTATGTTCTTTTTGCACCTTGTGTGTGGTAATTAAAAAGGGTTGAGAGATCCAGTTCACTGCAGCGTCAGAGGTATTATTATCCGAGATAAGGGACTCATTATCCTTATAAATAAGTATTAATAAGCCATACTGTATGCTTACAATTAATGACTTCACCCTTCATATCTTAAACATTTTCTATTAATATTTACATCATCACTCCATTTCTTCCAATCTGTACGACAGAAAAGGCACTTTCACACAACTCGGGACTTATTTTTTATGCATGGCTAATATATGCCAGAATGGCCTGCATTTGAAATTCAAAGCATGAAAGTTAAACACATGCTCTGGCTCCACAGTGTTACTGGAAGCCCGGGGGAGGTGTAACGTCTGCTATTGACCCAGATTTTAAAAGAATTAGATTGCCTGCAGGTAGCGTAGTGAGAGGACAGCGTCTTGCTGTTGTCTGGACACACATTAGTCTCAGTCAGTTCAGCTCTACATAGCTCTCTCCCATTGCTGCAGCCTTAGAAGACATTAGATCACTTATTATTGTACTGAAGATTTAATGCATTTCCTCAAGGCTTAAGTTCACGTTACAGCAGGCCTTAACAATACATATTCTTAATACAGGATTGCCCTTTCATCTCGTTTGAAAAGGGCACTAGGTAGCATGTTTGTCAGGCCAGAGCTGGGTACCAGTTTCCCTGGACGTAAGTGTAAGTAGGTTAGGTTTGGAAAATCTGTGTTATTTGTTACAATGATGATTTTATTTTCTGATGAGTTAATGAGGGACAATTGTGATTTTGTTCTCTGCCCTCTCCACAGGGTCCAGGTGGAAACAAGAAACACACAAAACAGTTTCTTTTGTAAAATAGTGTGATCACTTTGGACACCGGTGAAGATATTTATTTTTGTAGAGATGACAAGCAGAGCAGCCACAATGCTGCCACTCCATATTTCCAGGAACGTACAGTCATTTAGATATAGGTTATATAAAGGTATATTTACAGGACGTGTTGGACAAGACTGTGGGCATCAAGGATGTCTAAAAAAAAACACGCTTGACATTTGAAAAAGGAACCCATGGAGCTGCTGTGGGGAGAAGATTAACTGTATTTCTGAACAATGTGCCAATAATGCCACTATGTGCCACAACCTGGATAGAAGGAAGGTTCAACAACAACTGATGGACTGAAGAAAGAGTGCTATATTAACCATATATCCTCCAGCTACATTTTGTAAGAAATGTGAAAGATTGAAACTGCGACAAATGTATTTGAATATGTTTTGAAATAGTTTTAGCAGATGTGTTGAAAAAGAGTCTAAAAGATATTTATATGGAGCGTTATTCGATTTGCTGGGGAAGACAGAAGATGGGAAAAAAAAGAAACGGTGTGTGCTTTATTGAACAGTTGATTTTAAAACATTGTTTCTATAGGGCCCATTTTAAAAACAGAATAGCTATGTCTATTTTTTTACAAAGAGGAGTCTGTCATAGCCCTAAAGGTTTCAAGCACTTGGGTTCAGCACTATTAATTAAATACTCCCATCTGAGCTGAGGTTAGAACAAAGAAAACAATGTGAATACACCCTGTGCAAGCCAAACCAGAGCCCACTCTAATGGTTTATGATGTAAGATGTGTACCTGATTTGCTTTAATTGAAAAACAAACAAAAGGTTTCTGTGGTGCAGGATCGCTGCTGCAGCGGATTCATTGTTTCCATTACATGATGATATAATGAATTTGCTGCTCTCCTTTAGCAGAGATTCATGCATATAGTTTGAGTAAGGACAGCCACAACAGACTGCATGGAGCTGGACAGGACATTCATACTGCCTCAGGTCTGTCTAGCTCCCTTGCACACTTTATGTTGGTCTCAGTTTCAGCATCTGTTTGAGATAAATTCTAATGACTGTAGATTTAGATCTGAACTGCAATGTTAAAAAGGACTAGATTCAATTTGAGCCTTAAATTTGAATAATTAATGTGGAAATGAAAGAGATTAGAAAATGAAACCCTCCACAGATTGTGTATACTATATCATGTGCCATAAAGTAAGATGTAAGCAGGGCAGAATTCCCTTTCCAAATTTGTGGTAGGTTAGTTAGCGGCTCTCTGGAGCCGGATCCACTCAATACTAGGGGACAATATTTTTAGCATATCAGAATTTCAGCTACCACAGCCAGGATGTTGGTGTTTCATTTTTGCCAAAGAAAGCATAGTGAAAATATGAATTTATGTTCATTTTGTTTCAAAAACTGAATATACTCTGTCAGTGTGTTGTTGAAGAAAGAGGATTATGACAAGCCAATCAGTCGCTGCCAAATTAGTTTAAACTATTTCTTAAGTCAAGATGAGGGAACTTCATGGTCAGGTCGGACAGTAAAGCTCTCCTGAGAGCGTCTAGCACCAATCATTTTATTATCAACCTCAAACTTTGAAAGACCAATTACCATTTGTGCTACAAAGGTAAGCTACAACAGCTACAAAGCAAAGCTACAAAGCTAAGGGGAAACCACCAATGAATCTACCTTCTATTGTGCTGTGGGTTTGTATAAAGCACAAATACAATTCTGTAATTGTAAACATTTTCGGCTGCAGACAGCAATATGTACAGACTTCAAAGGTGGGGTTTATTGCGTGCTGACTGTGGATCTCCAGTATTTCACTTTGGTGATTTTTAGGCTTGTACTGACTTCCTGAAATGATTCAAGGTAACAGGTTGTCCCATTGAGAGCAGAATCTGTAAATGTGAGCCATTCAGGACAGCCTGGAATAAACACTGTGGTGCAAAAATCCTGTTTTTGCCCATTCACAACATGGAAACCACTCTCATGAATGAACCATACCAATTCAGCCTCACACGTGTCAGGCTGTGGAGTTGCTTCTTTGACATAACATATATTTTTTGAATGAAGAGTGTTATCTTAATAGTAAGAGGGTTATGAAACTTACTGTATATTATACATGTGTAAATGTATTTTCTATATAATTGCTTCTATTTGTGTACAGGTGTGTTCTATTTTTAAAAACCTCTCCTGTTTTTGGAAGGTTTAAACTAGGTCGGGGATAGTGTCTTTGTTTACATGTGTAACTACGGTAATTCTTTAAAACACAAAACTAACCTTGTGCCAAGCTTCCTACCTGCACTTTGAAGCAGTACTTGTATTATATCTATAGCTAACCAGTATAATACTTCAGTAGACGCTGCAATAGTTCAGAGATTTGAGATAGTTCTCCAGGTAAAATGTTTGAAATGAACTGAGTGTTGATTTGGTTGAAGATTATTGTAATCATATCTTGGGTTTTGTTGTATTCATGGTTGGCTGGGAAACTAGTAAATACAGTGCTTCGTCACATGACAAAAAAAGAAGTAAATCCAACAGTAGGTGCCAAGAAACCAACTATCCTGGATCTGATTGGTTGGCATTTATTCGTCATAAGTTCTCATTTTATATTTGTATATACATGCTGTCACAACCAACCCAGAAAATGTACATTTTCCCTCCTGACTGCAAAAAACTAATATTAGCATTTAGGAGCATATGAAGTAGAGAACAACATCTAAAGAATAGGGGCAGGTTGTTTTCCCACAAGGCATACTGGGCAGGTTTTTTTCCCCACAAGGCATACTGGGCAGGTGCACCCAGGGAATCCTAACAGTCTCTCCCCTGTATTCCTCTATGTTGTCGTCAGAAGAAGTGTGAATAACCTGCGACTTTGTTTACAACCTGTATGGCTTTTCACTTAGCAATGTCACTGAGATCCAAGATCCCAACATTGAACTTGGTTGAGTACTATGTTATTATTACTGACAGCAAAGATGGCCAAAATAATGAAAATAAGACCCAAGTTATCTTTAATGTGTAAATACTGAAGATTGTTAGATATGTTTGCTGACGTGTAATAAAGTACTTCTTTAATACACCAACAAATCTTACGATTCGGGCTACTGACAGTGTGGGGCCATGCCAATTTGTTGAATTTTGTTGAGCAGTTCTATAAAAGAAGGCTAATTGTTGCTAAGTTTCTTGACAACTAAAACTGTCCCTTACAATTGTAAAAAGTGACGACTGAAAATCGTGAAATGTATAACTCGCTAATAATGAATGTGTGGGACTAATCTCTCATTTTTTGAAATGCAGTGGTAGCATCCTTCATTAAACCACCGTACCAGCTAATTTGCTTTGCATTCTTAAAGGACACACAAGGAAAAATGTATCTTTCAGCAAATGGATTGCAGCTATGCATAGCTGGAGATATTTGGCTCTGAAATCAAACTGATGTGTAAGAAAATGCCTTAATGCTTTCTTGCCTTTTCAGTTTATGTTTCAGGACAGCTGATGAATGTGGCGTATTATGGCTGAGAGGGAGGAAAATGATTCCACTCCACTGGTCAGATTCCATCCACGCAACATTATCTGAGGGCAGTGCAGGCAAAGGAAGTTGAACAGGGTAGGGGAGAGGGGTGAGGGGTCTTGTAAATATGTCTTTAACAGACACCAAAGACTTGACGTGCATTTTTTACCACAACAAAATAAATAATTTACAGCTCTGGTAAATCTTCAGCAACCCATAAAATCTATGCTCCCTTCAGCACAAACAAGCTATCAATCAGCAAGGGTGTTCCTGTCAAAATGAAAGATGTCCCGCACACTCATTTGCAGAGACTGTGATTCCTGTGTGCATGTTTGAGATACAAAATAGAATTATTGACCTAGGCTATGTTGTTTGAATTAGATGTTAGCTGAACTTCCCCAAAGTTCCCCAAAGTCATTGGATGCACGAAAGGAGAGGAATCAATGTATGGACTTGGTTCAATCTCAGCCTGAGTGTCTTATTAGTGTGGAAACTTGTTTCACAATTGGCGGTGATGGTAATGTGGTGATTTAATTTTTTGAAAAGTCAATTGCAGGTTGTTCAAACAGGAAGGTGAGGCTGTGCGGAAAACAAAGTATTTTATTGGACAAGAAAAGTCGACTGATATCAGAAATTGCCATCAGAAACCTGAAGCTGCTCACTTTGCTTCTCCTCATCTTTTCACAAAATAATTTTCTGTGCACTTACTTTAGCTAAAACAGAGGGCTCTGCTACTATGTACAAGAGCTAAGGCACTGTCACTGTCAAAGCTTATCACTACAGTAAAAGGCTTTAAAAAAGAAAAACATTATTTAGTTTGAAACATCTCAGTTCTCCCTTAATCCCTCTGCTACACAAAGACTAGCTGCATGACCCAAATCTGCTGTAGCGGCATTTGATTTGCATGGAGTGCATCAGATGCTGTACAACGCCTTCGCAACAAAGTGTAGGCCTTGAACGAGTGACAATTGGGATAAGAGGAAAATACAGATACATGGTTGCTTGTTCTGTGAGAGTTGATCAGAATCAGAGACAGAGGTGTCAAGCATAAAAAAAAACATAAATATCACACATACAAATTCCATTTCTAGGGATGAGGAAGTTGTATAAGTTTCTTCTCTTTTTGGGGGGGGAGGGTAGGGCCTTTCACATGTGGCCACAGTTGTTTGTTCATGGAAGCTGACTTACAATCACAATCCATCACCTACCATGCAGGAGCCTGACTCGATTTGTGTTGTTGCCATAAAAATGAAGAGTTTGTACTTTGTGACTCTTAAACTTTTTATATTTGTGTTTAATATATCAAAGAGTACCTCTGTTAACTTTTGTATGAGACTATAGTATATACAAACACACACACACACACAACACACCTTCACAAAAGGGACTCCAGTTTGTCTCTGTGATGGCTAAATGTTGTATAACTTTTATTTTGTGTCTTATGAACCACATCTCTTCCTTTTGTACCTGTAGTTATTGGTAAATGTTTCGATTTCCAAGTGAGTTTGATTTGGTTACTCTTGTACTACTAAGCTCTGTATTTGCAAGCACTGTAAATGCGATTCTCATTGGATTCGTCCTCTGTACATTTAGTACTCTGATGTTGCTATTAATAAAATGTAAAACAACATGGGCTTGTGCTATAGGGAGTTTTCTTCAAATCTCTCCATCATGGGACAGCAGCTATCAGGGCAAATAGGAGAAAATGAAAGATGTGAATATGAATCCAAGTTGAGTTCTGTTTAAATCAAATGAAATGATAATTTTAAAGTTGCAATGCTTAGTTAGCCTATTGATCAATAAATTATTATCTTCCTAGATTTGATACATTGGTATTATTACTGCCACCAAATCAGGCCAGCACCAAAAGGAGCATCATCATTCATTAGTTAGGTCTCTTAAACAAATATTTAAAACATTATTATTCACTTGCTATTGTCACTGAAAATGCCCTCTGAAAGCGCACTATGTTCGTATTCATTATTTAAATAGCAAAATAGTTATTTCCTAATAAGAACACACAAAAATAATGCTTCCGGTAAAGCCTCCCTCCATGGGTGGCGCTGTTGAGCCTTAACTCCGATAACTTTTTTCCCGCTTCGACATGGTTAGACTCGGCTAACTCTGGACTCCTATGATAGGCTACACGTGAGGGAAATATGTCAAAGAGAAAGCTAAGTTCATTGCTTGATAAATTTAGATTAATGTCCAATAAGCGTAATGACAAAGACACTCAGTGCTAACGCTAGTGCTGCAGCTTTGGGGGCTCCAGTCCCGCCCAGCCACACCCCAGAACCTGGTCAGGTTGAGGATGAGGCCTCGGAGACGGAGACAGAGATGCGGCGGCTGCTCCGAGAACCGGCTGGTTGGACAACGAAGCAGGTGGGCGAATGGAAAGAGCGCGACGCTTGGCTTGACGTCAAAGCCGTAAAGTATTTCTGTTTAGTTTGTAGGAAAGCAAAGAGCAACGAAAAGAAGCCAAGGCCTCTGTGGACCATCCTTGTTTAAGGTAAGAACGTTTTTCGACCATAAGCCTGCATTAGTATGTTTGCTGTGACTGAATTGTGATACACCTGCTGTGCTTCAGGTGAACATTTGTGCTGCTACATACGAGTGTGCTTATGTTTGGTTCATATATGTGTGTGTGTGTGCGCGCGCACGCGAGAAACGTGAGTGTGCTGAGTGGATTTTGATGCAGTGTGTAGTGGTTGCGTGGTGAAGGCCTTATTGTTTATGACACTAGCCTTGGTCATGTGTGTGCAAAGCGTGTAGAAGCAGTAGTTATTATAATCTTGTATCTTGTAAATTGTGTATTGAATCTGTGTAAGACTTCAGCATGTACTGGAGCACTAGACAGGGGGGACCCCCGATTGTCACCGGGTATTTTGCATACTGGTTTTGGTGGTGATGTCATGATGTGGGGAGCCATTGCTAATGGATCAGACCTTGTCCACATCAATAGTACACTGACAGCTATCCGTTACCGAGATATGGTTCTAGGTCCACGTCATTCCCAGGATACAGCAATCAGGCACCACCTTCATGCATGACAATGCCAGGCCACATGTGGCTCATGTCTGTCAGGAGTAGCCTACCTGGACCAGAACAATGTGGCTGTCCTTCCTTAGCCAGCATATTCACCAGATCTCAACCCAAGAATAGAGCATCTGTGAGGCGTTCAGGATCATCAGGTGAGACAGAGCGATCCTGCTCCAGCAATACATGTATTGTACAATTTGTCACAGCACTACAAGAAGAATGGCATGCCATCCCACAAGTCCAGATTAATGTCTTATCCATTCCATTCAAAGGAGATGTGACGCTGTGATAAATGCTGGAGGTGGCAACACGTGTTACTGACTGTTGTTGTTGTTGTTCCCTGTCTCACCATCCACACTTTTTGACTTGAAAACACGAAGGCGACAACCACTAATTTGCACAAAAATGATTTTTCTGTATGGCTAAAGGGTGAATAAAGCTGTGTGAACCATAATTTGCCTCTGATTTTTAATATGAACAGGATGGCATGACAGTAAAAAAAAAATGCATTTCTACTGTTGCTCAGTATATATAAATCAAATTTCTCATTCTTCACATCATGGAGCAAAAGAGGCGCCTCAGAGGAGAACAAAGCATGAATGCTAGATAGTCATAATATTCATATATTGTGGAGTTTTCTTTTAATACAGTTGGCGCAACAAGAAAACTAATCTGTCTAGATATAATTGTCTAAGTATACATTTGTGCCTCTCATGATTTTATCATCTAAATAAAACCCTGCTAATTAGAGTAAACCATGAAGATTGATTAAGGTGCTTTAATTTGCAACTGCTCTCAATTCTGAACAGAAGTCTGTGTAATCTATTATCAGTCGTAGGGACACTCTGCACACATGCAAGAGCTTAAAGGATAGGACCAATTTATTACAAGTACAGGATGTTGTTATTGTTATGGATTTGACCATCATTTCTATCAGAAATATCATTAGAGGCAACATCACTAAAAAATTCATCAGATGGGTTTTAAACAAGCCCTAAGCAGTTTATCTCAACAAGTTTATTTGGACAAAAAAAACAACAGGTTCTACAAATAGTGTTGGTTTGGTATAACTTAAGTATAATGTAAACCAGGAAGTTAACTTTACCAAGTTCATATCCAGCAGAAATGATGGCCAAAATAACTAAAGTAAGACCAAAGTTGGAATAAACCTGGGTCATCCATTATTCACCTGGCTACCTCCTAATGGATCCTGTTTTAAACATGAGAACTGTTCTGTTTTTGTTCTGGTATTGGAAGTGTCTGTAAGTGATGGTGATGATGGGATTATCTGTTCTTGTGTCTGTGATACCGACACTGGAACATTTGCTGATGTTTAAAAAGAAATTAGAATGACATATCAGATAATATCATTTTATGCTGTGTTACTTTTAATATTATTATCATCATTTTGATCTAGTTATTGCCCTCATTGCACGACTTCTTAAATATTTGATGGAACTAAGTTTGACACCATGGTCTATCTGTATAAGAAGCTGTGAAATATGAGCAGTGACATATTTGTATGGAGAGCTATAAATGCTGTAAAGCCATTTTTTTATTAAGATGTGAACATACAACCATTAATAAGACCATTGATTAAAGGTTGTGAGCACAGCCCCTGTTTATTTACTTCTCACTTCTAAATTTACAGTATTGGAGGAGGATCATGTTTAGCATCCCCCCCAAAGTTAGAACCAGATCCCACCAGGTCACTTTTTTGCTGTTGTCTTTCTTTCATGTTGAGTTTCATTATTCCGTTATTTATCTTTTTAGTAATACTTTTTTTTAGCCTATCTAAAGAGGAATAATTGTGGTCTGTACTGTATATTGGTTCAGAAATATCTCATGAACTGTTGGATGGATTGCCATTATTGTCTCTTCTGAGATTGGTGATTCCTCAACTTTTCAGCCTACAGTAGCCATTGTCATTGTTGTTTTATCAATCCGTATATATATGACTGAATAGCAGCAAAATTAGTGACTTTCCCATCATTTTCTGCTGTATTTGGTGTATGTTAAATGCCAGTTAGAAATTGTTTGCATGTTTAGCGCATTTTGCTTGAAGTATTGCTCATGTCCTAAAGCTCAGTCTGTTTCCTGTTTTATGCTACAGTATGTCTTACTATCCCTTAAAATGTTTGTAAACTCGTATTCCAGGATAATATTTATTCTACAACCAGTAATACATTTGCTTTTGTTGATTGCTGTGGTAATATCTGAAATGATAATTGTAATTTATTAATACTTTAATCTTATTTTCATATATTTTTGGCATGATTCCTATTGGTAATAATTATGAAAGTAATTGCTGGAATCTTGGAGGAGGGCAGCAATCCTTAAAAGAAGTTGGATGAGGCAAAAAAAACAACAAAAAAACTCCAGGAACTTGAAGATCTGAGAACAAGTCAAACCTACTGTACAAATAGAAGATCAAATAAATTGTTCTAAAGAAGCTTTGGTATTATACAACTCAACTTAATGTGACACAGGATTGCTAGCAGTACAAAAATCGATCAAAACTAACAAGAAATCAATTTAATTAATTCATGTTCAGGTCGAGATTCATAAGAAAATAAAATGTACACAAGATACAGTGTTTTTAGATTAGACCTCTTTAGCATAAAGGATTAATATTCCATTTCCGGTGAATAATCATTGTTTTGTATGTACAGTGCAGTCCTTCTTTGTTTTACTTGTAGTGACATGGAATTATGACAACACACTTTACAATATTATTTATTTATTAACCTGTAATTGTGACAATGCTATACATGTGTAGGATTTTTTTCCAGGTTTTAATAGGCTTGTCCCTGAAACAGAAACAAAAAGACAACTGGAAACAGACACTTCCTAACTCCTTACACACACACAGCTGATTGCATCAATGACACAATAAATGTTCGTTTCCCCAAGTAGCCAGTTTGTGTTTTCCCATATACCCTCTGATCAGAGACATCTCTGTGTCGGTGGGTGTCTTCTGTCTATTTCTCTGATTTGTCGTATTCTCTCTGTCTCGCCCTCGCTTTCTCTCTCACACTGTCTGGCTGTTTTTGGGATCACCTGGAGATACAGTTCTCCTCTCCTCTTTGATGAATCGGCATGGGCAGAATGAGTCCTCCTATGTGTTCCCTAAAGCTGGGGCTCTGTCCTCAGGGAGGCCTGGCAGGCCACATTAGCATGAGGCCAGTTGGATTGGTCTACATTTACTGTGACAGGCATGGAGCCCCCCCCCCTTACTCCCTCATACATTAATGGAATTATGCAGCCCTGCTTGGACAGACGGGTCTGATCAATGGGGTGGACGGCACATGCCAACAGCTGCCAGGGAGATACTTGAGCATGGTGAGATTAATCTTTGCTTCAAACCTGCACCTGTCAGACTCTGCCACCACCAAGTCTCGACAGCACAGTCAAAGTTGATTAGCTCCTTGGTTGTCTGGTGTGGAGTGTAGGGACCAGAACACTTCTGACAGGCAGATGAGATAGGTGAGGCCAGGGCAGACGGTGAAACTATCCAACTCAGAGTTCTGGTTGTTCCATTAAATTGTACAGCCACGATTAAGTTGATTCATATTCTCTATCCAGGTCAAGAAATGGTCAGTGCTTCTGCAAATTAAGATCACAAATATCTCCGGCCTCATGAATAAAATGCAGTGATCCAGTTTGTTCTATTTGTGCTGGACAAACGTCTTGTGAAAACAGCAACAACAACAACTAAACCCAAACCTCTAGAGACTTTACACATAGTCTCTCCACACTAGTTCCCTCTTTATTCCCTGTAGAACATGCTCAATCAACCGTGTTCTGCAGTTCAACAACTAGAAGAAGAAAGTCAAAGGGATTCAGTTCATTGATTAAGTCATAGCCACAGATGATAGTAGCCTGTCAATGTCTTGGTCATACATTTACCCAAAGTAGGGGCTGCAATGGGAGATACCAAGATGATGCTGGTCATCCTGCAAGCCTCATACTACATCCTGCTGTGATAGTCAATCTCCAACACTGCATAATTCAGGTCTTCTAAAGTGTCTCTGCCCGGTGACCTTTCTTACAGTCCAGGTCCAGGGGTTTGGTGAGCAGCAGGGAAAGCAGGCAGTGTGTGCTCTCCAGTGAAAAGTCTAAATGCATTGTGCCTTGCAACTAGACTAGTTTGCAGTTATAGACACGGTGCAAGCCACCAGCTGCCTTAAATGATTCTTTTTCCAACATTCCCCATGATCCTGTCCTCGTAGATGTGACTGTACAGTGATCAGCCATAACATTATCACAGATGAAGGGTGAAGTGAATAACATTGATTTTCTCGTCACAATGGCTCAGCGGGTGGGATATATTAGGCAGCAAGTGAACATTTTGTCCTCAAAGTTGATGTGCTGTAAGCCTTTCAGTCGGTCAGTTGAATGTCACTTTGCTGTTAATCCTCAAACTTGTTGTTCCTGGGATCATTTTAGGATTTTGTTTTCAAGAAATGCCAAGATAGTGGCAGAAATGCAAATGCAAATCCGAGCCCTCAAAATGCTCCTTGAAAGGTAAGGTTGATAGGTGACATCACAGTCGCCACCTCCATCTTTTTCTAAAATCAGTGATAAGAACTTAATTCTCCATCTGAGACCAAACTGATATTTTATAGCCCTGCTAATGAGCTATAAAAGGACAAGGAGCACCAGATTATTACACAGCAATTATGGTCAAATTATGTACTGCTGTAAAAACACACTCACCCTTAATGCCTCCAATAATGCATTTTTAAATGCAAATGGCAAAGCATTTTTGGATATAACATATTAACTTAATGCCTGTCACTTAGAGGAACTGTGAGATGCCAAAGGGTTAGTGAGGCCAGAGAAAGAGAGAGAGAGTGGGGGGAGGGACGGGATAAGGGGGAGTGAGGGAGAGACCTGTGAGTGTTTGAGAGTGAGGAATTTTGCCATCCCTTCAACAGACCGGAGGCAGCCCAAGGAAAGCATAGAACTGACAATTTAATATCTCTTGCAAGAGGAAGAAATGCTCCTAAACAGGTTAAAGCTCGGAGTCGCCTGAGGTGATTTGTGGTGATGTCATCCAGCTAAAATAGCTCCTCATTAGCACCTCTGAAGCAGGTTGTATGATTAATCATCACCAAAGATTTACAATCCAATTAGAGAGTGTCTGGGTGTGGAACAAATGACTCACCTTTGAGGGAAATGTATCAGTGAAAAAGACCAAAGTGGACTTTTTTTGGAGAAACTTTTGCGCCTCTGGCTGATTGATGCTGAGGTGGATCCAGAGGCCGTCAGTCACCATGCTGGGTGGCCTGTCACCGAAACATAGCAAGTCAGTAGAGTCACAGTTTATTCTTGACATCAAACACTTTGTGGAAGTGATTTTACATTCTCCTCTGCCAGAGACGTGCAACAAAAAAAATCGGGTCTTAGGCAGCGTTTGTGAGTGTGCTTGCACACATGCGCCTGCGAAAGCATTTCTCTGGGAATGACTAATTTAGCAGCAAGCGTTTCTCCGCTCTCCAGCCTAGCCTGAAGTTTTAATCCCCACATTTGCATGGCTAAACATAGATCAGCCTCGACACATCCACACTGGATACAGAGCAGAGGAATACAAATGCTTGTTTTGACTGCATGTGATGAAATTATGATTGAACATGCATGAGCGCGCTCCTTCTCTGTCTCTGTAGTGGCCTCCTAAACACCACCTCTATATGATACAATGTGATACAGTGTGCACGACTGAAGTAAAACAACTTCCGTTTTTTGTTGCTTTTAATTCTTGATGGGGCCAAGCCACTCTGTGTTCCAATGAGGGATTCAATTCCTTGCAAATAGGCTTCCCAGGGAGCTTCTATGCTGAGTTTAAGGAGAGAGCTTACAGATGCAGAACGGATGCAATCACCGCCGACTCGCTGGCTGATAGAAAAGCTTTATCACACACTACTTGTTGTTGAGCTGCGCTATTCCATCTTGCTGGTATTTTCACACACACTCTATAAACACATACAAAAAATGCAAAGAAAAAGACAGTTATTAATAAGGAAAAAGCAGTGTGTGCGTGTTTGTAGCCATTTGTAGCTGACACTGAAAATATCTCAGCTGCCCAGTCCTGTTTGGCAGAGCCAGTGTGTCTGAAGATGAAGAATGAATGGATGTTTGGCTCAAATGATGTATGATTAATGATTCTTTTTTTTATATAATCTATAATCATCTTATGATGACTATTTTTATTTTGTTATGAGAGGAAAATCCCAAGTGGTTGAACATACAGGGTGGTGTTCTGCGAAACAAAAGTGACTCTGCTAAGCTAATGTTCAGTTTGTCTGTACACTTAGTAGGCCTATATGTGTAATTATATCTGGGTCGCGATCAGGATTTCCTCTTCATTACTGCACAGATTGAACATGAGAAACTTTGGCACATAAGCTACATTTCCTCTGCGTAGTACCAGCTCTAGTCGACTGGGCTTGGTTTTCTGCTGGTCGTTTTCCATTGCCGATGGTACGTCCTCAGGGCAAATGGGTGTAGCGTGAAACTGCCGTGGTGTAGTCTTTAACGTGACACACACCTCTTGTCCACCTCTCGTGGTCCTATCATCAGCTGTTTAGGACAGGAACCTCTGGATCTCCTCAATAAAGCTAAATAAAGTAGCTTCACTGTTTGAGTGTGGCGGCCATTGATTTGTGCTGTGCAGGATACTCTGTGCATGCCAGGCATTGACCAATCAGCGGTCTGTAACGTTTCACGTGACCTTTTAGCACATGCTCGGCTCGCTTGGAACCACGACAGAGCAGGTACTAAAAAAGTAGTACCAGGTACTTTTTACTTGTACTGATCTCTGTCTGCCATGTGTGCTGCGTGTCCTTGACTCAAATTACATAGTAATTAGTTAAACAAAATAATAAGATGACGAATGATGAGCTGATGATTACAAAGCTGTTTTCAAGCTGTTTTTCATTATTGGTAATCATACGGTGAGGTTACATAAAGCAAAGTGGTTAATGCAGCACAGTTTACACAGATGGAAACCAAACACTCTTCGCCTTGAACTGTTCAGTGAACTCAAGAATGAAAAACACACATCTGCATACTGACGTACAGGGATATAATAAGCACTTTAACAAAGACATGTTTGTCCAACCAGTTTTGAGGCCTTAGTTTGTGTTGGATTACATTACATAGCAGTGCGGTCCTGTTGTTTATATTTTATTCGGAGGTGTTAGCATTAGAAGTTTTCCTATACGACACAAAACGCTCCAAACTTAGTCACTGAGTATGTTGTTGCCGCTGTATGTGTTCCCAGAGGTACTTGTCCCTTTTTCCATCATGTCCATTCTGGCTCTGTCCAGTAATTCTACAGCCTGATTGCTAGATGAGGAGCACCTGGCCTGGGAGAGAGGTGCCTACAGCTCCTGTACCTGCATCAGGAGGCTTCTGGAACTGGGACACCTGGTTTTGATGCCTCTCAGCCGGGGATTTTGACCTGTCGTATTTTTAACTCAGGTGTTCTTTTGATGGTCTTCATCCAATGTGTTGTTGTGTTGTCTTTATGTTAATTAATCCCATTGATTTCATCATTTTCAAGGTGTCTTTATTTCGTTGATCTGTGTCAGTGGTTCTGATTGTGTCAGGAATTAGAAAGATGAGGATTAGAAAGATGGATAGATGCTAGTATCAATTTACAGTGAAATAAAAAAAACAACTTTTCATATCATACAAACAGCTAAATCTTTATTTTCTATACAAAGGAAGAACTGTAGCATGACTCAAAATTGCACTAACAACTTGATTGTTCATGGCATATCTCCTACTGCGTGTGTTGTCACACCATAGTCAGGTATAGTGACGTTCATGGTGAGTCACCAAAAAGCCAAAAGAGCACAGGAAACAGAGAGCTTGATATCTTGTCAAGTGTGCTTTATGAGATTGCCACATTATTTTCCCCACTTCACAAGCACAACACCCCAGTTAGCATCATCTACAGAAATAAATCCTTTTATGTTGACACACACAGGAACAAAATCAGTCAGATGTGATTGTGACGAAATTATCATACTTACCCCTACAGGCTACAAGATTCACTGCAACAGACAAATGGCCTGTACCATACAGGTTACCAAATAAACCAGGTTATTCCATTTAGTCTGACTCATTTGTCTCATTTAACCTGGTCCAGGACAGGTTAACTGTATGGCTGAGCCTCAGCTGTTGTTAAAACAGAGTTTCTGTAACACTGACCTAATGGAAATGATTGATTTTAACACTGACTCCAATGAATCACTGAGGAAGACATCCCAGAGAAGATGACGATGCTGCCAAGCAATAGTAACAGCCCATTATCTTCAAACCATGTAGTCCATGTTTGACAGTTGAGAGAAGATCATCTGTGGAGATTCTTGTTATGTATATGATCAAACCCAATTTCAGAATTGGTTAGGATGATGAAACTCCTGTAGTGTGAGCTAGGCTTCACTCGCCCTTTATGGATTTGAGCCCTAAACACTTGGATTGAACTCTTTTTACTCCCAAAATGCCAACAACAAATTCTACATTCAAGATTCATCTCATAAAATGAAACTGGGAATTGGAAATAAATATATGAAAATTCAAAGGTCAAACAAAACTCAAGGAGCTGAACACTTTTGTTGTGATTGGGTTCATATAAAACATATAGTCATAATTTCCAGTTTCATTCATTCATTCATTCATTTTCTGTTTCTGGTGCATTCTGAGGGTCAAAATGTTTTATGTTATGTTAGGGAGTTTTAAATTTGGAGGTGCAATTTGTAAAATATATGAAAAGTCAGGGGCCTTTATCAAAAACTGAAAAAATACATTTTACACTATCTGTATTATACAGTTATTGCCAGTATTTGGAATAATACAGCCATATGGATGATACTGTTTCATGGAGATGGTTGGTCAGGCTGTTTCTAAAATTTGTCATGGAAAAGTCAAGGAATGGATGTTTTTTTTCTGAAAAATAGTATGAGCCCTTTATTTATTAAGGGTTTAGATTTCTAATTTGTTTAATTGAAATTAAACTTGGATATTTTTGAAGAGTAGCAGGTATTATTGAATGACTGAACTGACTGATGGATGGGACACAAAATGAAGCAGCTTGATGAGCTGGGATTGTTGGTGTAACTTCTATTGAGATAAGATAAGTCCAGGCCTGGACTCCCCACTGTGGTTCTCTTTACCTCAGTGTTGACTGCCACACACGTTGTACACATTTTGGCTTCTCGCCCATTCGTCCAAATTTGCTAGCAGACGACCTGCCATTGTATTGTGTTTTTGAGCCAGTGAAAGTGGGGAGGTGGAAATCGTTACAATTAGCCTATTGTTAACCTTCCCTGCTTCAGCCTCCAGACCGTGGTCGGGAAGCACCGGGGAGACTTACCTCTGCACCAGGGCCAAAGTGTAGCTACTTCGGGGTTAACCCCCTTTCACTTGAGTTGCAGTGGTGGTGCAACAAGAACGGCACTTTGCTGGGTTCTTGGAGACTCGTTGCTTTATTTAGTTGCACAATGAGACAAAACTGTACATTTGCTGCGCTACAGCTACCTGCTCTGTTCGCCAGCCAGAAATCTGCCTGTATACATGTGAACATAACGGGAGACGTTACCTACAGCTCGCCTGTCAAATCATGCAAGCGTAACATTTTGTCACACCTCTAACAGTGGGCAGTCACGGCACCCTGGTTGAAATGCAGCTTTATATAACACTGCATCATTTGTAAAACAGTTAAATTATTCCACTGGATTATTTTACCCACAATTCACATATTCTGCAAAAAAATGATTTTCTCAAATGAACACTACTTAACATCTAACATTAAGGGTATACACATACCACACCATGGTCACATGACTTCAACATCACCACCAGGTAGCTTCCTACAACACTACACACACCTTCTAAATCGATAAATCAACAAGTTTGACATTTTTAGCTAAAATAGTTTGCATTAGTATGAACTCAATAGGGTTTTAAAGAAACTCTAGGCAAGTATCAATGTTCAGTGTCATGACGTTTAATGTCCCACAAAATCTAGTCTTATTTTTAACACAGAGAATGCAGAAAATTGAGAAAATGTCGGGATAGATCTGCACAAATCTGAAGATAATTAATTGATCAATCTAACATTCTTACATGTAACTCTCAGACTTGTTCTTAGCAACTCACAGAAACTCATGGGAGCACAGGAGAGTCACCTCCTGGGTATTGATTTTTCTCCCAGTGAATGTTAAATGTTTATTAAAAGAGTTCAGTGGCGACATGAGAGGCACAGTGTCCTGAGGCAATATCTTCTTCTTTCACTGAGTACCCCATCACCACCAACACCACACACACACACCTCCCCCACACCACACTATTCTCTCCCTTTGAGAGAACACAGATGGAGTTTAGCCCAAATGCACCTTTTCCCATCTCTCCCTGGGGCCCGGCCTGTTTTCCTCTTCAGCCTGTTTTCCCTCTTCGCTCGTCCTCACAGAACTTTGATTACCTTCTCTCAGCCTAGTGGCTCTGAATGGCCAGACAGGTAGGCCAGGAGTCCAACCAACAATATGGGGAATGGGAAGGAATAGGACAGACTAAAGAGAGCCCCTGCTCCATTCACTGTCTGTCACCCGCGACTTGTTTTTCTTCGACTGAAAGAAGATGGCTTCTTTCTCTTTGACTGCGTTTTTTTTCAACAAGGCAGGAGAAGATCAAAAAGGCAGAAGGAGTAGTGAGAGTGAAACTCATTTTCTGGGTTTGAAATAGTAAACTGAGTACTTACAGTACTATTTATCGAGTATTTTTCTGTTTCATTCATCTGTTATTAAGCAGAGAGGTTTAAGCCGCAGATTTGCCATTGCTGTAATTGTGTTAAAAGTTTTCTTTATGAAGTCAGGAAATAAACAAACATATTACTTAAGTAAAAAAAGCCCAATTGAAGGGGTTAAATGAGATCAAAGCTGGTTCTGATGTTGATACTTTAGAGAGAACGTGGAAGAGAAACCGCACTTGTGAGCCGAAAGCTTTCATGTCGGTTTTGTTCATTGTAATTTTGGCTCCTGATGAGAAACACAGCCACAGGAGATGATAGAATAAGCAAACTAAACTTCTGCACTTTGATGCAACCAAAACTTAAAATTGCATGTGTGTGTAAAAGTGTGGATGGAATTAAGAGGAGGATTGGAGTAATGAGGAGGTTGTAAATACTGTATTGTAAATACTGTTGTAAGCAGAGGTTAAAGTCAGTGGCGTTTACTCCTGGAAGCGAAGGGAAGCCAGGCAAACTGTGATTTGTCATCAGGACTTTAGGGGAAGGCAGTCGGCCAGTTCATCCTCTCCATTCAAAACAATTTGTGTACGTGTTCGTTAGTTATTTAGTATTTGACACACATAAGCAAGTGCAGTAATGGAGAGCGGCTACTTGGACTTATTGGTTGAAAACAGTTTCCTAAGATCATCAAGCTTGCCGACCTGTTATGGTCTATTGAGAGGCACAGCGGATCAAAATGTCACACAGACTGTGCTCTAAAATTGAAGGTGAATAAGAAATGTGATATTCTGACGATACTCATCGCAGCAGCCTTGTACCTTGTACGCCAAGAACAAACACCTAGGGGACACAATGAGGCCGCTGGCAGCGCCAACAGGGGCAACTTTGTTGACCACATATGTTTGCAGATTTTGACACTACACTTGCAGATCACTTGGCATCATCAACAGACTTCACCGGTATGTCAAACATCATACGAAGACCGGAGGAAGGCCTTCTTCTTCAGATGGAGTGACCCCTTCTCCTGACTAACTATCTTGTATGTGTGAACTTTGGCCTACTTTTAAGCAATGGGAATATGGAAGGTATTTGTGTACGTCAAGACAAGCACATGCACAACAGAGTTTGTATGTCATGTGTTTGATACATGTAGCCTACTAATAGTTTGTGATGTGACTGTAAAGTTTTAAACTTCTCCTGACTGAGTTTGTGGATGAATGCGTCTTTTATTATCGATTCTGTCGCCTACTTTGGATTAAAAGGCGAGTAATGATTTTTGGTTAGTGTGTGTGTGTGTGTGTGTGTGTGTGTGTGTGTGTGTGTGTGTGTGTGTGTGTGTGTGTGTGTGTGTGTGTGTGTGTGTGTGTGTGTGTGTGTGTGTGTGTGTGTGTGTGTGTGTGTGTGTGTGTGTGTGTGTGTGTGTGTCTGTGTGTTTCAAAACGGAAAGCAGCACTGTGGTTTTGCTGTCTTATCATCATTTTTTTTTCTTCCTGTTAGCACCTCAAGGCTTTTAGTTTCACTCAGTTTTAATAGTTCTGATTGGAAGAAGAATGTTTAATCCTCTGTGCTTCATGTTGTGGCAGAAACTGTCGTCCGTCCAGTGGACGTTTGTCGGCCTGCGATGCGGAGAGAGAGAAGTTTGTTTACAGCTAGCTGAGGTTAGCATGCCAGCTAAGGATCCAAGCACGTTAAACAGAATCCTGGTGGACTTAACATTGTAACTCCTGCATTTCTAATCAAGGACTTTTTCACACGTAAAACCAGAAGGATGACATTTTAAAGGAAGGGAAATAAATCAATAACTTACAATTATTGATTTATTCGTGCACAATTCTTATGTGTGAGAGTTGAAAAAATGGATGCATTCAAATATTAATCACCAGTGTTGTGTGAGTTTGGTTTAGGGACCTCGGTGCTCCCTTTCATTGTGGCCATGAGACATGAGGCACTTTCAGTGTTAAGACAAAGGGCTGTCATTGAGTCTGTATGTGTGCGTGCATATCTCACCATGGATATAAGATTAAGCTGCAGTTCTGAGTGATTGTTGCTGATGAATTGTATTCTAATTGAGCGTGGCTAATATTGGTGCAGGTCTGAGGGTGGTGGATGTGAGTGGTGGTGGGGTTATGGTATGTTTGTTCACACTCTGAGATGTTGAAACTTGATTACATACGGATCCGCAGAAGACAACAATACTCAACATTCTGCAACTGCAGTAACATATAGTCACATCACTAAACTGTCAGTACTGCTTTTAAGACAGTCCCATTTACACTGCCTTTTCAAGGCAGGACTGGTAGGGCTTTATTCCACCATGGCTCTGTATAAACGCGATGAGAGCGTGATGGGGGTGGGGTGTTTGATTACAATCTGTGATGACAGAGGAGTAGAGACAGAGGCAAATCACACATCTGAAGGAACACGAGGCGGACAGGAAGGATCGGGGCTGTTACACGATATCTGTGTGAAAAGGGTTAATGAGTGCATCAGCTGTGGTATCAGTCTATCATTATAATGTCATAGTACATTCTCGCCGTGTGGCAACAGTGTTACCCTTTGTGCCGCCCTAGATGGGTTTAATAGTCAATAATGGTATGTTTTTATACAGCATTACATGCACGGCTATAGGTACACTCCCGTTCAGTCACCTCCGCATCTCTGAATAGAACTATTTCACTATGTATAAGATTGTGATAATACTGTTATTTATTTAATTTGCTCCTTCTGACATGTTCCTATCCAGATGCTAATTGCCTGCAGGCAACGCATGAGGTGGCACACTGTGATTATAATCACAGATAAGTTGGAGATTTTCATATTCTGCAGACAGCATCCCGCCGTCTTGACCTTTTAGCTGTTTTCATGAGACCGCCCTGTTTATGATCAATACAGCAGCTGCCCTGCTGGGGATTGGGCCAGAATCCTTTCAGTTTATCGCAACCTCCTAGTTTTCATTATCATAGTGAGTCGTACAGGTAGGGTTGGTGGGTGTTAGAAGGCTCTGTATTTTCTTCTAATGGATTTTATATATATGAGAGTTATATGAGAGTTATGCCTGCCTCGATGGCAGTTCTTTTTCCTGTCTAATTCCAACAAGTGATGTAGCTGCCCTTATAAGCAGTGAACAAATAGTTGATTATGGCTTATAACATACTATAGTTTATGCAGATATAGGGACATTTAAGTGTCTATTGATATACAGGATTATAATCTTATATGACTTATTTCATACAATTATATTTTACTATATTTTCATACCTACCTATTCATTCAAATATACTTATAGTTGCCCAAATGAGTAGTCAATTAGGCAACTGAAAAATACATTAATGAACATGACACATCTCCACATCCTCCCACTGTAGAAAGCTGGTCTCTCACACTGGTGAAATCATTTGGAATCAGAGTCTGTGCAGTAGTGATTGGCCGATGGATCCACAGAATTGGAACTCTTTAAAATGACAGAAACTATCTTTAAGAAAATGTTTTTGTTGTGTGCTGTTTTCAGTTTGGCCCATATCCCATCTGCTGGCTTTGAAGGCTTCATGACCTAAACTAAAGCTGGCCACCAGGGGGCGATTGAGACTAAAATGTTTTGACTCAACTTTATGGAGCTATCATGTCGCCCATCTATGAGCAAAGTCACTAGCTTTGCCTCAGTTCAGGACAGCACTGAGTGTTGGTAAATGAGAGGTCTGTTCTTTGGAGAATTTCCTGGCCTGTCACAAGCACTTCCTCCTCTTACCCTTGTGCCATGATGCTCTGCGACTGTCGCCTAGCTCCATCGACAGTTAGTCTTGATTAATACTTTGTAGTCGGAATTAAAATTGTTGCCATGAACTCCGTGAAGCAGAAGTAGTATTAGTGAAAGCTGAGGTGCAGTAGTGGTTACAGTAATAAAGTCGTTTGTAGTTAAAGTTGTAGTGGTAGTAGTCGTAATAATAGTAATAATGAATTTAGTTGTGATTAAAATTGTAATAGTGTTAGTTGTTGTGATCATAACATGGATATGTGGCCTACTATTTCTTTTTTAAAATAGCATATAGGAAGGAGCAAATGAGAGAATTTCAAGTTTGTCGGAACAAGGATGTTAATAAAGATGGTAATAAATGAAGGCATCTGTATTTACTGACAGTTTTCAATACTACAGTCTATTATTTTTTGAGTGAGAACAAATACTGATCACTCTCTCACTTATCTGCAGTCGTGTGCTGAACCCGAGGGAGGCTCTGTCATACACACAGACATGTGCTGCCAACTCAAGACTTTAGACGTGAGGTTGACGCCTGTGTTAAAGGTGTAAAGCTTGTGTGTTAATGTTTGTTTATGTACTGTGTGAAAATAAAGGGCGTTACCTACCATCATCGTTGTGCGTCACTGAGGAACCCACAGACTGGTGGCGTTGTTCACTGTTACAGGACCGTTAAAAATAGGGAACACAAACGGTGACCTTTATTTGACTGAACACCTGGTTTTAATATGATGACGTTCACGACACCAGCGCCATTTACACGTATGGAACAGAGCCATCTGTGAACTAGAAACACTGTGTGAGTATTGTCGGAAAGTTTGAGCTCTCAAAGTCATTTCAGCAGGTGTCATCATTAGCAGCTGGTGAGAGCATTACTTGCCAATCAGTTGATCCTAGCAGTTTGCAGGGGCTAATACCATCTCATCTACTTAATGTCATCCACTGCCCCCCCCTTCACGTTGATCGAATGTTGTTTAATTACCAGCCAACTGTAGAGACTCAATGAACTATTAAATAAGTTAATGATTTGGCACTTTTCCCCCCCAGTAGCTTGGATCTAGTGAAGTGGCTCCCGGTACAAATTGTACAAATGTCTCCAGGCGGAGGTGTATCAGCATCACACTCCTGCACTCACACCAATTACATAGTCATTTTGTTGCTGTAATCCAGAGACCATGCAGTGACCTCAGTGATCACAAACACTACAGAGAAAATTATTATCTCTGATGTGCTCTTTAAAGGGCTTCAAGAACACATATGATCATTTTTTTTCTTCTTTTTAGTGTTGACTCCCTGAGCTTGTAATACTTTGAGCCTTTCAGATTCACCTGCGCTGCACTGCCGCCACTGCCCCCCCCCCAGAGGTTCTGTATCACAAAATTGAACAGGATCGTTGCAGGCTTTATGGATTGGCGAGATGGCTGCCGCTGAGCCCGCTGTGACCTACTGTGTCAACACTTACACACAGATTCACAGCTACTGTTTCATGCTGCTGCTACCTGCTTTTTCTAACAGCTTAAGCGTCAAATTAAAGTTGTGGATTATTAAAGGCAGCTGTAGTGAGTTGGTGCCACCGGAGAGATGTCAACCCGATTCACATGCTGGCCAAAGGCAGCTTTCATCTTACGAAGGATTCTTTTAAGTGCTTATCAGCCTGAAACCCGGAGCTCACACTATGTACAAGACACCAGCCATCCTGCCCGCCTGCATCACCACAAACTAGTCACTCATTGCAAATGCATGAATATCTTACCATAAATCATTCAAACATCGTTCTGATCTTACCCAGGACTGAAAGGAAATGCATAATGTACAGACTTGCGAAAGAACCATACTGTTAGTTTTCCATATTTTAGCCCTACAACAACAAATCGTGCATAACAAAATTACTCGTGACCACTTTCCCCAAGTCCCTTTAAAGACCAGACATAGTGATATCAATCCTCTGATGTAACTCTTAGCAAGAGAGGACGTGTATTCCCCAAAATAAACGTCTCCTCAAAAAGTACAAACTTTTCTATAATGCAAACACTGCATTAAAAATGTTATTATAATATTGAAATATCTTGATAACATCGTATCAACATTTCTGTATTGATGCCATAGCTGAAGTTAGTTCGTATTACTGTTTGGGAGTTCACCTTCAAAAGTGTTGGATATGATGTGGCGAAGTATGACTACACTTTGGCATCGTTGAAGTTGACGACTTGAAGCCCTGACAGCATCACCAGATACATTTTAAGCCATCTTTGCAGAACAAAACAGACTGTGTTGCATGGGATCAAGGGAACTCCGTTATCTATACTCCGTTAATGTTAACCCTTGCTTATTGACTCAACAGTGCTTGAAAGTTAAACACCAAGGAGAACTTTCCTTCTGCAGTTCTGTACTGCTTTGTCTCCATTTCTTAATGTCTTTGGTGCATCATCCTACGTTGTGCCTTCTTTACAGTAAGGGTATCGCACTGATTTTGCTTGCTTCAGCTTTTTGTGTTCAACCCAGTAATGAGAGACCAAACAAAGGACAGAACATCGCTTTGGAGCAGTCGCCTGGCAATAGAGCGTAAATAATGCATTTGGCTACAGGTTTCAAATTTTGCTTTAAAATAGTTGTCATCACTTGTCTGTGTCCACAGGCAGTAGGTGCCAGTCCTTTGGACGCTATCCAAGCTATGTGTGTCCTGTTTGTCCTATAGTACACAAAGACAGAGAAAGTGAGTCATCCATCCTCAGCCTTTACCTTGATGATGTGGCACAGTATGACCACCAATCCCTTCTCTTTGCACTGCAGGAAAAAAAAAATCCATTCATCCACACTGTGTCAACGTGACCATCTATTCATTTTCAGTGAATCGCAACTAAACATTATAGCCTTGGTGAAACATACATTTTTGATCCAGCATGGATAGTTCAGAAGAATATTATGTGACATATTCACTCCCTTTTCAACACCCAAATATCACCAAGAATGAAAGTACATCCGCTCTTTGAATTCCTGGAAGCCTGGAGAAAAAATGTGCATGAAAGAAAATGTCTCTCAAAACTGCCAGGCAACATTCAAAGGTTTCAGTGTTAAAGGTAGATAACTGTGTGAAGTTTGGAAAATTTAAAGTAACTCAGGTCCCAGATTTTGTTTCCCAGTGTGCCACTGCTTTGGATGATTGAAAAGTCAGGATCTAAGGTTTGATTTGACGCCTCCAGTGTCAAATCAAACCTTTAGTGTCAGTGGGAGTTGCAAAACTTTGTTACAATATCACTGTTTATTCGTGCCGATATGATGAATGTGATTATACATGGGCAGAAATATCTGAGTTTTAGGTAATTAATACACATTTATCCAGTACTGCTCCCATACTTTGCTTATCCAGATCTATATGGACATATTTAAACATTTAGAATTTACATCTGCCTATATGTGCAGCAGCTCATCCTCCTGTTCCGAGCTGCAGATGAGTTATCTCATCCTCAGCTCTGTAATAACACACTTTGTATCTGCAGGGCAACAGTGAGTAGAAAAGATGCAGTTACTACATACTCAGAATATTAGACATCAAAGATACAAAAATAAAAATCCAGGTGAAAAGTCCTTGTGGGACTTTGTTTGCTGTCACCCACATGTCTTGGAAATGTTCCACTTATGGATGTTTGTCCAATAATTGTGACAAGGCTAACCTTGGGCTGACGGATCAGGTTGTTCATGTCCTCCACTTGTTTTCTTTTTTTTTTTTTATTTCTGGTCTATTTGCTTTTGTTTTTTTTGCCTTACTTGAGGAAGTGTGCATGTCTAGCTTCCACCTTCAACACTTTTCTTCAGTTGTGACATTATTTTTTAAATTTTTTTTTTTGCTTTAGGGTCCATTCTTCTCTCTTCTCTCAACTTACATCTCTAGGCAAACGATTTTCCTGCATGGTACATGATACACCTACATGGACGTTTAACTACACCTCTACTGGTCGCTGTAGGCTATATTTCCTTTTAAGATATGTCCAGCAATGTGAGCTTTCCAGGTGATGTCTTTATTGTTTGTTGTATTTTTTATAAGATGTAATGTTTTATTTAATGACTCACTTTAATGAATTGACCGGCAGCTTTCAGTATTTTTTAAATGTTTCCATGCATGCAGTGGTATTACTGCAGTGCATATTGTATTTATAGGCACCACTTAAAGCTGTAGGCTAAGCCTTAGAGTTAAACCTTTAGTGTAGGCCTAACAATACCCTAATATAAAACATATTTATGATGATTTGTCAGGAGGATGGCTGATTTTCTCTAACTGTTTCATTTTTTGAACCTGGACTGTGTGTGACCTTTTGGATGTGTAGAAGAAGACAGAATATTGATAAATATTACATGCCTATCGATCCTGTGAGTGCACTGACAAGAGTTCTAAATAATCATTAATGTAAAGCCGCTGTGCCTCGAGGGTGGGATCACTGTAATTAGTATTTTCATCATTAATGATGTATTAATTCACCCACCAGCAAACCAATTACCAACAATCAGATAGTTGATCAGAAAGCTCTGCAGATTATTTTTAACCTAAGTGGCCCGAGATATCATCTGACATCGCTAACACACATATGTAGGTATGTTGGCTTCAAACATAAGAGCGTCCAACAAATGTTCTCACTACTATTAATACTGTCTCAGAGAAGCACAATGCAGTCAATAATGTGTACAGATATAATAATTTGAACATAATCAAAACAATACATCATACAGTGGCCTACATGTGCAGTGGACCAGTACGGACATGGTTTAAGAACAGAAGTTAAGAGAGTCTATAAAAAGAAAAAAGAAAAGTAAAAAACATGCATGGCCCAAATCGACTCAGTAAGTTGGGGCACGTACCTCCCAAAAGGTTTGCACAGCTCTATACTGTACATGCCTCGAGAAATGGGGGGTGTGGCAGTAGGCTGATAGTGACTATCATGGATATACTAATGGTAGTAAGAACAAATTGGCCAGTGCATACTTGAATCCCATTTTAATCATTTTTAAAGCGAATTAAAACTAAAAACAGAGGAGGTTGAATGCAAGTCCAGTTTGATTAAATATATGAAATTTAGTGCGGTCACCTCATCATGAGGCCGTAGTACAAGATTTGATGCAAATTTGCAAAGGATGGTTAATAATAATAATAATAACTTGAATTTGTGTAGTGCCTTTTGAGGTACCCATGCACTTAACAGAGTAAGGAAAAAGGTCAGGGTTAGGATTTTTAGGATGGAATGAAGCCCAACCATAGCAGATAACTTGATACACGTATCGACCATGAGTTCACTGACAACACAATGTCCTTCCTAGCATCCATCATTAAAACTGCTTGACTCCAAAGGGTAGCTGCAGTGATGGACTTACTAAAGGAGGAGGTAGACAATTCTACCTTTTTTTGAAAGAGCATTAACAGTAACATAAAATACTACAAATAGGATAACAGCTTGGATAAGTCGACAACATTAAGACAATGACACAAACAGCATGCAACAAAACTGAAGGTCCTCAGCCAATAAGGTGATGACAGCCTGTTTTAATTTGATGTTCATAGTCTGTGTCCTTTGTAAGGTCACCAGAGCCAGATGGTCAAAGTGGCCTCCAGGCATGTTATTATTTCCTGTGAGAATTTAATGGAAAATCTGATGAAAGATTTCTGATTCAAGACAAAATGTCAATATAAAGGATCATTAAATAGTTTTTTCCTGTGCATTGCATTTGACTTCCATGTGCTATAATCACTAAAATGGACAAAAAATGGGAAAACTAGTTGAGCCATAATAAGGAAAAAAACAAACAAAAACAGGTCACCAAAATTTGGAAAGCAACATATAGCTACTGCAGATGTACAATGAATTTAAGGCACATCCCCAACATTTATATATTTGATACAATGATTGGTGCTGATTGAAGTCAGCACTTATCAAGGTTAAATATTATATTTGGTTTTGCAGAAAAATTGGCTCGTGGTCGACAACAGTCTCTGCTTTTTCTCTGAAGTGAAATATTTTAACTAGGTCACTCCTGGTGTGCAGAGTGGGGACAAAATGACCATGCTGCTTGATGAAGAACACTTGAATCACCCCATAGGGAATGAGATAGGTTCACTGAAAAGAAAAGAACCATCAGGTGCATTTTATGAGGATTTATCCTATGGTTTTGTTTACCACCCCACAGAGCAATAGGCACAGAGCCAATAACATGCAGTTATTGTGTATCAACAAAGTGAACATATTGCTTGAAGGAAGACGGGCAACATTGTCTTTGTCCTACATTGCTGAAATGTTTCCCATCTGAATAGCCTCAATCAGTTTTCATATCATCTTCACCTCAAGTGCTACTTGTGTATAGAGCTGTCAACTGGCTAGACAAGACCAGAAAAGACTGGTTTCCCCCATCTGACACAAACAAGTACAAATAATCTGAACCTCAGTGCTTAAAAGTTGGGCTTACCAAAGCATAATTTTCACTCTAACATCATTACCTAAAGATGACCTAGTAGTTCCTGCATACCCTCCTTCATCCTCATCTTCCCCTGACCCAACCTCTTGCTATTGTAATGCAGGGAGGGAGAGTAAAGCACTGAAAGCCTTGCTTTCAGTAGCTGCTGTGTGTGTCTCTGTTGAGTTTTCCCTAATTACCTCCCAAAGGAGCCCTACTGTTGTCAGACAGAAAGAGAGGAGGCTGAGAGGGAGTGAGACAGATGAAGGGGATGGTGAGGGATGGGAAGAATGACCAAAAGTCAACAGTAGCAGGAAGCCAAAAGTGAAAACAGGATTATTGAAAGTAAAGAAAGTAGAGCCATGTGAACTGTCACTTCAACCAGGGGTGGACTGGGGCCTAAAAATGGCCCGGGAATTTGTCCCTGGTCAGCCCACTCTCCAGACAAAGCATTTCTCAGGGGGTTTGGGTCTTAGAGACCTTGAGAGCCGGCAACAGCACCAGAATTCTCAAAAAAGAACACTATGCTATGCTTTTTTTTTTTCTTCAAAGCTAATAGTCCATTAATCTATCAGGGTACCAAATCTTCAAATCAGCTCTGGATGGTGTTCCAAAAAGGTGGTGCTTGGGTAGGAAGTGGAACTCTGGAAACACCTCTTTTATCAAACACCTATGATTTGAGATTTTAAACTCTTTTGAAAAATGTCCACGAGCCAAAAGTTCAACTATTTCTTTTCAATCTCACAGAGTTTTGTCATCTTCTAGCGACGGGGCCGATAATCAATGGCAGAAGTCTCAATAGTGTCCAATTCTAATGGCAATAGAATTTTTCAATGTAAAAAAACTGCTAAATTAGTTGCGGCCTGTTTCATCTTTAAACTTCAACAGAAAGGATGCAGTGGTAGAGCTGAGATAATCTATTGTGTATAGAGAGAGTAGGGGTGGTTTGGGGAAAGTCTTAAGGGAGAGAGAGCTAATTATCACAGGTGTTTTGTGTCGAACTGATATTACAACTTTCTCCCTCTCATATTGCAGCATGCAGGACCTGGGGCCTCATTTTGAAAACTCAGTGTAGATTCCATCATAAAACATTGCATTCTCACAGACCTCAGAATGTACAAGAAAATCTATAAAACCGTGCAGCGCACACATGTACGCAGTCTTCTCATCATAACCTCATCCATCATCCACCCTGCGGTGAATTGTGCGGGCATGGTCTCCTCCCAGTGTCATCCCACTACTCCTCCCAGTGTCGTCCCACAATCATCCATAAATGGTCAATGCTAAATAGCTCGTGAATATACTGACGTTTTTAAGGAGCCTGTGATCTTTCAGTGAGGGAAAGATGGAGATGCTGAGTTTGAGTGTGCCTGAGCTCTATTTATAGCACCGAGATTGACAAAAGGTGATTTCAATATCATGACTGGCACAATGAATTTGTTTTAGTATAGTTGTTTAGCCTTATACCTTATAAGATATGTGAGTGGTGAAAATAATAGGCCTAATATAGAATTAGAGATCAGTGGTGACTGTGTTGTTTTCAGAGTTGTAAAGTCCAAAAATCAAAATGTATTGAAAAAAGATAAATGTAATCGTTCCCAAAATTCAGACCATCTAATGAAATATTCTGCTTCTGTCCATTGTTGGTTTTTAGCCTTTCAAAAACAACATTTTTACTGCCGTCAAAAACTGTTTGACACACACAAAGGAAAAGTCTCACACAATGCTGCCATTCAATTAAATATGGAACAACTTAAACAATCCTCAAATAATTCCACCCATATCTGCATGCAAACAATATCATTACATTAAATTACATTTACATATTTATGGATTTATGCTCCAACAAATAAATATAGACCATATCCATGATCAGAGGCAGGCAGGCCTATACATTATGAAATATATATGTGCTGATGTGTGTTTTACATACCATCTTCTTTTCTTTATTTTGTGGTATAACCATGGGGTGTCGCTGATTCCCGGATGGGTGAAAGTATGCGTAGAATTCCGCACCTTTTCCCACGTAGAAATTCTCTTTAAATACCAACATTTCACCCCCGTTGACGCTACTTATTTGTGTGCAGCATCCTTTATAAATGAGGCCCCTGGACTGGTTCTGTCTGCTAGAGTCTGCCTGGAAGACTGACGCTGGAAAATGTTTATTTTGAACTGCAGAAGCTGCAAATCTTGTAGTTGGATGTGTGTTTAAAATTATTTGTGTTAAAATACAGACTGTTACCAACCGTCATCATCTGTACGTCACTGACAGACCCCACATACAGTAATGTTTTAAATATCAGAGACCTGGATTGTGTAGAAGTTAAGAAGTCTATTGGCAGAGGCTCTTTTTACTCGGGGGAATCTAACTATGTTCTGCTCCATTGCAGAAGTTTGTGTTCGTGAGTTTCAATTGTGAAGAGTGGAAATACTCCCACCTTCACCTTGTTAATGTCAATCTCTTCCCAACTAGCTAAAAAACAGGCAAAAGTTGTCAGCATTAAAATGCTCTAAAAATCCAGCAAGCAAATGGGTTCCCAAGTTGCTGCTAATGATTGTTCCCAGTTCTGAACATATAATTCTTGTTTCTCAGGTACTCCAAGTCTGTTCAGCAGAGGCTCCAGACTGGCATCATGCTCATACTTCTTCACACGAGTATTATGACAAACGCATAGACTGCACAGATCTTTTTTTTTTCTTTCGTTGCACTGCATTAGAAACATCAAAGTTGTCTATATACAGTCCTTGGGCAATGCTTAGATTGTATGACTGGAGAAATATTCTCTTTGCAGTACAGACCATCTCTGTACTGTATGTTCTGACTCCAAGACTTTATCTAACACATCATTAACATCTCTGTCAAGACTTAGGCATACCCTGCAAATATTTTTTTCATCCAGAGGATGCATCTAAAATTTACTCAATCAGCAACGACTGTGCTTTATCAGTACTTCTTCTCTATAATGTCAACAATCATAATTGTGCCTTGAACAAACAAACAAAATGCATTTATCACACAATGGAATATTTCAGTGGAAGAAAGTTTCAGAGCAACAGAGCATCCCTGTAGCCATGGAAACAGACTCCCTGACACTGACAGCAGACAGGAGGAGAGTGGAGACAGACTTAAGTTAGTAACACCGGTATGATCATTTCAAAAGATATCAACCAGTAGATATCTGGCACGCATTTATCTGATATCTGACAGGTCATGTATCAGACAGGTGTGTGCATGCGGTGTGCTTGTGCACACATCATCCATGATCATATTGTGTAATTTCATAAACAAAAGAAATATCTATGTTGTCATGTTAGCCAGTGAGCATCAACCTGGCATCTGTTTACATTTGGGCTGCATGATATTAGAAAAACTGACATTGCATTATCTTTTTAAAAAATACATTAATACAGTATATTGCAACAAGTAAAAATGTAGAATATTTCATCAGATACATGCAGTATGTACTGTTCATGCATAAATGAAAATATAATCAGAATTCTCATCATTTTGGTTATTTTTGTAATCTATCTTCTACTATCTAAAAAAAATGCCCTGTCCTACTTCTATCACATTTCTAACCTCTGCCATTCACTTTGAATTTTCACTTACAGGTGATTCTGACAGCAGTATGGACAAAAATGGAAAGAACAGCTGGAGAGGTTTTCAGGGAAAACAATATACTCATTAAACTTTACAAATGGACGTGTGTGTCGCAGTTGGGTTATTTACATGCAGTCAACCCTTCCTACTGATGTTAAAACGTGTAATTAATTTACATGGCGGAAGATAAATAAGTTTAAAATATAAAAACATTTTTCTCGTGGATCAGTCATGGAAAATGAGAATGAGAACCTTGTGAGCTTCCCTTTGCATCAGGCAGCAAAAAAAACTGTAACAATGACGTGTTTGAGTCACGTCCCACAATGTTGTTATCGTGCTGTACATGGACACATTGCTATGTTGATGCTGAAAAGATTTGCCATTCCCAAATGGAAAAGCTAAGAACAGAAGAACTATAAGGCCGAATTGCAGATATGAGAATATATTTGAAAGGTAACATCTTCGAGTTTCTGAAAATGAAAAACAACCAAAACTATATCTGTTAATTTTCAGTCCTTGTTCAAAGAAAATCCTATTTTAATAACAAGAAACATGCCATGCCAGAGTTATGCAAATCACCAAATACACCCTCTGCATGATGTCAACTCAACCTACTGTATATAAAATAAAGCCATCCACTTGATGGTTTTTTTCCTACAGATATTGAAAATGCAGTGAAACGTTGATATGACTATCCATGTATCATTTGCATGTCTGTTTTTGCTGAGAAGAGTGCGTTTGACAGGGGGGAAAAAAAATTGGCGTGACCCTGAATCTCTAGATGAGACGCCACTAGAGCGTGAGATGCAATTGCTCACGTGGACTGTGTGACTGAAATGGAAAGCAACAGGTCCTACGAAGCACACATGCTGTAACGCAGCTACAGCCAAGATCTTCACACTTCTGTTGGCGGGGTACAAAGTGAGAAGAGAAGGAAACGCCGGCTGCCCACACAAGGAGGATCAGCACCTTGAAGAGTGCTCTGTTTTACAGTATCATTCTGCACAGTATCTGCTCTTCCAAGCACTGCACTCCTCTGAGCCTCAGATGTTGTACCAGGACTCAGTTGAAGCAACTCCTCCAGCTGCTTATGCTGTTATCATTACTGGGACCAGTTTAGCTTTTGCCTTCCATATCTATTCCAGCTGTTCCTTCTCGGTCTTCTCATGCTCCTCCTTCCTGATGTTACTGTCGGCTGGGATTGCCACATGTATCACAATTGCCCTCCACTGCTCCTTGTCATCCACAACTATGTCTGGTTGGTCAGCCAGCGGCTGTTTGTCAGTCTGGAACTTGAAGGCCCTATATATAGGATCTTGGCTCTGTTTTTCTCAACCACTTTCGGTGGTGCGTTTCAATGGGACGTCCCGGCACAGTGTAGATTACAAGTTGCTTATGCCTCAGGGTACACTCAGTATCCCAGTTTGCTCCTACATACTACTAATATAACACTACTACTATAACATTTGTTTATTCTGTGCAATATCTTTTTTTTAATCTTATGCTGCTGCCAGGTTATTTATTATATATGTGAGTTGTCTGGGTCTATTTAATGTTTTTATCTTGCACTTTTACTCTTTTGTACCACTGACCATGCATTCTATTCTATTCTACTATGTGCTGGACTGTCTCAGGGGCATCTTTGCACAGTCTTGCACCTTGGGCTGTCTGCTGTGCTTGACCCCTGTCTCGATGGATCTGGTGCTTAGGGCCTGTTCTTGTGCTGCCATGATCTGTGCTGTCCTTTTTCTCAGCACTGGTAGGATTTCTTGATGTCAGCCACTTCCTCTGTCTTCTGAAGTCCTATGGAGGGGCTTGGGTTTTCCACCCTAACCCCTCATTTTCTTCATCACCCGCTTAATTTTGCTGCCTGAGGCACTAGATTAGCAGTTAATCCCAGGGGGCCATCATCCTGATGTATTCATGGGTGCCCCCTGTTTCATCCTGGATCGTGGCTCTGACACTAACTGATCCTTGCCCTTCTTTTTTCACTGCTGCCATGATCTCTGCACTTTTGTGGTAAAACGTAGACATTCATTTTAACTGTGACATGCTTGGACCTAGTGTAAGGCATTAAACAGCAAAGACATCACCCCACTGATGTAAGTTTCACAGCAATATTCATTCATTCATTCATTTTCTGTAACCTCTTATCCTGTGTATATACGTCAATATGTTAGTAACATTAGCAACCAGAAGCTGTTCATACCAGACGAAGTAAAACTGTGTATGGAAACCCTGAGTGTGTATTAAGGATGCAATTGTTTAGAAATGTATCTGTTAGGATGAGTAAGCTTGTGTAGTTTCTTCTGGTATAAGTTACATTCTGGTGACTTTAAACAGACATATTACAAATTCTTTGTTAAGATTGGCAAAATAATTGAAAGGGAAATGACAGATAATGTTTAGTTTAACATAGATTCTAGGGCAACTCAAAGATCTACATTTTCAAGCATAAATAATTACTTAATATAATTAATATAATTTTTAATTATCATCCACAACTGGTACCAGTGGGAAGTATTTTATTTAAAAATAAATTTACAAAGGAACATAGTAATATAACAGCATAGCTACTATAAAACAGGATGATCTAATATCCAGTGAATTGTTTCATTCAGAATTAACATTTTGAATATTCTGAGGATGACAATAAAATGCTAAATTAAACAATGTCTCAGAGCCACAGCAGCGATCTTAATATGGGAGTAGCTGTGTAACATTAATTATTAACCCATTTAATTCACGTTTTCACCCAAAGCCAGGCTACTGGAATTACCAGGTCAATAGTATAGATCTGTGTAAACTAAAGGCCACTTAATAGGCGACTCCAAACTGCAGACAGAGGGCTGTATTTTGGGTTATTTTATGGTAATGCAGATACATTATACATTCCACTAAATGTAACTTAATTAATTTTCAACGATGTAGCTCCAGGTTTTAGATTTCATTAATAACTTTCCTTTTAATGACTGAAAGTTAAAAAATAACAGACTTCGGGTGCGTTCACACTTGACAAGTTTGGTTCCATTAAAACCAACCAAGGATTTGGTCCTAGATCTTGGTACATTCCACATAAAGGATTTAAATCATAAAGCCTCTCCTCTGTGTGAATAGAGCACCATAGGGCTACATGAAAAGAAATTCCCACTGTGACAGACATGGTGTTTTGGAGGAGTAATGTGTACATTATATTTCATGAGGGTCATAGATCACATACCTTTTTTTTTTTACAAACTTTCTACATTTTTACCAGTACTAAAATACTTATGTTGGTCTGCATACATGCATAAATACATGCATGCATACATACATACATACATACATACATACATAAAAAACACAACAGGAGCATTGCATCTGGATAATTATCAGACCACATGATAAAACATGGCCTACAGTCAGCGCCTTCAGCTCGCTACCTTTTGTGCAATTCACAATGTTATCAAGCCTAGCAGTCATATTTTCTTCTAATGTTCTCAAGGAGATGTAACTCAGTGAATGCAGACATTGTCACGTTGTCATCACATTAACATTCCCTTATGTAGCCTCTGGTGGGAACCTGGGGAAAAATAAAGTGCATACTGTACACCCAGCAGAACAACAAAAGGAAAAATAATTTTTTTTTTAAAAATTAAAAAGCATCAAATTAAAATGCCCTTAATTTTTTCATTTTTTAGTTTTGTGCTTTTTTTTGACTTGTCATAGAGGAAGAGAAAAAAAATGCTTCAATGGTTTCAGGTGTGAATCTCTTTAACGATTGCAAAGATATGATGTTTGGCTTACTTTAACAGCCACAAGGACGCATTTACCACATGTTGTGCTACCTGTTGTACTTGCAGTCTTAATGCCCTGGTACACACAGCACATTCATAAACTGCAGCTACATGGACACTGGCAGAAATGAATCAAGACAAAATGTATCCTCACAGCTATATGAACAAGAAAAGTATAATTAGGGCTTTATTGCATAGTTATTACCTTACAAAATTACCTTATTTACATACATACACAGAAAGTTTAGTGTCTGCCAAAAACAAACCCAACATATTAATGTTTGTGGTGCTGTACATCCAGGTGCTATATATCCATATTGTGATTGCTGTTTGCTGCTGTTCAAGTGGATGAGTTGAGCAGAGTCGATGGGAAATTGCTGAAGTCCTCCTTCAGTTTGTCATCCTAGAGTTTGCACCAAATTACACCAGAGCTTGTATTGATCAAGCAACTCAATCACTCAATCTCTAAACATTGGACTAAAAAGACCTTAGAGTAGGACTGAGAGTCATTTATTAAACCTCTAGACATACTTTCAGTAATGAGAAAGATTATTCCTGGGAGAGTGTGTGATATCGCTGTTTGAATGGCTCTGGTGCCGTTAAGTAGACATAATGATAATGGATTGCTCTAACATTCAAACTGCAGATGATTGCAGTGTTTAATCTGTTGGCTTTATGTGCATTGGCAAATAATGTGAGAAATTAAATTTTCTGGGTTATATATGAAAAATTGTCATGTCAGGAGCAATAAATAGCTTAAATCTCATGATGAATATTTACCAATTTGCAAAGCAGACTGCAAGTCAACACTGGCAAACGACTCCCGTTGCTTAATTACATAAATCATTTTACAATACCAGTATTATTGCCACATATATATATTTGCACATGCAATATGTACAATAACCTCGTGTAATGGAGGAACCCTTTTTTTGTAATGTAATTCAGTATTGAGGAATACAGTGTAACAACACATAATAATATAAACATATAACATATCTTAAATATAGTAACCTCTTTGGAAACTACAATTTTTGAATGCTGCTTGTATTTCTGAGTTATAACTTCATGACTCTGGGCATTATGTGAGGAGCAATCAGAGTTTAACGTATTACAGCTAAAACTGTTGGTTGTGACAAGCCCTAATTACAAATCTTGCAAAGTTACACACATTGCCGTTTCACAATAGAAAGCATGTGGTTTAGTTTGAATACTGCACAAGGTCTGAAACGTAATACACAGATTTTTTTTAGATTTTTAAAAAAAAGTTTTTGATTCGTAACACCTAGACACCTCTGGAGGTCTGCTAAATATGCAGATAAGAAAGCTAAGAAAGTTGATAAAAACCCCTCAATGCTTGATACGTACAGACCCAGAATGTTAGTTTTCCTCTGGTCTCCTGATTGTCTAAAAATATTAGTCACACCCACCTGTGGAAGCATTTTCATCCATGCGGTTCCAGGAGAAAAGAGGAATTTGATTGGGGCCCCATGATTTAAACATGTCAGCAATTCAATTAGCCCCATCCTAAAATTAGCAGATTAGACAGAGGGGCCTCTCGTTTACACGGCAACATTTAGCAGAAAATGGAGACGTTTTTTTCTTTGCGTTTTTAAAACGCTCTGCGTTCACACGGCATCGTTTCTGAAATGATCGCTGTACACACGGATTCACAAACGCGACTGAAAAGGCTGTAGTCTGGATGCCAAGGCAGTAGGTGGTGGTGTAACTTTTCAAAATGAACAGCATAGAATAAGATCACAATGGTGGTTCAGCAAATCTACAACATTGGAAGAGCGTTAATAAACTCTACAGAGACTGCAGCACAAACAAAACCTGACAGTCCGAGGTTGTATTTTTGTAGTTGCCCTAGCCATAGTAGACTGTCTGCTGTCTGTGTACATGACAAAGGCTTGCAGGAACCGTAATAGGCATGCACGAAGCAGTGCTGTGTCGTCATCGTTTTTAGCCAGAGTTGCATTTTGCCCATTTGCACGACAACGATACGGTGGCGTTTCTAAAAGTCTCCACTCTGGAGCCCGTTTTTAAAAGTTTGCCGTTTCAGTCCCCGAAAAACAGACGGCCGAAACGCAACAAAATTGACATTTTTGGGTGAAACGGTCGTCGTGTAAACTGCCCTTAAGATGTCAGTACTCCTCTCACTTTCCTTGACTGTCTCTTCATAAATAAATTAAGGCTCGTTGCAATAGGCTATTGACAGATTCATTGAGTGGTTGACTGCTGAAATCTCAAATGGGCTCTTCTCGTTCCTGACTTCCATCCAGCAGTCTTACTTGGTATGAGCAGGGTGAGAAGGACAAAAGTTACTTTTCAAGTCCTCATTCTCCTCACAGACATGAGACTAAACACAGAAAAATGTGTAAATACTTCAGCTTTGGGATGAAATCCTCCCTGAAATCAGGGAAGGCTGTAACACATGGAAGAATCCAAGGTGGGTCTCTCCTTTGTGAAATTACTCATGGAAATGAAATGGGATCAGGCAAAGGTATTTATTTATTAATATATCAAGCGAGCGGTATTACCTCAGTGGCATATTATTTTCTGCTCTCCCAGTGCCCCCCCTCTCCTCAATAGGCAGCATTAGTAAATGTGTGCTGACAGCAGAGGTTACCTTGAGCAGGCCGCTGGACCTGGGGGCTGTATGTCTTCATTTACCCAGTATCTGCAGATGCCAGGGAAAAGGGAAAGTTATTTTCTGTGTCTGGCCTGCGGGGAAAGCTGAGGCTAACGATCTTGGCCATGTTGATTGTTACCTTGCTCCTAGAATAGCATTTTACTTTTCGGAGAAAGCACCAGGGACCGCAAGCCGGGAAGATGAGAAGGGATGGGTGGAGTGTGTCTTCTTCTGTGTGAAAATAGCAGAGGCAGAGGTGGACGTTGGGGTGGGGGTGTTTGGGTCGCTGTGGCTACACACACACACACACACACACACACACACACACACACACACACACACGCAAAGGGGGAGAGCGTGAACCCAAGTGCACAGAGAAGTCAGGTGTGTGGTGTGATTATACAGAACCTGTGTGTCCACCTATTAATCATCTGTATTATTTAGGTCAACCTTTGATGCACCTTCATGAACATACTATACTGTGCCCCGTAATATGATTAGTATGGCCTGTATGGCTGCGAAGTGAACGCACGTGTGAAAGGCATAAAACCATAATCAGTAAATGTGTTTATTTGCTCTCCTATGAGCTGTAATTAAAGTATTCAAGAATTCAAGGTAATGTTTTTGTCGCCTTGTGCAACAATGAAATGAAATGCTACACAGATAGAATGTAGATCTGTGTATGCATGGGTGATTTCATTGAAAATAATATTTAAAAAAATACAGCAACGAATATTTTATATATATATATGAACTTAGAAATAATTCTGTACATTTTTTCAATTTGACTCAGGTTGAATGTAAACAGCAACAAGATGGTGATGATAGTATGGTTGGCCCGTAGACATCTGACATTTGCCAAACATTGTTCATGTTGTTCTTTGACAGTATTTGACCATCTAACGTCACAGCTGTCGGAGTGATGCGCTCTGTCGGCTCAGAACCTTCTACCATCTGTTGAGTGCAACAGCTTTGTCCAGCATGCTGTGGTGGAGATGTTGCACACCAGTATCCAATTTCCCATTGCTTGGCCGGTCTGAGTCACTTTCCTTCCAATTTATTATACCTGCAACTGGACATTAGCCAGGAGCAGCCCTCAGTCCAAGCATGGCTCCCACACTGGATCTCTTTTCTGGTCTGGTTTTAAAGTCTCATTTGCAGTGATCATCCCCAAAAAACCTGTTGCTTTTACATCCAAACATTTCCTTCTCCAATGCTAATGAATGCATACATGTTCCTGCAGTGTACTGTAGCTGAAAGAAGAAAAAAAGAAAAAGAAAAATACAGTAGGTTTGCTGGAGCTACCGGCTGTTGCATCTGCATGCGCCACCTTTGCCGAATATTGGCATGCTAACAAAGCTAACTATCTTACAACTCACTGTTAATGAGTGTTACTTCCAAAAAAGCCAGTCCTGGATGCTATCAGAGTTTTAAGGTAACATTAACAGCCCTGTCCGGCTCCGTTTTGAATTTGGGGAAGTTTACCTACCGGAGACAAGACCAAAGATAGCTTTATATTCACCAGGAAAAAAAATCCTAAAAACATTTTTGTCCTGTAATATTAAAAGCAAAAAAAAAAAATACAATTTGAAAACACAAACAGATATGTAAATTAAGCAAACCAAGATATATGTTATAAAGAATAGAAGTCTCATATTTTTAATCACTTTAAATCTGTATAAGATAAATGCTATTTAACTATGACTTTGTGTCAAATGATGGCAGAATTGTTCACTATGTGACAGAAGTACCAAAGAAACTCATAAAGGGTTAGTTGATCCAAAAATACTGATCCAAAAATATTGTTAGCTATTAGACTCTCAGCCAGTGTCATGCCTAATCAATGCACACTGGTAACACATGACATTGCAGTGAAACTCAGCCTGGAGTTTAGTGTCAGCCTCTGTAGAGTAATACAGTTAAGCGTCCTCAATGATATCTCCTTAGCTGCCATGTCAATTAGACATCCGCACCTGAATTGACAGGACGCGCCAGCGTGGGAGAGCTGAGCCAAGGATAACGGGGCGTTAGTCATCTGGACAGATAGCACAGGAAGTGAACGACAGCGGACAGAACGATCAGGCTAAATGTGGGGCAATTCAATGCATGAACCCAGATGTATTCCAAGCCAGAAAGTGCTTACAATTTATATTGTTAAATGATATACCCTTTGTCTTGTTTATTGCCATATATTCCTGAATACGGCTTACGTTGGAGAATCTTTGGAGTGAAAAAAATCGGAGTAAGTGCTTCTCTCTGTGAGCTGAAATGAAATAATCCATCTTAAATGTCAACCCATTCACGTAGTACAGAACAGGATGCCTACAGTATGATTGCAAAAAAATGTTCCTCAGTTTACCAATAAAACTTGATCTGGTCCAATTAGACAAAGGTAAAAGTATTGAAGCAACTCTGGTGCAATGCAAAATATCATCAAAGCTGTGAGCACATGTTTAGCAATACGGAGATGGAAAGGGCAAGAAAAAAAACCAGTAACAAATAAACCAAGCAGAGAACAACTAGCAAAAGTGCCGAGACAAGGCTTAAGTCAAATAATTCAGATGAATGCTTTCTTTGTAAGAAACGGAACCAACGATGAGTGGAGAAAATGTTGACGCCTTCAAGAATGAATGGCACAGCTAAGCTAGTAGCGATCCTGGCATTATAAATAATTACCTGCTATAGTGAAAACCGGTTCAGACTCAACAAGAGTAAAAAGCTAACATTATTGATTATTTTCTCACTTGACAAATAAAAGTAATGGACCATCACCATCTATTGGCAGGTCTTCAGACTATTGCAGATCTCACATTGAATTTATTAGCAAGTTTCAACACATTTTGTTGAAAATCTTTGGTATGAACAGGAATTTACAGAATATCACATTTTAAGCAAGAGTTTATTTTTAGAATTTACAGATGTAACCCCATAGACGGCCCCTACTTAAACCCTTGACATTGTACCTTGTTTGATGCTGACACATCCTCCTTTTCTGCTTTGTCGTCTAATTCTTTCTTTTTCATCATATTGGAACAGATAAAGAACATATGTGGCCAGTGGGGAGCTGTAGAGTCAGCCACAGAGCCTAAATGAAGGGTTATTACAGTTAAATACAGGCTGACACTCTGCCGGCTAATCCTCAGGATGGCCATTACGGAGAAAACTAATAGGCACATCAGTGATCAGGGGCAAATTCATTGTCTTATCTCTGCCCGAAAAGAACCTCTAAATAGCACCACAACAATCACTGTAAGAGGATCTCTCCTGGGAAGTACAGACTGTTCAATATGTTTGTGAGATTAGTTAAACTCAACCAATCGCCCTGATAAGACTGACTTATTTTGCTCAGATTCCTTCTGACTTTCCTCATCCTGACTTTATAGCTAACTGACCACAAGATAAGGGAGTGCACTGTTTCATTACAGCTGCACTATTCAATACTCTAAGAGTGACAATAGCTGAAATAAAATGAAAGACAAATATCACTGTACGCCACAGTTTTATTTATATATATATATATATATATATATATATATATATATATATATATATATATATATATATATATATATATATATATATATATATATATATATATATATATATATATATATATATATATATATATATATATATATATATATATAGTATTGGTTTACACACACTTTTTGTGACGAGCTGGTGAAAACAGTATGTAGCAGCTAAAGAGCTGGACTGTTTACCTCAGGAATTGGTTGAAACTGAAAGCTCAGAGAACTCAAAGAAAATTGAATATTGGACTATTGTTAATACATCTGTTGGATGTTTGTCAATCCTGGAATGGGAATCCCTTGCTTTTCTTCAAGTTTCCTATTGTTGGCTCTTTGGGAGAGTTTTTGTTTATCAGAATTTAGGGTCAAAGAATGGAGAGTCTCGAATGATGTACAGATTAGAAAGCCCTTTGAATTTCTGGTTTTGGCGTACGTAAATAAAGCTGACTTGACTTCATCTTTGTTCTTTTCACAGCCTTCTCTGCTGCCTTGTCCACAAATATCAAATAATGCAATTTTAAAGCATGGAAGTAAAAACTATTTAATTTTGCGGTCTCTTAATTTGAAATGTCGCCAGTAATTGTCAAAATATGTTAAATTTAAATGATCTTTGTTCAGAACCAATGATCTGTTGAATAGACATGAACAACAAGTGGTATAAGTAGAGTTATATTTCTATTATGGTGGTAAGTCCTTATTTTAAACCATGGTCCTCTGCCAACCACAGTATGTGACAATAGTTTGGGATTGTCTGCTACAACATGTTGGTTCCAGTGTGGAACACCTTGGCCTGGTTGGGCGCCTCAGAGCCCTGACCTTAGCCCCACCTCTTGTACCTTTGGAGGAACTGGAGCTGCGAGTCAGGCCTCATTGGCCACAGTCTGTGCATGACCTCACTAATGCTCTGAGTGGGAGTGAATCCCAGTAACAAGCTTCCAAAATCTTGTGGAAAGTATTGCCGGAGGAGACCAAGAAAGACCATGTTGTTGCCTCTGTTTTTTGAATGAGTGTAATGTTGTCAATGTCAAACAAACACAAAAACTGTCTTTGTCTTACAAAGCACTAGGTCACCTTTTATGCCTTTAGGCAACCCCCAAATGAATGCCTAGATCAATAATTTAATGTATGTGGGGGATAAAATGCCGCTGGAGTTTTTCGTTGATGGACAAAGCATGGGTCATCCTTCCTAATCAATGTAGAACTTATCAAGTTGTTTGCTTTATTGCATTCAGTTTTATATTGGCTACTGCTGCTGAGTAAGCAGACATAGTATCTTCACATCTTGCAGAATGTGTGAGGTTGCACCACGGGCTCTATGGACAGTAATGTAGGCCAGTCCACCACTTTGATCCAGACTGAAATCTCTCTGACTGCCTTAAAATTTGGTATCGATATTATGGTATTCATAGTCCTCAGATGATGAATCCTACTGATTTTTGGGACTACCTGACTTTTAATCAGTGCCACCAGGAAGTCATATTTTTCACATGTCTTGGGGAATATATCAACATCTACATGATGGATTGGTACAAAATATTTTCAAACATTCATGGTCCCCACATGATGAATCCTAATCTCTACGAGCAGTTTGAACTTTGTAATATTGAGGAAATGTAATCTCTTGGATGGAATGCCATGACATTTGGAATAAATGGTTGTTCTGTACAGGATAATCCATTTTTCGTTTGTGTGTGTGTTACCAAATATGACATTCTCATCAGCCTCAGCTTTTCTTTATATTTAACATTAATTAGCAGATGGTTCTTTGGCACCTGGGACTTTTCTGTGTGGAGTTTGCGTGTTCTCCTTGTGTCTGTGTGGGTTCCCTCCAGGTACTCCGGCTTCCTCTCGCAGTCCAAAAACATGCAATTCAGGTGAATTGGTGACTTTAAATTGCCCGTTGGTGTGAATGTTTTTTTTTGTCTTTCTATTTGTTGGACCGGTGATAAACTAGTGACTTGTCCAGGGTGTACCCTGTACCGAGTGTCAGCTGGGATAGGCTCCAGCTGAGCTGACGTAGTATTTGTGTTTTATCTGAACAGTTTGCATGGATAAAACAATGGCGATGTGGCTCAGCTTACCGTAACGCAATATTTCCAATTATACAAAAATGACATAATCTAATTGGATGATTGTCAGGAGAATTACAAGAAATCCATGCTCCCATAGGATAAACCCTCAATCCTCATGACCTCTTAAGCGGCGCCACCCCAAGGTCACATGTTCTTGCTGATATAACCCCAATGACATCATTACACGTTATACCACAAGTGTCACATGCTGTTTAGTGCTATAGATCAAAACTAAAGTGACTTATATATTTAGAATTTGTGAATATAGAAATTGTGGAGTTCATTACTTATATAAACCATAGATACAGGAAATATTTGATGACTGCCTTTGTTTCTTCATTACTATCAAACATATAAAATCTATAGCTGTTTTTTTACATTACAAAACTATCTTGTTTTGGAGTCTTCCTTTTATAATTTCATACTTAGCAGAGCATAAACAAGATTTGTAAATGTCTTTTTGTAAGGTTGACTACAGAAGCTCCAAAGCTGCAGTTTCTCTGCATTATTTTTATCTTCATATAAATATCATTCTCCTTTTTCTTGTAATGGCTTTATCTTTTCTAAAGCTTTGAGACAAAGCAGCTTGAGAAGCAGGGCAGAAATAACCATTCATTTAGGGTTGTGCACTGCATATTAATAACTCTTGGCTCTGTGCATATGGTCTCTGGTTTTTGGACGATGATGAGTGATTCAGGTCATGGTTGCCTTCTACATATTTCCCTCATGCATATGGGGGCGGGCATTCCGTGGCATGATAACTCACTCTGTTAGAATTATTGTCCACATCACTCATTGGCTTTACTGACTGACTGAAAAACCCAAAGGATGGCCCCTTCTGCTGGCTACGCCAGCCACATGCTAAGCCCCCATCTATCACTCTTTGCCTTTTTAAGAGATTTGTCCTCTTTTTCTTCTCCATGCCTCCCTTTCTGGTTCTCTATGAGTCCCCTCGGCACTGGCAGGTGCACTTGGGAGGGTAAGGATGGTCTTTGCCAGGAGCTTGAATGAAGCCTTTATAGACTGCCTTTCAATGTCCACCCCTGTTTCCCCTCGCGCTATCATAGGAAAAGCACTATCATCACTGTTATGATCTACGGCCCTCCAATCGTGGCTTCTCCCCATCAGACGATGGGCTTAAAAAGACCTCCTGGAGGGTTGTGATGCTCCATTTCAATCAGGCTCATGAATCAGACAGCCCCCCCCCACATCAACTCCTGCCTCATACACACTCACCACTGAGACAGAAACTGCATGTAACTTCAAGGCAGCCAGGCTATAGTGACAGAGAACAAGATAGGCACAGGAGTGTGACATCCCAGCTTTCAGTGGAATTACTGCAGAATTAAGCTGGTGAACTAAAGAGGAGAGGAGAAATGAGTCAGCACAGCCTGTCATTGTCACTAGTCTAGTCTAACGCCAGGACTGCTGTAAACCCTGAGATGCCAGTTAGCTCTTTAAAAACTGCCACATTTTATATAAACAAACATGTTATGTAACTCTCACAGATTGCTATGCCGCAGTGATCCAACCCATTTTCAGCACATGAAAGCTTTTCTATTTTCTGTTGCATACATTACTGACAAAGAATGATCTGATGCACTGGATGAGAGGTATTCAACAGACTGTGATTTGCAGGACTTTATTGCAGGGACTAGTTAGCTTTAACAGGTATAGTCACCATGGCAAACAGAGACGTGGATGTTGGTTACTGGGCAGAATCCACTGGATGTGTTCTGACATCTATGGTCTGCATAGCAGTAGTGCCCACTGCACAGCACAGTTTGATTCAATGTTTGCTTTGCCTACTGGCTGCAGACAAAAATAACTTGCTCACCAAACTAAATGGTGAATGACTGAAGAATATTAGATGATTCTACTTGTTTTCAGCCATGACATGATGGCATGGCTGTAGGGATGGTTATGTCGGTCTATCAGTCAATAGGTCCACCAATTTGGTCCAAATAAAAACTGAATGGATTGCCTTACAATTGTGGCAATTCTAGGATAAGGCAACTCCCTGGTTATCCCCTGACATTTTGTGTAGTGCCTCTAGGGCAGGGGTCTTGATTTAAAGTTGCAAATGGGCCAATCAACCGACCCTCCTCCCCTGCTGAGGTCCAAGCAGAACTACAAATACAGGCTCATGCATTTCGCCAGACTGAAGAAATCAATTTACTACATATGTTTAGTGAACAAAATATAAAATGTTAACAGTTTTTTTGCAGCAGCATGTTTTTGGCTGAACTGATCGTTAACAATATTCATCTGTTTTTGTGTAATCCTGCTAAAAGTCAGACAAACAGGCAAACAAACAAACTAATCACACAACCTCCTTGGCGGAGGTAACTATGTGTTAATGTACTTGTTTTAGAGTTATAAAACACTAGATGCACCTTTGCACCTTTTTTTCCAGTGTAATTTATTCCCAAACTTAACTTTGTTTAAACTGAACCCAAGTGGTTTTATTTGCAAGAAATTGAGCCTATATGGTTGCTGAACACACCAAATTCAGACATAAATCAAGGCAAACAACAAAGTCAGCAGCATTCCAGAGTAAAACTCATCCTGCTTAGGGACTGCAGGCTAAGTAGTTACCCACACAGCTCATGCTTAATACTTTAAGTGTGGCATTAATTACTGACCGATTCAGTATTTTGAAAGAGAGAAGGAGAGACACATCTCAAGACTAATATTAGTGTAAAGAGGTGTGTTTCATTCGATACCTTTTATTAAATGCCTTTCAGCTGCAATGTGCATTTCCATGATTGACAGGCCATAGTGGCCAGAGCAGGAAAAACCGCTCCTCATGTTTTGATGGTGTGAGAGCACGGAGAAGACAAGGGTTATTCCTGTAAGGTGCTTTCAAAGTCACTTCTTCATTCACTTAGAAATGAGCGTTCCCCTTCATCCTTCGTTGTATATTCATGAAGGTCTTTGACCATATGCAGGCAGCACGTCCCATCCTATCCTCATTGCCAATGCCAACTTAAAAGGAAAAAAAAATCCCTTAGAAGGGCAATTTGTTAATTATTAATCGACCCTTCCACTTCTGACCCATGCTCTTTTTAGTAATGATGAAGATGGGCCTTTAGGAGCCCCCGCGACTCCCCCCTCACATCCACATCTTGCTTTACATTCAAGACCTTGAAGAAGAAACAATTCAAGCTAAAGCCAAATTGCAGAGTTGCCCTTTGCACCAAAAGGGATCTTACTGGGAAGAAATGGCCTCCAACCACCCACTCACAATTATTTTTTTTGGATTTTTTTTTATCAAACACCACTACAACAATGCCCTCAATCAAATTGGTTACCCATCAGCCATCACTCAAATCAGGGTTTTTAAAAAAAAGTTGGCACTGGCACTCAATCACTGGTGTCTCTGTGGATTTCCCAAACGCACTGATCATGCCAGAGACTCCATTGCCTTATTAAGGTGCAGTCCCAGAGGCAGTGCTGTTTTGAGGCAGGAAGCAGCAGCTCAAGGGAGGAGAATGGGGAGCAAGTGACAAGCAAATTCATTACACCACTTCTGTCGATGGTGTTTTAAAGTAGAGTGTGCGATGCTGGACAAAGGTCACCAGTCACATTTCCTTTTTTTTTTTTCTTTTTTGAGGAAAGATCTGAATTACTGAGTAAGACAGTGGCGATGCCTTGACCCTTCACTTGCATCCTGCAGGCTTATTGATTGTTCACAGGGAGTCTTGTTGTGTTGGGAACAGGCTATGTTACATGCAACTTGATGGTAATGTTGTGTGTCTTTAATTCCAAGATTCAGTTGGCAAAATTATAAGTGGGGATATTTAAAGTAAAGAAAAAAAATAGAATAAAAATAGTTAAAATAGAAATATACCTGCAAACACTATTTTACAGACTTGTAACAAAACTGTGTGTTTTATCTTTTTTTGACAAACAACAACAGGATCAGTGGCTGCACTGGTGTAGTGACACTTTTGTTGATTAGAAATCAACTAAGACTTCTAAGGGAATCTCCACTCAGAGCATTTGTTTTCATCTTCTTACACAAGTTGGTAGCAGGTTTGATGCTGCTCTCTGCTCACGTGATGATGCTGAGATTCTTTTTTTTTAACAAAATAATAAATCAGAGGGCTTTTAGGAAAGTGTAAAAAACAGTGTGAATCTGCATAAATTCACCCAGGGATGTAAAAATGAACATAATGTCCTTTTGTCCATGTTTAGTTGTATTTTTTGACTGAAATGTGGGAGTTTTTTTTCCACATAAATGAACATCCATTACATTCAAGCTTTTGCCAAACAAGTTCACATAATGCTGAATTGTGTCTATCAATTTAGTCTATCAATGCCAGTTAATGAGAATTTTCAAATTTGGAATCTGTTGCGACTTTCCTGCACTGAAACACTGGTAGTGATGCATTTTACATCAACAAGCAAAGACTGGTTTGGCCACAGCTAAAGGGAGGAACCACCATAGTGACAGAGAGGGCTACAACAAAACACCAGCATTTTATTATTCATTTAATAGATTGAACTGTCACAGAAAGATAAACTGCCAATTGACATTGTGGTTTGTGGATAAGATTTGATTGACAGTCAATAAGCCCCACCCACTTGAAACCAGTGAGAGGAGCTTAGAGGGAGAAAAAAAAAGGAGGAAAACAGAAATCTCTCATGTAAAATCAGCAGACAGCAGGACCGCAGCTTCACTTAAGAAGAAGCTGATGATAAAAGAGGATTTCATGGCCTTTAAGTAATTGTTAAATATTCAGCAAATCACCAGGCGCAATCACATTTTTAGTATTTGCCAGGAGTGCTTGTGTGTCTCAGGGCAGTGCTGTGAGTGAGTAGAATCTGTCACCACCTGCACTGCTAAGGTATTGTCTGAGGCACTCTCTGACACAGTATAGAGAGACTTTGTACAACTTTATTGATCTTGTGATGTTTTTGCTTCAATCGCTAGAAGCCTGTAGCTAAAATAGCTTAATAATGGACATATAGTTGTTGTCAGGCTAGGTGTATTTGCTGGAAGGTCTATATGTGTCCTACTGCTTCAGATACAGTAAATACTGAGTTAAAAAAAAGAATCTGTTGACAAAGTTGTTGATTTGTGACATGGCTGGCTGAGAGCTCCTCATCTAACATTACATCCATCCTCTTTTTTTCATTACTTCTTGCCCTAACGAGTAAATAGCAATTATTAGAGTGAGTAGTGTAGTGGAGAAATAGTAATCAATCTCATTTTAGCATAAGATTGGTCATCATGTTGATGATGTAATGAAATACACAAGTGCTACACTGCAACATGACATTCTCGCCATCCTACGATACCGGAATCCTTGTACTGAAATGCCCCAGAGTGGCACAGGAAAAACCTGCATAATGATCATTCAGTTATATGAATAGAAGCTGATAAAGGTGTTCAGTAAAATTCCCAAAAAAATATCTCCGCAATTCAAAACACAAAGTTACTTTAATGCACACGCTGTTAAGACCTTGTAGAAAGAACACTATGTGACATGTGACTCATTTTCAGTCTACCATGGATTAAACAATCTGCAAAGGAATAACCTTCTCCTGCCCTAGCCCAAACCTCTCATTATAAACAAACAAATGTTGACATTTTGAACACACAGCAAATTATATATAAGACAGGGACTCATTACCCACGTTAAGATACCTAATTGATCCCTGAGTGTTGAAAACGGTTGCTTGTACTCCTTGTGCTTTAATTCCTTGCGCATGAAGTGCAAACAAGGCAAAATCAAGTAATTGCCAGGCAGCTGCAATGCAATAAATGCTTAATTGGTCTGTTCACGCAGTTGCGTAGAGTATCACATGTGACATTCTGCACAATGGCACCATTTTGCCAGAGGCCCAAAGCACGGCAAGGTGAGAAAATACACCAGGCTGTAATTATGGTTGATGTGGGGCTCTATGCATAATTAATCAACCTTTACAGTATTGGGGTCTTGAGGAGGTTAAAGACGTCACGGAAATATTGAAAGAGGCTTTAACATGAAAAGTGACCAAGTGACTATCTGTCAGCCACCTTTGTGTAGCTTTAAACTCTATAATTACCCAGTCCTGTAAAGAAACTCATTTGTAAAGTAAATTGGCTCCACACTAGGCTTGGTTGTATGTCACCTTTTAGCTGATAATGTCATTTAGTCACACAGTTTCAGGTGGTGAACACCGTGTGTGCTTGGATTTGTGTTTCATGCAGAGCTCCGCAAGACTGCATCTTAGAAATAAGAGAGGGATTCTTGTAAATGAAAACATCCATACCAGCTCCCTGCCAGTGTGAAATGGTAAATGCCCAAGGAGGATGATGCATAGCGAGAGCCGACACCTGTTGATTGGGAAGTTTACTATAAGAATCGTGATTCATGCTTTTGGTGAGTGGGCTGGACAGTTGAGCAAACAAGCACCCGTATGCATCACAAATAAACAGGCAATGTGATAAAAGCTCTCCCTCTGGACTCAATAGTGGATGAATTCTGTTTTGTGAATGAAGTTTTAATATAAGCAATTAGGGGAAAACTAAACTTTTTTTATTTTATATTTTTTTTAATTTTGGGAGCTTTTTTGCTTTTGTAATAGTGAAATTATACCTGAAAAAACAAACGAAACAAAAACACATCCCATAACCCTTTGTGTTACTGTGTGGCATGTTGGAGTTAATTAACAGAATTGTTCAGTCATGGTTTTTAGACTTGTGATTGCTTAATTTCAGTAATGAGTATTATGATTGCAATTAAATTTATGTATAAATACTTCATTGCAGTGTGTTGCTTAAAGCTTTCAGTATGATTAAGTATTTATTTTACAGATACTACACACAGTAAGAGTCTTTTCTTTGTTAGGGGACAGCTTGTTTAGAAGGGTTAATATCAGTTTTGTTTCTGGATGCAGCCAACCTCTGCCAAAAGTGGAAACATCCCAATTTCTCAGCTAGCTACTATTAAATAGCTTATTTTTATGTGTGATAGTAGCTATTTTATTATAGCTGTATAGCTATTTTTTTTAACATTGTTGAAACCCTGCAACTTCACTTCATGGACTTATAAAATGACATGTCCGGTCAACAGGGCTCTGCTGTTAAAGATCAGCAACTGCCTCAAATCTGTAGAACAAATAAATCCTTTAAAAAAAAAAAAAAACATTTCCAGAACAAAATAAAATGGAAAGTAGGATTAAATTACAGTCATAATTTCTTCATACTACCATATTTTTCTTTAAGACGTTTGCAGTTTTTAATGGAAATCTGTTCAGGACGACAGTGATTATAACTACAGTATATATTAGAGCTATTAATTGCCAGTAATTGGTATTAGTAATGAATTAATGGCAAATTAAGCTCAAATAGCATTATACTATTCATAATATTCATAACTGTGAGATAAGGAACTCCCACAGAACAGGATTGTATTGCTGTTTTACTTGAAAAGTTTAAATATAAGAAAAATATTAAATCTGGTTTTGCCATGTCTAAAATCCTTCCTAAAGCAACACTGTCTGGCACGGGAATAGATCTCTTGTCTTGTCAATAACCACACCTGTCTTAGAACATGAATACAAACAGGAATGAGGGATTTTTTTTCACTTTCTGTTTTGAAGTGATTTTATTATTTTGCTTATTCTTATTCTATACAAAATGTTAAAATACTTTTTAAAATTTTTTTATTTAAATTCTAGATATATTTTTACATGCCTTTTTAACCACAAAAAGATAAAGGACTTGTATTTTAATCTAATTTTTTGTACTTAAAAATAAATGAAATAAAAATACTATTATTTATTTAATTGTTTGTTTGTTTGTTTTGCAATACCTGTTTCTGAAAACAAAATGGGATGATCAAAAGATAACATCCAGCGCAGTTTATCAGAACTTCTTTGCTGAAAACAGCTACAGTACCTGCTGCTGCTGAAACAAAGTCAATGAGAACAGAGATTTCCTGCTGGAAAACCAAAAGGAAGACTGTGAAGAGGCTAAAGGCTCCTTTAAAGCTTAGGCGTCTGCGGAGTCGGGTGATAATTCTCTGTCACTACAAGCAGCACATTGCATATTATAGGTAGTTGATCCATTGTAATATGAAAACGTGAGCTTCAGTCGATTAGAACCTTCCACCACTCCTGTACTCTGATGCTCACTTGCAGTCATTATGTCTAGTATCCATACTGTGTGTAATTTCCATCAAGCAATCTGCTAAATTAGCCTGAATCACACTGAGGCGGAGCTCTTGACATAAACACTGAGCCATATGCAATTAATGTTTATGCAGAGAGCAGGCTTCCTCCGATTTAGAGCGTGTTTCGCAAAGTGTCTGACGTTGATAGGCTGAGAGTCACTCGAACGAACTCAGTGGAAGGTCTCTAATCAAACATTTTAGACGTCTTCATAGGTGAAGTCTGGCGCCTTGTCAATATAAGACTCAACAGCATTTCATATATGCTTTTAGCTAGTTAAGGTTTTGAAGCTGTCTCAGTGTTTTACAGCTTCTACCATGTGCCGGCAGCACAGATAGGAAAATGAATGCTGCAGGCAGGATCACAATGAGGATTTATAGACAGACGTGATATTCACAGTTTTGGAATCAACGGGATCAATGCCTCTACATATCAAACAAATGCATGAACCTTTGCATTTGTCTGTGACTGAAAAATCAGAAGTGAGAAAATTGTTCTGTTTTGTGATTTTCAAATTCTACGTAATTTTACACAATATTTTCCCCATATTTTCCCCCCACTTTGCGATGGGAGTGAAGGTTGTCATCCGCGCTGCTAAATTGGCTGCTGGCTAGTGTGGACAGCTGACAGCTGCTATTATAGTATGTACAACCATTTACGCACTCCCTCTATTCCACGTCCCTTTCATGCTCAAGCCCATTTCATCTCACCTTCCTCGAATGTTTTTCCTTTCTCCGTCCCAGTCCTACATCAGTGTTGATTACGTTAATAAAGTCTATCAAGAAAATTGTGTTGATGGCCTTTTATATTATGACAAAGACAGAAACTAAAACTAAAGAAAGTGTAACCCTTGAAAATCTGAATTATGACAAATGTATTCAGTTTTGTTTTTGTCATTCTATGAAAATGACAATGTGAAAGACGACCTGAGCTCACTGGAAATGATTTTTGAAGCTGAGTGATGAATGTATCTACAGGCTGATGAAGAAAGCCTGACCGTCTCTTTTTGATTTCTAAGGGATGGACCAAGGACAGAGTACACTGACATGCTAAACTTGTAAAAACTAATGTTAATATTGTGGCTTTTTAACCATGTGAAATGCGAGGCAGGCTTGTTCATCTTCATCTCAAAATACCACGTTTTCTTTATATTTTGTCACAAATTTTCTGACATCCAGGTAACAATAATGTGTTGTCCCCCTGAAAATTCTTAGAGCATTTGGGTTTCCTTTTTCTTCTGTTGTCAAGTGTTCCTGACCTCAGAAAATCTCAACATCAGTAAACTAGCTCTTGCTAATGGGAGACTTTGTACTCGCATAACACAATGTTTTACACGACTCAGCCTTTATGCAAACTTTCTGCTTACTAAAAGAGCTGCTGTGCATCGGTGGGCATGTTTACTGTACCATCCTCCAAACAGAGGATGAAGCTGGGGCAAGCTGGCAGTGAAATATTTGTGGATTGTTTTCATACTGGCTGAGCTGAGGCTGTGAAATTTGTTAAGCAGTGATTATTGTAGAATCCAATTTGCTCTTCATTAGAAACATAAGCTTAGTGATGATGTAACATGGTCAATGAGTGCATACGAATTGCCTTTTTGGCTCAGGTGTTATGAACCATGCTGCTACAGTACAAGGGCAGCCACTTGACAGGAAGTCAATTCCAGTAGTTGTTTAAAGGTGATGAGAAGCCCTGGAAGTGAAGCAGTTTAATCCGTCTCGTTGGTCATGTTTGCTGAGCTGGTGACTTCTACCTTAATATCTCAACCCTCATGCACAAAGAGCCAGATTGCCCTGAAAGGGACGAGCGAGGGAGGGAGCAGAGACCAGCTGCCAGAGATGAAGAGAAATCATGGAGCGGTGCAAACCACAAAATCTCTAAAGTGAAGTGGACACTTGCCCTGTGAATTTGTTTTTCAAAGCTGGGTCGGATGTCTGGTCAGACAGCAGTGATAAAGAAAGTCTCATTGCATCATGAATGCTCTAAATAACACTGAGCTGTTGGTTGGTCTAGCAGAATAACCTGTACCAGTTAAAACAACACAAGACAATAGTGAACACTGTCCAACATGAAAGTATCATTGACACAAACAACATTGAAAAGCTAAAGCTATGATTGCTGCATTACTGCTGCAGTGTTTATTCGTGTAAACTTGTCCAAGTGTGTGTAGGAGAAAAGGCCATTAAAAGAAAAATGAATGATCTATCCCCCTAGGAGCATGAATGTACTAAGAAAATTGAATGAATCTGGCTTTTGTGGTATAATATATTTCATGTGAGAAAAACTCATAAGCGTCTGGAATGGAAATGGTTCATCCTCTGGAGAGCAGGACTGTCCACAGTAAATATGATCTTAAATCTGTCCATATTTAAATGTTTTAAGAACAAAAATGAAAAAAATGGGAGATTGGGGTCAAGAAAATGATTAAGACTGACTTTCTGAAAAACATGAATATTTACTCAACATGAAGTTTTGCTTGAGGTAATGGAAGACTTTTGTGGCCAGAAATGATGATGGTAATATTTAAGAGTTAATTCCTAATTATTTTTAACTTAAAAAAAGCAACTTTAATAACAATAATGAAAAGCTACATAGTGACTACTGTTACTGGATGACCTCAAACATATCCTTGACGTTTCTTTACAGAAAAGTATTGTCTCTTATATTTTGCAAGGGTAGAATCTACTATATGGTATCACCAGCTAATATCAGCCTGGATGATTATTATTTCAGTTTTAATATGGTTGGTAGAAATAAAATACCAGCAATCTGGCCAATTATCATGAACTTGGTCAACAGCAATGGACAGAAGGTTACAGAATTCAGTATAAACTATAAATAAGACACATTCTTGAAGTTCAGGGCTCATCCACAGTCAGCAATTTTACATAGACAGCAAATCATCTATAAAGATCACACCTACCACATCCATTTAAACAAAAAGTTTGATCATACTACAACCATGCATCTCTCAGTGTACATGTGCATATATAAATCTGCAGCGTTGGCATCTCCACTTTAACATTTCAGTGAGAAATCTTTGTGTGGAAAAAAAATGATGACAGAAGAGTCAAAACAAATTGATGTGCTCCTAATCTGCATATTGATTGGGAACTTCATCAGGCATGCCTAATGAGCCCACAAAACAGACTTTGAAGATGAAATTGATGATTATAATGAAGTTTCCATTCAGAAACATACTTGGCTCTTAGAATTAAGACCCGCACACATTTGAACGAAAAACAATTACAATGTTCCTTCTTCAGATCAACAAGAGGGAAATGAAAACAACCTTGTATCTTGTTTTTGCTATTGTAAATAAGAACCTACCTTGTCTGTATTTACAGTTTTGTCTGAATGATAGCAGCGATGCTTTGAGCTAAATGTCAGCATGCTAACATGCACAAGATGTAATATTACTCATGGTCACTATCTTAATTTGGCATGTTAGCATGCTGGTACTTGCTGATTAGCATTCAACATAAGGCACATCTTTGCAGCTATTTGGTCATTATGACACTACATAAACTAGACGACACAACCAAGGTGTTGACAATTAATCCTGAAGAAAATATAACTGAATGTACCACTTGTTTGACTCAACAAACCTACACTGGCATCCCAAGAGCCCCACTGTTAGCATGCTTAAAAATACTGACAAGACATCCTCACTGCATCACAAAGCCAACAAACAAGAAAAATAAAATAAAACTGATGACCCATATGGACACATCTCACAACTCTGGGGTATTAAGATGGAAATATTTCACATTTTTGGGAGAATTTCAAGGATTTCTGCCACACGATGTTTTTAGTTTATCTTCACTCCCTCGTGTGTTGTAATCCCATGACTAACAAAGGCTATTTCTCCCTGGGATGTGTGTTCCCTGGTGTCCCCGAGTCAGCCATGGCTGCAGCAAACCAATTAAGTTCTGTCCTGGAGTCTCTTTCCCATCTGACTGTCAGCCACCATGTTCACTTGACACAACTTTTCCTTCACCAACAAAACACTGCCACTGTACAAACTGTGGTTACATGCGACACACACTAGGCTATTATAGTGCAAACCTGTCACCATCACCGTAATGACCTCCTGCTAATGAACTGCCCTATCTAACCTTGCTATATAAATGAATGAACACTGCACGTTTCAAAAGACATTTTCATTCTTTTTCTTTCTTTCTGAAATTGCCTTTCACCATAATGACATCTTCTAATGACAACACACACCATTGAACAAAATATCCATCTCAACTCAAAGCGGTATCAATATCAAATACATCAGTATGCACTGATTTATTCAATGGGGCCTCGAAATGCAGCAGATACATAAACATATTGTATTATTTGTAGCAGAGCCTAATTTACAGTCTGTCGATTAATGGATTCAGACTGTAAAGACATGCAAGTACATTCAACATTCATTTATGCAGCCACTCATGATTGCATAAATGATTACTTCAAGCACATTTTAATAGTTAAAATGTCCCCTTTCTTTATTCTAGTTGTTAAAGTGAGGAAGGTGAGGATATACTGGGATGTTTTGCAATCAGGAACTTTTGAATTCCACACAGAAAAACCAATTCAATTAATGTAATTGTGAATAAATTCGCTTTAACTGTTCTGGTTTCCATTTACTGCACATTTTAAAGTTAAAGTGAATGTGATATTGCATTAAATAATGGACCTGATAGACTTGTATTGTGAGACATATCTTACAATAATGGAGCATGCAACTGAGAAGGTATTTTCTTGCATATATAGCAGCTACTTTAATGGACAGTATGCAATTTCTACCACCAGGGGTCTGTCAATCAAAACAATCACAATAAAGATGCAACTGATGGCGTAGTGAAGTAGAGTTCGACAGTATGGGAGTTGTTCTCTTTATTATTAAACCACCACCATTCAGACGTGATATCTTCAGGGACAAGGTAATCTTCCAGTGTTCCTCACACACATTATATACTTCCACTGACTAGCCTCCTCACTCTCTGACTCTCTCTGGCTGTACTGAGTCTGGTGTATCCTTGAGAAGAGTGATGTAGTCAGAAGTAGAAGCTGAATATCAACTCTATGTTCATTTACATACTCTGTGAGACGTGTCAGGTTAATTTTTCATCGGTTTCAGGTCAGCGTCTGAAATAGGATGATAGTGAGATCTTTACCTTTCTTTGAGTAATGTTTGATCACTTGAAATTTGAAAAGCTGAACCTGGTGTGACTTCAGATAAAAGTATTCAGTTACTGCTTAACTCCTGCCCTCAATCATATCCATTTAAGACTCCACTGTTCCTAGTTTTGTTGTCTAGGTTGAGGTATAATTTGTAGAATTGCAGGTAAGGGCTTTATAAACCTTTAAAAAAAAAAAAGCGTTCGTTGAATGTTTATTGTGTTGTAACTATGTCTTCAACATTTTTGTGTGTATCTATGGTCTTTACTTTAAATTTGGGTGTAAAAGCTACTTTAAAGCTTCTTAGCTTAATGTTTTAGCTGATCTGTAATACAAACACATCAATGTACACATGCCTCAGCGGTATTTAAGATATAGACAGCTACAGAGAAATCACAACTTCTGGTTTCTGTTCCAAAGGTAATTAAGCCTTATTTCAGTGATGAGACACAAGTGAATGGACTTAAGATTGTCGTTTATTACAGCATAAAATATGCAATAATTAGTTGGAAAGTCTTTGGTGCCTGGACTCTTCAATTAGGGCATCTACCATGAGCAGAAAAAGCAAAATAAGTCCCCCCCATACAGTTTAGACACTGGTGACGGTGGTGGATGACTCTGCTGAGACTGCAGGTGCTGAAGAGGCTGTTGAAATGATGAAGCTGGCAAATCTGTGAAGACTGGGGAGGTGCAGGGAGTGATTGCAATATGATAGGCCAACAATAGAGGTGTGTTGCTGTGCTATTGGATAGATATGACCAGCTGATGAAAACAGCTTATATTACTTGACAGCCTCGGACAACAACAGCAGGAAATTAGTGAGCATGGGTGAGAAATCCGAGTGACAGGATAGTAATAAACAAACTATGGTGTAATTGTGCAAAGAGATGGTGTCCCTGACTAAAAGTTTGCAAGGGCTTAATTTAAAATCACACTGATATTTATAACAACACAACTCTAGCCCCAACTATGAAATGGTTTCTTGTGGAAATGAATTGCTCACACATTCCCGAAAAGTCCTTTCATTGTAGAAAACCTAATGCAAAATTAGACCCACTGCCCTTGCTCAGCGATGGATGGAATAAATGGAGAAGCAAGTGCAACAGTATTGTGGCTGATAGAAACTTGATTTCAACTCTCTATTCATGTTATTCCTTCCTGCCCAATTTTGTGGTAATACGTTATGTGGTAACGCAGCCTGTCACACCTACAAAAAAAAGTTTTACATTTTGGAGAATAGTTATTTGTTTCCTCTAAGTTTCACCCCCAGTTCCAAAAATGCCATGTAAACAAGAATGAAATAAAACGGAATAATGTTGTAACTCTTGTTCACAAATACTTGATTGAAAACAGTACAAAAACAATATATGTAATGTTTTACATCAGAAACTTCATTGATTTAAAAAAAAAAAATGCTTATTCTGAATTTTAAGCCATCAACACACTTAGAATAAGTTCATCAGACAACTCATGAGTTTGAAATATTTATTATCACAGCAGAACATATAGAGTTGGGTTTGGTGTTATCATTCCCCGCAGATACAGTATGTTTAAATAAAGGTTTGGCAATGATGAACTAACCTCTTGTATTCCCCTAAACTGAGCCTAGAGGTGGATGAGAACCAATCATACTCAGAACCAATAAAGTAGCTAAATATGCTAATGCCACTTCAAGAGGCCGTCCTCCCATTCTTCAGCTGTACAATACAGAGGTGGGATCGACTTATCCTGTTTAAGATGTGACAGATTATGTTCCCACATCATTTACTTCCCCAAAAGAAACCAATTATTTGTTTAAAGAAAACTCTTACACCAAATGATATCAAAAGTCTGAAGTCTGTCGGTCAGTAAGTCAGTAGTAGCATGTAGGTGTGAGTGGAGTATTGTGCACACGGTGAGAACAGGTGAGGTGTGTCTTTAATGTGTTGGGACACCGGGCCCAGGCGCTCCCAACAGCTGATGACCCAACCACGGCCATTGGCATCTGAAAAACAAGACTCAAAGAGCCAACCAAAAAGCCAGTAGGGGCGGGGTCATCACACCTGTCATATACTGCCAATTGTTCATTGACATTATTCATTCAAAGTATCATAGTGCTAGCAGATATCAGCCAGAGCCCAAGAGAAGAGAATTGCCAATCACCATAGAATTATATAAATGAATAATAATAATACATAAATAACCATCAGAATACCTTGGAGCTGGAGATTTCTATTATAAATCTGCCCTCATTACATACTGTAGAGCTTCAGTGCTAATATGTAACCTCATTATTTGGTTTGCTGACTTTAGAGGAAAAATATTCTTCTGACTTTCCAGAATATCCGCAGGAGAGGAGAACTGATGCACTTAAAGGTTACCTTCCGAAAAAAACTGCCCATGGCGAGCAACCGGGGTGGCACAAAGTCAGGAAAGTGGAGATTTTTTTTTGTACAGAGATAATCTGTTCACCATGGCAACCGCACTGCTGCGTAACCCAAGGCCAGTTTACTGATTTGGTTTCACAGTGCCAGTATAGCGGGCAGCCAGGTTTTGCTTGGGCAGAACTGTCACTGCAGCATCTCCACTCACCCGCTCTCTCAGCCCACACTCATTTCCTGTTGTTCACATTTGTAAAATGTTGCTGCGGCGCTTGGCAACCGTCAATGGCTTTTAAATTCCATGATCGCTGCCTACTCCAACCAAATGAAGACATACCAGAATAAGTTCGCTGACAGGACATACAGAAATCCATCTACTAGATTAGGATCCATTTTTAAATCCATATTCATCTTTACTCGACTGCCAGTTTTATATTTTATAATCCCTGCCTTTGTCATTTCGGTCACCATTATTTAGGTCTGTAAGGAATGTTGGCTCATGAGTCATAGCATACCAATCCTGTCAAAGTGAAGCAGGTAAACCTCAGGACTCAGTCAAGCTGATTCAGTTAACAACCGTGAAATGGATGACTTTCTCTTCATCTAAAGGGCTCCCCAATGGGTCACTAAAGGTCAAGTGCAGCAACTCACCTGAACCTAAGTGTTGACATTTACCACTTGTAAAGGGCATAGGGATTATTGGCAGATCTGAAGGAAGCATGGAAGAGATAATAGAGCAACAACAAGGGATATAACCTCCTATGGGGAATTAAAAAAACCTTTCATTTAGTATTTACCATCTCCATGCTTGCCTGACCTGAAGAGAGTTACTTTTGTAATGTAATATTGGGTTTTCTGCTGCAGAACTGTCTTGAATTTTAAAAATAGTCCACTGTATATTCAAGTACGGTGTTCTGAGTTTCCAGCAGTCATCCCACGGGTTACTATTGAAGGGATATATACATTCATGAACCCTGAGTGGGAGTAGAGCAGACATACCTATGAGGCCTGCTGGACATAATATACAGCCCTCACAACATCTATTAACACCAGATAAAAATGTAAAGACTGAACTAAAAACTAACCGTTGAATCTTTCTCTCCCTATGTTTACATGTGCAAAATGAATCTGTATTTTACTGTGTATGTAATTATATATATTTTTATTTTGCAAATAGAGATTTAAACACTGCTCAAAGACAGGTTTTGAAACAAATTAACAACAACAAAAACCTTGAACAAATGTAATGAACAATAATCAATTAATGTTTTTTGGATGTACTGTATATAGATCGGTATTGTTCCAATTTTTTGGAAACTTTTTTTTAGAAATAATAAGCTGCTTTTCAATTTTTGCAGAATCACATAAAAGTATAATTTTCTGTTTCCTTCGAATAAATGAATTGGTAATACGGTGTACATTGTCTATTTGTTTGTGCTAAATTATATCGAATGGAAATTTTAAAATCAGAACAGATTGCAGCCCCAATGTTCATGGCTCTATTCTGCATATGCTATTCATTTGAGTTTATAATTTAAAATTTTTTTTTTTTTTTTGCACCTAAGCAGATGTTACTGTAATGGTAATTTAAACAAAAACAAAAAAAACGGGTTTGATATAGACAGAGAGAAGGACAGAGGGAGAGTGTTGGTTTATTGAGTGTACATGCAGATAGGCTTCTGCTTAAGGACTTCCTCTGCAACTTCCTTTCAAAATAAAAGTACCCTGCTGCACACTTCACAGAGAGGGCTCTGAGTGGGGGCCTAGAGCTGTAACCAGACCATGACAGGTTGAGGGGACCGGACCCCCTGCATGACCTGCTCAAACTAGGGAGGCAAGGTCCTTTTTGTTTAAAGTTACTTTACACACCATCTAGTCTCCAAGATGCAGATGAGCAAGGAGACACTCCTCTTCTGGTTAGCCTCTGACAGCCCCAGAGGAAGGAGAAGAAGAACCACAATTGTGCCACTTCACTAAGGCCCTCATGGAATGGGCTTCTAGTCATGATCTCTCTATGTAGGATGCCGGGGACATGGGGCGTTTGAGCTGCCCCTCATGGCAGGTTCAGCAATGACCTTATAGTTGATAGATCGGCGGCACGTGGCAATGTCATGGGGGGAGGTTTTCTTTTACCTTCTCGGCAAAATAAAAATAAAACAGTGAGTCCCTCATCCCTTGAGAATGTAGAATTCTCCAGTTAACCCGGAGTCTCAGGAGCTTTGATCAGTTCTCTGGCCCCTTCAAGTTCAAGTTGATGGTTCACAGGTTGATGCAGGAATCCAGGTAGGTGGGTGCTTTGCCTCATCAACCTAAAGGATGCCTACCTTCAGATTCCTATCTTAGTAGGTCATAGGCTGTCCCTAAGGTTCGCTTGCATGGACAATATCTTTGAATTCTGTGTCCTTCCTTTGAGATCCTGCTGGCCCCTCGCTACTTTACCAGATACATGGACACAGTCCTTGGGCATCTGCATCTTAAGGGGATGTAATGCATGTAAACTTAAACCACTTGTTTTCACCACTTCCAAGCTCATAATGGAATCAAGTGTCTGACAACATGCAAAGGATCCCTACAGAGATACACGTGTCTGCATGTATCTTAGTCTGTGACTGTTTCTCTGTAGTTTCAGGAGAGTTTTCATTCATCTTTTAAAATAAAAAAGGGTAATAAACAAATGTACATAGTATGATACCATCACATTTTATAACGTGGTATACCAAGACTCTGGTAACCGCTGCAACTATCGTCCAGGTTGTTCCACTGGTTCACAGAAGTAATACAGCATGCATGTTAAGCAGCAGGGGCGCCTGTGCTTCCTGGTATGTAGGCACACTTTATCTGGGTAGCTGTGACCTCTGCAGTGCTGTGGAAGGGGCATCTCTTCCTGGGATCTGTGCACCAGCTACGTGGAAGGCTCCGTCGAATTCGACACAGTTCTAACAGGGTGTAGCATGTGCGTGGTGACCATGTTTTTTTGGGTCTTGTGACAGCGCTGCTACTTTGCATGGTGTCTAACAGAAAACTCTGTTCATATAGAATATGCGACTGGATTTACTGTGAGAAACAGTCTCGAAACAATAGAGAACTTATGTAACACTCACGTAACACTGTAACCATTGTTCTCTGAGTGAAGAGCCTATCTCTCCACATCAAGGTTGCTCAGAAACAAGTGTCAACCTAAGAAAATCAGAGTGATGACGCACACCGATGCCTTATTTAAACTGTGTGCATGCCAGCAACAGCTGGTCTGTCATACAAAATTATCCGCGTCATCTGTCAGCTGGGTACTGAAACCCCATACATATGGAATATAGAGATAGTCTCTTCACTCAGAGAACAACGGTTACACTGTAATCCACTGTTCTCTGGTGATGAGTGCATATAGATTCAACTTATCTGCCATTTCATTTACTGCTATACTGCTGCTCATAATGAGGTTGAATTAACACAGTCCACAAAATTAAATCTCAGTCTTCATCCCAGCGGTTCTGTGACAGCTATTGGCTTAATAACCGCTGTGAACAGGTCTGGGTTGTGCCAAAAGCTTCAGTAGGGAGCAGTGAAGAAAAGGGATCTTTTATAGCTCCAATTGTTATTAATAGAGCCTTATTAATTACTCACTGAGGTATCAAATATAGCACAGACAACAGGCCTCGGCTCAGCTGGAGAGCGCCAGCTATGCAGCGCTGCTGCATATGGAGCTGGCCCTGGAACAGCTGCTCAGGCCTCAAACACCTGAGTCCATAATGGGCCAAGCAGACACAACCCATCCAAACCTTCATTAGCTGGGGATTAGAACTGAGTTTACTTTCTCCTTGGCTATGCACAATTCAGTGCCACCACTGTTCTGTAAGGGTCTTGCTCTTTCTCTACACCTAATCCTTTTAGATTCTCAATGCTGGATTTAGAGTGTTCACTGACTTTCCATCGGTGTGCTTCATCAGCTGTAAAATGAAAAAAAAAAAGCAGATATACTATCCTTTGACCCACCCTCCAGATGTGTAGATCATAAGGTGTGTACATTTTGAGATACCAGATGGGGAAGGCTTAAATGGCATTTGAAGGCAGCACAGTTAGAGTCAGAACAATAACATCAGAAAAGAGCATTAATGAATGTGTTATGAGTTTGGAGAGAGCAACCCCATGAATGCATTTCACTTTTACCAGACCAGTGATAGAAATCTTCAATGAGAGTGAGTGCATTGAATCACAGAAGCCCAGCATAAAAGCTCTGTGCTTGTATGTGATGTTAGGACTAAAAAAAATAACAGCTTCAGAATATGGACATTAAGTAGGCCTAAAGGACATAAAAATGCATCAAAAGAAGAAGAAGAGGAGTATTAATCAGATGAACATGTGAACAAAATCATTGGAATATAGTTTAAGATGAAGGCCGAGGGCAATATTTGAAAAGGAAAACTGAATATAAAATTTGCATGTAGCCATTTCATAGATAGTCGATACACAGTGGTTAATTTAAATCAAGAGGGTAAAGAATAAGATCCTTCATTCTCGCAGGTGCATGAAAAAGATGTGATGTTATGAGTGACATAACATTATTTTTTTCTCTGTCAAATGTGTGTTCATAGAACTGTGGCAAATTATAAATCAAGCCTTGCAGATACTGTATCTCGCCGTGTTTGAATACTGAGGGTTTCCTATTCATCAGCTAATGGCCTTGGTTGTTAAAAAAAAAATAAAAAAAAGTTTAAAGTTTAAAAAATAACATTATCCAAAAGAATTTCAGAAACGACACGCCTGAACTGACATCCCCTACTCCCACCAGAAGCACTCTAGCTTTCATGTTTAAGTTCATAATTCTTGTATGACCTAAACATGCGGCCATCAAAATGCTGTCAGCAGTGATGGTCACCGAACTGCCTCAGCCCTTAATGCAGATGTTACAAACACACATCTTGCATCTCAGATACAGCGAAATGCTTTTATGCTGCGACAGAACTCTATGTACATGTTCCCTTTATCGCAGGGTGAATGTGTCACACTACATTACAGCTACTCCACATTCTGCATGTACTGAATATGCATTAGGCAGAGGAGGGCATGTACTGTGTGGATGCAACATTTGTGTCGTCTTTGTTTCTGACGAGTGGGCCATCTTCCGATGTCCAACGACAAGCACCACGGTTCACATCACAGGCAGGTTTCCAACCATGTGGCACACAATAGGAAACGCACTCATTATGCGGTTGAGGAACACGATGCTCACTGTGACACGGACAAGGAAGAGCAAGGCAATGTGTCATACTTAACCTTTGAATTTGAAAATCATTCATATTATGTCAGTATTCTATTGTCATTCATCCCATACAGTTTCCTCTGTGATAGTTTTAAAAAAAAAGAATCACATTCATGAGAAGACTTCTTATCAGTGAGGTGTTTTAAAAAAAAAAAAGGGTTGGAGAATCCATGAAGTTTAAAATACTCTGACCTTATAGAGAGCCATTATGCAGTTCACTGTTCACTGCAATGGATGGTTTGAAAAATGTGAAAACAACTCAGAAAGGAGCCCCTCACACTCATTGAAATTACCTGTGTGCAACAGCCTTGCCAGATGCCTTGGACTCCATTTCTGTAACCTTTTGAGGAATGGGGAGGAGGATCAATGAAATTGCAATGGCTGTAGTGCTACGTATCGATCGTAGCTTGTCTGTGGCTGTAGTCAATAACCTGTAGATGTAACTGGGGACCATGGGTGGGACAATCAACACAATCACATAAGGCCTCTACAATGTGCTTTCCACATAGGCTTTCCATTAACAGATGATTGCATGGCTTGTGAAACGCTCAATAACAAATCTAAAAGAGGCAGTAATGATAAAAGTCGTGTTGTTGCTGTGGTGGGTTGAAGTTGCCACGATGTTTTTGACCATGACCATCTATCTATCTATCCATCTATCCATCTAATCGCCCCTGGTACCGGGGGCTGAAGGAACAGCTGGAACAGATGTGGAAGTGAAAGCCAAAGTGGTCCCAGTGGTGATAGGAGCATTAGGGGCTGAACTCCACTCCAACTGGAAGAGTGGCTCCAGCAGATCTGAGGTCTCTGTCCAGAGGAGTGCAGTCATAGGAACAGCTAAAATACTGCGCAGAACCCTCAAACTCCCAGGACCCGAGCTTGAGAAACACACACACCACCCCCACACACCATATATATATATAGAGAGAGAGAGAGAGAGAGTGAGAGTGTGTGCACTCAAATCCATCATTCATGAATTTTACCACTGAAGTAATTTCTTCCTGGTTTCAGCTACCAGGCCTGCCCTTCACTTAAAGCGCTTACCTAAAAGATCAGACGGGACCTTCACATTAATCCTATTAATTAATATTAATGTAACACTTTTTCATATATTTCCCTATATTTTCAGATGCTTCTACTGCATGTAAATTGTGTTCTGTCTTCTTTTCTCTGTATTCCACATGTCTTTGAAGACTTACCTGGCTATAAAAGTCAATTGGACTAAATCCCACCTGATGCCTTTTATTTCCCCATCTCAGTTCCAGTGATTAAGACATTTAGATATCTTGGCATTGATGTTTACTCATCATTACTCTTCATCACTCTATACTTGGAGAACATCACCTGGACAGGAAAGGAGTTGTTGAAATAGTGTGCACACTGTTTGGTGTACATCCAGCACATGTTGATAGCTGTGGATATAGCTACTGGAACACTATATTGTATCACTGTACCTACACATTTTGTATATTGAAATGATGCCATATATGATTATTTGTGTTTTTTCACTGGTTTGAAGTCATCTCATTTGGAAAAGCTGATGTTAAAACCTGTCAAAGTCTGATCACAGTTCACTTTATGTGGTTCTTGTAATTTAAATCTGATGAAACCCACACAGTGCTAATCACCCACGTTAGTTTGTTTTTATTTTTCATTTTTAAATATTTACTTATCAAATAATGGTGTTTTCTTTCAATCCTGAAACCTTTATTACTTCTGTATTTATTGATGAATATTTAATGTAGAAATATACATTTGAAACCAAGTTGCAACCTCTACTTCAAACTGATTATTTATTATTATAATTATCATCATCATCATCGTTATTATTATTTTTCCTTTTTTTCATTTCTTTTTTTAAAGATGGCTACTGGGGTAGTCTGGATGGTGCACAAAAAAATACAAGCACATCATTGCAGTGAGCTGCATTCAGTCCCTAGCTGTGGTGATTCTGTCTTCATCAGCTGCTGTAAAAAACTCTGTGAACTCTACTGGTAATTATGGATAGGAGGCCAGTGAAGAACCATGTCCTTGTAACTGTAACAGCATCACATAGTTGGTTCGGTGCAAACATAGTATTGGGGTGGGATATGGGATGGCCAGAGTGAGCCTTTGCAGAAACAGGATGTGACTCCACAAGGCTGAACCTGTCCAGGGCCTGTGATGTATGCAGAGTTAGTCATTCAAAGTAAAAAAGATAGAATGCAAATAGTTTTTCTTTTACAAGGTGTTGAGAGAGAAAATGTAAAACTATCATACCCAGCAAGTGGCAACAGTAACTAATAAAGCATTAAACATTTTTAGGGAGCAAATAGTTTTCGTGTGCAAGAAAATGCTTATAAAATAGGATTTACTGTTTCTCGTCGTTTTGATGAGGTTTTTATTCCGATCTTAATTCATGGAGCAGTGATAGTTATGCTCAAGGACTGATTTTATCATTAGATGGCTAAAACAAAGTCAGCTTCTCAGCATTGGTCAGTCCATCCACTTTGGTCCACACTCAAATATCTCAACTATTGTATGATTGCTTTGGCATTTTGTACAATCATAGTTCCCCGAAACTGTGGGTAGAGCTGGAGGTAAGTGGGATGGAGGAGGGTTGCAAGAATTTTGCACAAAAATGACAGAAGCAGAATGGAGAACAGCTTTAAAGTTGACAGCAACAACATAATTGGCCAATTAAAATTTTGTCAAACCCTAGTTGGTTTAAGTGAAAGAATAATACATACATAGTCATTAGATTAGGAGACAGGAGAGGGACAGAGAGAGAAATGATGAATAAAGATCGCCTAGCTGATTGAACATACAGTATGTTGAGCCTATTTTGGCAATTTTGCACTACTATTGTCAATATCGTTAAGCCCCCATGTCATAATATGCATGCTAGCATGCTGATGCATCCAGATTACTATGTTGTAGATGTTTACCTTGCATTTCAATTATAATATTAAAACCATGCGTGCTACCCAAGTGTCACTGAAGGGATAAGATGGATGGTTGTAGAAGCAGGTCCTACCCTGAGAAAAGCAGGCTTTGAAAAAGCCTTTGCCTCACCTTATCAGAATAAAGCTCAATTTAAATAACCCCATCCATCTTCTCAGAAACCCTGTGCTAACCATCCAAAGCCCCCTTGATACGGGGCTGTACGGACTGTCACCAACTCCCTGAGGTTAATAATCAATGACTTGTCTCAGAGTTGCTTTAAAGCCATTTTCAGTCCTTAAATACTTTGTTTGAAGCCCCTAAACTTGTTACTGGCAACTTTAATCAGTCAGCAATCATCAGTCGGTGGTTGTCAGCCAGTAAATCCTCTAAAAATGCCCTGAGAGTAAAACAAAAATGCAGCTGACAGCTCTGATCTGGGTTGCAGGTTTTGACCAGAGAAACTTTTTCTTTTTTCTGGACACACACACACACACACACACACACACACACACACACACACACACACACACACACACACACTAGATTGCTTTAAGTTAATTAGATTTTTTTGATCAGATATACAATCTCAGAGTTGTTTATCACCACAGAAATGACATGTTGCCTCTAATCGTATCGTATTGTTTGTGTGAGTCTATGTTCAACAGTGGGTGCATTTCTTTTTCCCAAGGCAATTATCTCTCCAGTGTGTTTATTTATTTCACTCTTTCTCCAAGCCTAATAAATATGTATGATTAAAGTAACCAGGTCTTTTGTTACTTCATGTAGAACTAATTGGAATTTAACGACAGATTTTTAATGTTGCCGAATCTGGTTGGCAACCAATTAATCACAATTTTATGAGCAATATATCGCTACATTTATCACTTAGGATATGATAATATGAGTGCAGTTGTGAAGAGTGTTGCTGCAAACCTTTTGCTCCACTGATGGCCTGTGGCTTTGAACAATGTTTCTGTCTGGTTCTTTTTTCTGTTGTTGAGTCAAATTTACAGCAAACACAACTTTGTTGTTTTTTTTGTCGTTCAAGGTCAGTTACTTATTTGTCATTGATTCTTCTTGATTGACATACATCCTTTCTTTTTGTACAAGGAACAACTCATCAGGTAGCAAAACTAGATCATAGCAGGATAGAAAGTTAGAGGTTTTACACAGCATGTCCAAGCCACTGGGGAATTTGCCTGCACTCACATCATAAAAATGTAAAATGCAATCTTGTGTGAGATATTGGTCAACGAGCCAGTCAATATCACAGCACTGGCTGCAGATGCATACTGAAGATGAACTCTGACTGAGCCACTGTTGTAGGATTAAAGAATATTTATTATCCAGCCTTTTTTAGCTTTTTTTTTTCCTTTTTTTGCATGTGTGGTTAATATAAATGTTCGAAGCTCATTTTTCTGTAAAAAAAAAAAAGGTAAGATTTAATGACGTGACACGATGAAGGCAGGCACTTCAGACACATCATCATGCATATGGTTAAAGTCAGCAAAGGCAGTCTGCAAGTTTAGAGGAGACATATCTCCAATCAGATGGATAGTTGGCTGGTGGCAAAATGGCATTTGAAAAAAAAAAATGGAGGCCTGGATGTGATGCAAGAAATGCAGAGTGAAATAAAGAGTGGCAAAATAGTGCACTTCCTTTAAAATTGTCACTTAGACTGTCAGCAGTTTGCATTTAAAAGTGGATGAAATGATATTAGTTTCCTAATAAAAAGAGAGAACTGTGATCTGGTCTTTCACGACTCACATTTGTAGTTGGAGAAATCAAACGAAGCAGTGAAGACAGCTGGATGTGTGGACAGTTTCAAGGTGCCTGAAACGATAGTAAAAAGCTGTAACCATTGCATGTGAGGTATAATATGATTCTTTAATGTTGCACTGATGATCATAGTCTGATGGTAGATAGCCATTGCCTAATTGGCTGAAGAACATTGGCTAGAGTATTAGTACTTAGGCAGCTGTGTGTTGTGTGGAGCAGTGATGGTCACAGGGTGTTCAGTCATGGTCAGTGATTCCAATCTGGGTAAAAGAAAAGTTAATAAAATAGAAATAATAATAAAATGTGTGCTACTGTCTCAATCCGGTCAGCTTCATACACAGTACCCTTAATTTTCTGTAGGGATTGTAACCTCTACTTTAATAAGTCTATATGTTGAAGTATGCATCTTGCAGTATGACTAAGCCTCAAATTCCACACAGGCTTCATGCTAAGGTTGATTCATGTCATGAAAAACTCCCCCCAAAAGACCCTTTTAACATGGAGCCAAAGAAGGGAAGGGATCCCTCTTCCAGGATGGACACACATGCAACAAACGTCATGTGTGCAGAACAGACGTACAGCATCACAGTATACAAATTACAATGACAACGTTTCTGATACATGTAGATCTGTCCACCACGGTGACCAACAAGGATGTTCGCAAACCGTGGGTTGCCGTCAGACAATTAGAGCCTGAGCCACACTACTTGAGAGAGAGAGACAGACGAACAAAGACATTGGCAGCTTGTGGGAAATTGACAGAAGTGTGAAGTTTACAGATTTATTGTCACCAGCAGGACAAAGAAGAGTTGAGAGATGAATTTAGACTTAAACCAACCAACAGAAACAGTAGCAGGGGTGAGGTTTAAACAAATCTCTGTGGGTCACAGCACTGGAAAAGACTTCTATCCTCATCTGAGAGATAGTTGATAGCTAGACGACTGCTGCTTTGACACTGCAAACTCCCCATCTAAGCACCTTGTTTACAGAAAATCAAACAATATCAACATGTAATTATCTACATCTATTCTTTCAGCAGTGTGCAGGTAATTCTGCGCTATCATACCTCCAATACACACACCGTTATTTTCATGCCAGAGGACATAGCTTCTTGAGGAAAGATTTACCTCCACAGACCTGTGAAGTAATTTATCAGACAGATGATTACAGATCCTGCTCTTCGATTTCAGTCGTCTCTGTGCTGCTGTTTACCTTTTCCCATCCTCCAGGGCACACTGTGTAGGAAATTGCAGAGAAAGAATGATTTTTTTTCTCTCTCCCAATACCACTATTTCAATCAGGGAAGCTTTGTCGCCATTTTCTGAACTGCTTCATTGACTGAGGAAAAGTTTGCAAATGTTTGTTAATGAGACTGTTTTGAGTGGCAGAACAGAAACTGCAAAGTAAATCCCCTTCATGGCAAAGATTAATTACTGTCGAGAGTCCTGTTGTTTGCAATGCTGATAATTCTCGGCTCAGCCTACAGAAGTTTTGGGACAGTTTAATCCTTATTCGCAATCTGAGGAGAAATTTGGTCTGGGACTTGGTCGGAACCAAAGTTTGTTCCAAATTGTCTGGTGATGTGAGATGTTTACAGATCCACCCTTAAGCCTCTTGCAGACTCAGAGGCTACCCCATTAAACATGTTTAATATTTAGGATTTAATATCAGGAGTATTACATCAGCACTTTCCAAACAAGCACACAAAAGCCAATGAGAAAGACATCCCGAAGCTGCTGCTGCTGCTGCTGCTGTCTGGGACTCCGCTCTAGTCTGGGTGCCTCAGGTTATTCCTCACGCCTGCAGCTTCAGAGAAAGTCATCACGCTTTTATTTCCTCCAGACTAGATTATTGCAACGCACTTTATTCTGGCATTATCACGCTAAACATCAAGAGACTGCAGCTCATCCAAAATGCTTCCCTTCACTGGCTCCCTGTGAGTTTTATGATTTATTTTTAAGATTTTGCTGCTTGTTTTTAAAGCCTTGAATGTTCTGGCTCCTTCTTAAATGTTTGATTTGCTAACTCCCGGTGCGAGTGACCGCTGTTTGAGATCATCTGGCAGAGCCCTGCTAATGGTTCCTAATTCTTGACTTTGCCATCTTTTGCCTCTGCTGTCAAGTCAAGTCAAGTCAATTCTATTAATATAGGGTCAAATCAGAACAAAAGTTATTTCAAAGCACTTTCCAAGAAGAGCAGGTCTAGACCGACTCTTTATTCTACAGAGACTTCTTAACAATCCCCCATGAGCAAACACTTGGCGACGGTGGTGAGGAAAAACTCCCTTTTAACGGGCAGAAACCTTGAGCTGATCCAAGACTCAAGGTGGGCGGCCCTCTACTTTGGTTGGGGTGAGAGAGATTGAGAGAAAGATTGGGAGAGAGATGGTAAGGAGAGAGAATCTCACTTTTATAGTATGGCTTTTTCTTAAGTGATGGTACATTTCAATTTTAAAGTTAAATTATGTTACTATGTTTTATTGTGAAGCATTTTGTAACTTTGCTTTCAAGATGTGCTATATAAATAAAGTTATAATTATTATTTCCATTCATTTCCACCATGGAACTGCAGTGTACCACTAACAGTCCCTGAAACACAGGTTCAGACAGCAGGAGTTCATACCCAAGCAACCAATCAACTTGGGGTGTGGGGCTTTCAATGAAATGACAGGTGTCACTATTCTCAATGTGTTCTGTTTTCAACTGCAAAGTTCCTAACGGGGAAATGGACATCCTTCACGTATTACCGAAGATTCAGGAAATCCCAGCACCAAACTTGCTGAGAAAAGAGCCATTTTCCGAAGCACTGTTTTTCCACAAAACTGATATTGAAGTATTGTTCCACCCATTTATCCCGAGGACTGACTGAAAACGAGCCAACATGTTGGTCAAGTTTATTTTTCATGTGTGGCTGTGTCCAAACAAATCTGCAGTGTGCAAGATCATGTCTGTCAACGTTAGCGTGCCAAGTTTTGTGATGATTTGTTTCAAAGCCTGTGGATTTTCATGTCTGTTCTCTCCGTCCTTTCTTCTGGAAGTCTTTGTTTCATTATCTCTGTTTAAGCTGCTACAATAAAAAAAAAAAAAATGAAACATTTGATCAAGCAAGGCCATGAAAGTAACACAGTCTGAGGAAAGTGCTTCAAAATCAGTGGAAATATAATTAGAGCTGTCACATTATGTTCAGATCACTGACACATTCGGCCCTCCAACTGCATTATTCATACATGTTATAATTTTCACCCATATGGTTGCCATTCTTACTGCCACGTCTGGCAATGAGGATTATGTCACTTTTCCATTGTGAGATTTTGCGCTGATAAATTAAGTGGCTGCGTCATTTGCGGAATAAAAATGGAATGAACCCAGGAATAGAGAGGTCTTTCATCTTCTCTGATAAGACTGTCCTGATTACATCTAAATGCAGAGCAACATTTAGAGGACTATCAATCAAGGGGAACCGTGAAAAAAGTGGGTGGGAACCATAGAATTTATGGCCCCAAATGGCATCCCTCCCTTTAATTTCCTGTGGCAGTATGCATTAGCTCTCATCACCACCTTACTGCCATTAGACTGGCAAATGATTATGGCTACTGCCTCCACCAGCAATAGAGAGGGAGCTAATGTAGCGTTTTCATGGTGTTTTCGTCTCACATCCTGCCCCTGTGATGCCGCCTTTGCATCTCCGCCTCTTTTAAGTGTCTGTTTAGACTTTTTACACTCTATCAGATTCCATTCATTTTCACTCTTCTGAGCCCCATCTGCTTCCCAGGCCCTCGGGGCGAGCCTTTTAAAAGCTGTACGTCTTTTTTTGTGTTCGCTCCCTGCTAAGTACAGTAACTGGACTCAGTCAGGCTTCAAACCAACTTAGTGTTTGAGGATCTCTACATACAGGAGAGGACCGCTTGTAAGTGTTGTGACGCGTTTGCTTCAGTTCTAGTCCTTTTTGCAATCTTTGAGGGATGATAGGTTTTCGTTGCTGTGGGATGAGAAGCTGATGTGTTTGTGTGTGTTTGGGATAGAGAGAGATGTCCTGTGTGCCATAGAAAGATGTGTGATAATGTGAGGTATATCCAAAATTGCAGGAGTTGTGAATTGCCTCAAAGACTCTTTCGCATCATCGGCAATGAGGTTTGTCCCACTTTAAATCCCCATCGGACGCCTAATTAAGATCTGCATCTGGTTAGCATTGTCATTTACATTTTTTCACACGCTGACTGGCATTCACAAAATACCATTGCATTGTAAGTCCACCATTATGCATGTATGAGTGTTTACACTGCAGATAAGATGTCTTTTATCACAGAATTTATGGCGTATCACCATTTATCACCAGTGTAACTAATGGGCATGATGATGGATTACAGTAATACCGCGTCTATCACTAGGTCCTTAAGTCCTCTTACTGTATATTGTGCTGGTAACCCATCTCATCTATCTTCCCCATCCCAATGCCCCACTGGGTGATACACAGCACATTTTCCATGACCAGGGTCATACACTGTGTCATGCTTAATGGGGACTTGCCGCTGTTTTTGACAGGAGAAATGCATAAAAGGCTCTGTGCTGTAATGTTTGTGACATTAAACACTTCTTCGCTTTATTTTAGCGTATCCAGAGAGAGTTTTGCTTCTATTTAACGACGTGCTGAGAAGTCCTCGTACTATCCTCCACACAGCGGCCTCTACGCTTACATCCATCCGGAAACGCAGCACATCGTCATCGGTTACAAATGTGTAGCATCTGGACCACAACTTCATCAAATTTAAAACAAGCTACATCAGCACTAGAATCAGCAACCCTTTTAGTTTAATTCTGTCAATTTAATTATGATAATGTAGACCAAGAAATGAAATCCTTCAATGACTGAAGCACCATCTATCTGAGGGGAGGATGTTAGTCTACATCATTCAAAGACTACATTGAACTCTATTTAATGACACATTTCTTTTCATACTTTTATTCTTTTTTTTACATGTTTAACGGTGTAGATGGAGAAAATGAAAAATCATATACTCAACAATGATATAAACGCAACAGTTTTGTCTTTGCTCCCATTTTTCATAAGTTGAAATAAAAGAGGTAAGACTTAATCTTTGTTTTAATACGTGTTAGTGAGCATTTCCTCTTGATCGAACTAATCAATCCACCTGACAGGTGTAGCATATCAAGATGCTGATTGAACAACATGATTATTGCACAGGTGTGTGTTGGGATCGTCACAATGAAAGGCTATTCTAAAGTGTGCAGTTTTACCACACAGAAGGAGCGTAGACTTGGCATGATGACTGCTAGCTTGGTGAAGGTGAAGCTAACTTCAACATTGAAGAAGTGCTTTAAAAAAAAAACAATGAAATGCACGGACGTAGAAAAGAATCTAGTCAGTGATGAGTTCAGTAGCCTGTATTAACACTCAACACACAGTTCAGTACTTAACTAAACACATCAGTCTTTACACAGGAAGACCGAACTTTAATCACATGACGTTGACTTTTATCCAAAATGATGGTATAGGTGCAGGAAGTTTGAAGAGCTTAGCTCCAGCTTGGTGGCTTCTGCTTTCACAAAGGCCAGTTCCTGGGAAATGGCTCCTCACAGTGAACCCACACAAGGATTAAAAAGTGTTAAGCATAGCAATATGTTTCTCAAAATTAAGACCACACTTTACCCGAATCCTGTTGCATCCTGCAGCAAAAGTCATTTTATTTTGTGAAATCCATCTGCTGCAATTTTATAGACTATATTTAAACCTCCCTGGCAGCAGCTGGTGACAAATTTACATGTGCTGTAGTTATATGACTGTACAATGTGGAGGGATGTTAACGTCTGCACTCCCAAGGAGATTGCTGATAATGCCAGATTTCTATTTGCACTGCGTGGTTGTTTAGACCAAATTGGTCAAGGCTTTTCATCCTCAGAAGGATGGAACAAATTGTTTTCACTGAAAATGTATGTCTGATTTCATCTAATGAGTTCTGGCAATTTTTTTTTTTTTTTGGGGGTAACAATAGCAACTTTTAAAATGTTGCCAAGTAACCAGAATGAGAGACGGACTCATTCGTAAGTCAGTCTGAAAGTCGACCTTTCATTTGCATCGCTAAATTTAGAAATGATAGATATTTCTTATACTGTAAACTCAGTCAGTCGGCTGGATGCTCTGACTCTTTTCTCATTTTGCAACAACTGCAATCATCTCACCTCTGTCAGACGATCGAACTGTTGCTTTCTGCGCTGCTTTCAGCTGTCATCTTGATGCTGCTTTTCCTCACCTCACTTGAAGAACACCTGTGTTCTTCAGTCATTCAACTCTATTCAAATGTCATTTCTTACTTATAAGTTTTTATTTATAAAAATAAAAAGGTGCAGCGAGAGCTTGTGCACTTCACACTTTATTTCAGATTAGATATGCACAGTGATCTGACGCTATTATGATCAGGTGAAGATGGAAAAATAAGGTGACTGACTGAATATAATCATATTGTTTAGGTTCTTTGTAAGGCTGATTCACATTTGGTGAATATAAGGTGCTAATCAAATGCACATTGGCTACTTTTGTGTCAGTGTATCTCATCATTCAGTCTTTTTATTTTATTCCTAATTGAAAGAATTAAATAGTAGAGAAAAAAAACCTCTGAATAAATTATATTAATTTATTAAAGACATTTGATGATAATTGTTTGAGAGAAGAATGTTGATGATGGTTTGAAGAACAAGAATTAATGATGTGGGTGCTATTAATAGCCACACCAATGGATTCATTGTTACCCCTAATGGTGAACTACACTATGGCATTGATGGAGGACTTTGCTGATGCAAAGACAATAGTAAAATTAGACGACTGCTTTGCCAACCTTTTGATTGAGAGGTCTGAGGACGGGTGGAGCAGGCAGAAGCACTGATATGCAAACGAGATGATTATGTGCATGTCTGTGTCCATCTGGGGCTAGTTGTGGAAACTCATTCTCATTCACATTAAGATTTATAAAATAGAACCATGTTCACAATTTTTGCTGATGAAAAATGGCTGAAATTATGTATATTATTAATTTTGTCGTGTAGCTTTTCTCATTAACCATGGTGATGAGCATGTGACATGTCCACAATAAAAACAAACAAACACTAGTTTTGGCAGCTGAATGCTTTCATTGTAATATTTTAACATTATTTTTGCGCTGGCATTTAATCAATGTAGCTCTGATAGTTAAAAAAAAAAAAAAAAAAAAGCTAGGAAACGGTACAGAGAAGCTATGAATCCCTTTCTGTTGGGCAATAATATAGCATTGAAATGACGGACGCAGCCACTACAAATAACAATAAGTATATAGAGAGATAAAAAATAGTGTATTTCATCCATTCAGTGTATTTACACTGAATGGATGAAATACAATGTTGCAAAATATTTTTTATTTTAGACAAAAATGATAATAACTTAGTTAACTATGTTCAGGCAAATAAAACGTAATGGTTACGTTGTGGGAAAGCTCATGATGGTGGTTCTAGTTCAGATTGTATTTCCATCTTCCAATGAAAAACCCATCATTCCTCAAAGATTGCATATTCCCATGAAGGATGAACATTAAACATGAACATATGTCATTCAATCAATACAAATGCAAGTATTATGAATGTAAATAACTCAACTCATGAAATAATGCAATTATTGTATATATGAAATCATATTTATTTGAGTCTCTTCATTCAGAAACCAGAACAGTGAACAGCCTTGTGATGTTTTTAATCAGTATGCATTTTGAGTCTGAACTTTAAAACCAAACCAGAGAGGAATATGTGGTTTGTGATGTGTTCTGTGACTCAGTTACACACAGTTACATTTATTCATGTAGGTTTCTGTGTGCTGGAGCAGAATGAGCACATTGTAAAAAAACACAACCTAAAAAAAACATTCCAGTAAAAATTTGTGGTTAGAGAGAGGCTCAGATATTGTACAAAGCAGTAGTTCAGTGGGATTCACAGGAGACTTATTTAGGTTTAGTTCAGTTATTAGGTTCTGGTACAAAGAAAGTCTCTTTCTCCTTTAAACTTTAATGTGATGGGCTCATCGGTACACGAAGAGGCATTTAAGCTGGAAGGCCCGATGAACTCAAGTCTATTTCATTTTTAACTGGATGAGTCATGCAGGCATCTCACATTCCTTCGTTCTTTCAAAGTAACTCGAAATGTCTCGATATGTTTCTTGCAGGCACCACGTTGTCCCTGTTATGCATTATAAATGTGACAGAGCATTGCTGTGGTATCCAGCCATCATTGAGCTGACAGGTAGGGGACATCATTATGACTGGCTTCAAAGAGAAAGGGGACAAAATTATGTCTCGACTTTGAAATACAATTCCACGGGCAGTCAACTTTAATACCCCTAACACCAGTGAATAGACACATTTTAATCATCATATCATCATCTCATCTCTTGTCATGTGAGAGAGATAACGTTAATAGAGATGGACAACACCTGCCACTCAGGGGTATAAGGTCATGATTGTCCCCGTAAGCTTATTTGGAACACAGGGATAACAGACTGGGAGAATTGACGTGCAATGAATGTGACTTAAAAGCACCAGCGAAACAGAGGATGAGCCTAAATGACAAAGAATGGGAAGAAACCGCTGCCAGTTTGCCACCTTATGGAATTTCACTATATAATCCATGTTGTTCTCTGTCTCTGCTGTAAAAGTTACTTCATATTAAGTGCATATTGAACATGCAATATGTAAGGTGCTGTATATATCCCAGTATATCCTATTCATATTATAACTTGGTAAAATTGCTAAAGCAAAATTGGATTTGGTTCAAATGATTGAAAGCCCCTCCTTCAGACCACTGTGTTTGAGTTTTTTTCTAATTTATAATGACATTTTCCACAAAGCCTTCTGCGTCCCATTCTATTACCCACTCACTGATATCAATGCTACAACAATTAGAGCTTGGTGTGCATGTGTGTGTGCGTTCTTAATTTAAAGATTGAATAATACTATATATGAGGTGATCTACTGCATGTTTTTACTGCCAATTACTTTGTGACAACTAATTAAATAATATATTTCTGTCAATCTCACCTGCAAAAGGTGTTCTGACCTGGCTAGCCTTCCCACAGCAGCATATTTGCTGCCGTGCTCCTCTCCTACATCTCTCTTTCCTGTCCTGACCATCTCTTGGTGCATAATAAATTTATTGGATAACTAATAACACAGGCCAGACCTTTCAGCCTTCCACTGTTTTGTGACAAGGTTCTAAATACTCTGGACTAAAGGCATTAGCAAAACAGACTGTCTTTGTGCCTTCTCAAGAAAAAAAAAGCTGTTTTAGTCTTTAGAATTTTCCAGTATTCATTTGGATTGAGGTTGCAAACATTCAGTGTCAGAATAACAGAATGAACATGGACATCCACTTGCACAAGCAGTCAATACTGATTAGTAGCTTTGCATTTTCTAATTTTGATGTAGAGTAATTCTTACCGTCTAAATGTGCAAGATCGTGTTTTGATTTAATGTGTGCCGGAAGAAGAGAAAGAGAGAGAGAGAGTGTGGGGCAAGAAGTGCATGAGCAAATGGACTCATTGATAGATCAAAATCAATATGTGCGGTTAAAGTTGAGGTTACGGCATGCCGAAAGAGAACGGACATAAATAAATGTTTTGGAAACACTAATGCCTCACAACAATCAGTGCAGTATGTTACATCTGGTCAACATTCTGGTGAAGTATATAATTTCCAGGACAAAGGACTATTCCTTCTTTCACTTCCATTGAATTCAGAGGCTACAGGGAAGTGAAAACTTTCTTGCCAATTTCCATTATTTGAGCTAAAGCTAGCCTAAGCCTTCTGAGATTGATATTGATTGAACTGAACGAGTTGTATGTTGAATACAACATTGACATACAGTAAATCATCTGACGGGGCTGGAATGATGAATGATGATAAAATTCCCGAAAACAAAATGCTGAACACAAACAAACAAACAAAAACACAAACACATAAAGAAGACAGTAAAGGCAGGGAAGTCGGCCACTAAAGAAGACATTTGAATTATAGCAGTCTCCTCCCGTTAAAAAGTGTATTTATGGTAATACATGGAGCCCTGTGGAAAATTGTGAATTCAGAGAAAGTGTGAAATTTTTGTGAGAGCGCAAGTAAATAACATTCCTCCAAGCAAATCCCCGGCCTCCACTTTTCCTCGGAAAATAATGCATTTACAGTAAAGAAATCTGTCGTGGTATCATCCCACATCATTTTTGCAAGGCAACCTCCCATTATGAACATTTACCCTTAATGTCTTTTTCACATTATCAAGCTTAAGTGCTTTTATTCAAGTTGTTGCAGTATCTCTATGTAGGTTATGTGTTCCTGCCCTGAACCCCTCTGTTTTATGGTAATTCTGGCGATGCACCCGTCCTCCCTGTGGATCTGTGGACTCGGTCTCTGTGTCTTTAATGGGGGTTTTCAACTGTGACCATGGCAGAGGTCTCTGATTTCACAGTTCTGTCAGCCTACATTACAGTATTTCCAGTAACTGTCTCACTTGCAACAGACACTCACTTGTGTATGTTTTGAGGTGAAATGCCAGCTATGGAGGCCGGTCAACAATTGCATTAACTATGGGGATTTGACAGAGCAAAGAATTTCTCTGGCATTATATACACTATATGTGAATACCCCTTTTCTCATTGGTGGCATTGGAATGATTTCATAGAAATCCTTAGAAAACCTATTGATTTATCACATAATAGCAACTAGAGGCCCGGAAACACCAGGCCAACCATTGACTGCCACCCAATATTTGGCTGTCAGTGAGTGTGGCTGTAATTTCTGTGGTGAGTCCCACACTAGTTGGCACTATTGTCCCTTGTGAGTGGCTTTTTGGTCAATTGAGCATGATGAATCTGTTATGGAGTCTGTGGGTGAGAGAAATTCCTCTGATCGGTTTGGGTAAAAGCGAATCAGTGTGTGAGAATACAAATTAACCCTTTGATGCACAAGCTATCCAAGCTCCTTCTAATACACAACATGGGTCAAAAATGGCTCATGTTGTGTATTAGAAGACATACTATAAAAATACTTTTATTAAAAGAATTATTTTAGCAGAAATTTGGACCAAACAACAATGCATTTAATGTTTGAAATATTTTTTTATCAATTTACTCAACATGGATTTCTCTAAATTCTAACAGTAAAATAAACTTCAATAAAAAAAAAAAAATAAAATAAAATAAACTGCATTATCTATTGCATTGGATTGCATAGGATTTTATTCCATTCTACTCTTGTGCTTATGAATAAACTAATTTCTCACAATGGTAAAACATACACACTATGAAAGAATGATCTGGTTATTGCACTAGAGTTAGCATATTCAAGAGTATTGTCACTTCTGTATTGTATAATCACCTGTCTGTCTGATTCCGCTGCACATCAACGATGTTCTCTCCAAGGTTCCTCTGAACCTCCTCTCCTGGCTGTCTCCCTGCATAGACCATTCCATCTATTACATAAGGGACCCTCGCATCACACATGGGTTTGCTGGGCAGGTATTGTATTGCAAGAACTTGCACCTCCCCCGGAATGGCACAAGCTGCTCGTCTATGGTGACACAGTCACTGGGGATGAACCGTCTTCTGCAATTGGTCCCACACGTATTTGAAGGCCGCCATGTGGTCTGTTTCCAGTCTCCAAGCCCTGGTCCTCTTGTCATCAAACCGTATGCTCATTCCAGTAAGACACCTTTTTACTCTGTCTATTTGACTGGGTCTGAGTTTCCTCTCCAGTGGACTCATCAAATGAGTCTTCTATGTCATCAAAAGAGTCTCCTATAACAAAATTAGTATTATTATTATTATCCGGAATATGTAGGCCGTTGCTGACAAGTGAGGATCATGCTAGTCCTGTAAGAACATTTTCTTAGAAAAGGAGAGGAATTATTTTAGAATCCTTCATAAAACCCCTTTGTTGTATCAATATTGACTGAATTTTTGCAATACATGAGTGATCACGTCTTCAGGCCTCAGGGTTGAGAGATCATCTCATTCATACGCTGGATGATTTATAGTCAAATTAAAGGCCTTAAGAGATATCAGACCAAAAAACTCCTTAACACCTTTCCATCCACTTTGTATTCTCCTGCTCTGAGTGTTAGGTGCTGATTTAATTATCCAGACTGACCGGCTGCCAGCTGGGTATTTGACTTTGTCTCCTCTGCTCCCTATCAACAGTTCAGTTTCTGCCTGAGCTGAGTGGCAGCTACTTTGCCTTCTGCCAGACGCTTGTCAGTGAGCAGAGACACGCCTTGTCAATATCTCTTAGTCCCAAGCAGATACACATCCAAAGGGCAGCACTGTGAGCTGGGGGATTAATCAATTGTATTTGACTTTAATTTATACAGAGTAAATAATGAACTGGTCTCCCTGTTTCAAACATTAACAGAAAAATCATTCAACAGAGGGGCGTGGTGGGTTGAGGTCGGGATTTTCTTTGGCTTTTACAAGCTTTGCAAGTGACTTAGAGCAGTGGTTCTAAAGTGGACTCCAGGCAGGAGTCTGGAGGAGGTGCAGGGGGCAATTTGAGCAATATGTCACTTTCAGAATCGCTCACTTCAAATTTTCTTCATCCCACACATTAGTAACACTCAATAGCTTCCTTCATACTGAGGATTTTTACACTTTTCAGAAATGATTCTGTGTTCACACTGACTGTTATAGTGTCACATTATTTTTTCATGTGTTGGACTTTGACTTTCCCCTCCATTAAGTATATCTTAAGACATGCGGCTGTGGCTCAGGAGGTAGAGCCAATGATCGGAAGGTCGGTGGTTTGATCCCCCAGCCCCTGGTTCCCATTTCAGCAAGCTTTTGAACCCCAATTTGCGCCCAGTGGCTTTCCCATTGAGTTTGAATGGTTATCGCCTTGCATGGTAGCCTCTGCCACCAATGTTTGTGGATGAATGCTGGCTTGTGTTGAGGTGTCAGTCAGACTAGAAAGGCGCTATATGTACAGTCCATTTACCATTTCCTTGCACCAAAGAAGCATGTGCAACACCAAGGTCATGGACCAAGTGCCCCTAAATGTTATAAATCACATGTACTGTATCGATAAAGATATTACTTTAAATAAAATCTCATATTATTGCCAATATGGTTTATCATCCAATCCTCCAAAGGAATTATTTTTCAAATATTTTAGGCTAACATAGACCTTAAATAATCAAGCTTGGCTGTACAGGACATACTGTATAGTCTCTTAGTTGGTAACCTTTCAGAGTTTGTTTACCTCCACAGCAAATATTCATGTTTCCTTAAACCTGACTATCATAATCCTCAAACTGTCATTTTGCTATAGCCGAGTGAGTTTTTGATGAAAAGCTTTATTCTTTGTGGAAGTAAAAGTCTTCCAAATGAGGGCTGGCAACATGTAATAATATGGTTGTGTTGTTGCCTTGAAAGAATGATTGTACGTTTAGGGAGCTTCCTGAGTGACAGCCGCGTGGCGGCTGTTTTCTGCTGCATATTTACAGGATGAAAGGAGAGAAGAAAAAGTCAAAGGAGGGTAAGGTGACGGGGTGGAAACAGTCACAAAAACATAGGAACATACGGGGTGGCAGGTTGTCAAATAGGGGGGTTTGGTAGGTTTGACTCTTGAGGCCTTGGTCTTCAGTTATGATTTAGGGTTTTGACTCACCAGAAATGGCCAGTGCTCTCTGTGGAATTGGATTTCTCCATTACATCAGCACAGAGCTTGAAAATATATACCTACAGTATAAGTCAACTTGTTTGTGGCACTGGAAGTATATGCAGTCAAAAAAAAAAGGAATTGTCATACAGTGGGCAGAGTCTATTATTTATATATGGAACTGTGGTTTCCACTGACAACCGGAGAGATTGGACCCTTCCCTTTGCAAAAGACAAGAAAAAAAAGTATTTTCTTTTCCTTTTTTTCATAACTGTTTTAAGATTCACGGCAGGATCACAACATTCACTGATATCAGACTGCAGACACATTACTGCTTCTACAGGCACATGGTAGCAATGACCATGTTCAGTTCAATCATGGAAGAATAATTCAAAGTTGTGTTGGTATAGGTACAAATACAGGTATTCATAGCTGAATGTTGCTGCAGATCCTCTCAGTATCCACCAGTTTAATCACTGTGGTTATGCTTGCTGCAGCAGCCATGCTATCAGAGACAACCTTCCATGAATTGCACTGTTATTGTATACCTCCACAGGTAGTTGCAGAATATCACTTACTGTGGGATTGCTAACAATTCTCAAAGCAGGTAAACAAGAAGACTCCTTGATATTTTTCAGCGTCAAAACTTTCCTTATCTTTCATTTTCTTTTAAATTGGAAGTGCCTGGCCTCAGTGAGGATTTGGGTAGTGCCACTCATCCAAAATCTATCCTTGACCCAGACGACTGCTACCAGAGGATATGTAGCATAACCACTGCAATATAAAGAGGAGATTTCAGCCTTTGGGAAGTGGGGCAGAGCCAGCTTGGGCGAAAAGTCAGTTGAAAAATTTATCATAGCTGCAATGCATCCTACACTTTTCTAGCTCCAAAATCCTGAAAGAAATACGAATCAAAAATATTTCAGCAACTTTCTTCATTTCATGCCTGGTTTTAGACGCCCCCCCTCCCCGACATCCTCTGTTGGCCTGTCACCACTGGCCAGCCTTAAGGACAGCTGGATGGCAGCACAAGATAAGCCTTTGAATTATCGCCGAGTCACAAGCCTCGGCTGGTGTTACAAGCTTGAGCTCACGTTTTAAATTTACTTGCATAAGATAACGGAGAAAGCCAAGCTACACAAAGACATATGTAATATACATGAAGCAGGAGAAACATCTAGACCACTGACAGGGTTGTCGGTGAGGCAGAGGGCCGAACAGGTCACAGCCTGGTGACAACAATAGAACATGTCCTCGACCTGTCTCATCAGGATTGTAGCACCAGGATGTCAGAGTGATAAATAAGTCTGGTTACATGCCAGAAGAAGCCTCTGCCTCTTGTGAGCAGAACACATCAGATCCTTGTGTGTTGCAGCTTTTGAAGCAGGCAGTATTTTCTTTAATTTTTTTTTATTTAGGTAGAGAATGAGCTTCCTTTGAGAAGATATATTAGTTTTGCTATTTAATATTTGTCACAGATATTAGCCTTTTATTAAATGAGCCATTGTCTAGTCCGTGTCTGGATACAGTGTGTTTGACTTAATGCATATTAGAGCAAAGTGTCCATCCTTAGGCAATCGACACATTAAGGGAAACTGTAGATAATTCAAATAACGGCATTAAGAATTAAGCTTCTTTGTATTTTCATGCTTATATCAAAACGCATTTACGTTTTTTTACTCAACCCTTAGTGATGATTTCATGTTGATTTATGCTTGATTAACTTTCTTGATCAGCAAAAATCATGAATTATAAATCATGAATTCTATAAGAAAATTGATCCCTCAACTCAAGACTTCCCAGCATGCATTGTAGGAGACTCAACTTTCATCTTTGTCTCTACACTGTAGAGGCGTTTATCTGTAAAACCACTTTCAAAGGTCCACTTACAAAGCAGTTTGAATATAACACCCTGCCACATGTGTTACTATGTTGTTTGATCACATGGTCCACCACTTTGGTCAACATGAAATATTTCAACAACTATTGGATAGTTTGTGGATAGACTTTTCCTCTAACACCACCAGCAGGTTCATTTCAATCAGGAGAGACTAGTGGTTAAAGTAAATAATGTTCATTACATCAAATGAAATGTGATAATTAGTCTATCAGGAAGTCTTTAGTGTCAGAAAGTCTTTTTATTACGTAGAAGATTGAGATCAAAGAGCTTCTGGCCTGAGCAGCAGCAAGATATATATCTCCCCTTGGAGTCCAGACACTGGTGGTGGTGGCTGATGACCCTGGTGAAGCTGATGAATGAAGTGAAGTGGAATATTTGTGAAATCTGAGGAGATGTCTCCAAGCCTCGGAGACATCTCATACCTTTTTAAAACCTTGTTTACAGCACAACGAAAAACCTCACAAATCTGTTTGTGTGTAGTAATAAGCTGACCTTTGAGCTCTTCTTTGACCTGAACAAAATGTTGGTAGAAAAGAAGAAGAAAGAAGGCGACTGGACCGGAGCAGCAACACCAACCCCGCCTCCCTGAAGTCCTTTCAGCCTCTCAAGGCTGCCCATAACTGACCCAGATGGACTGTCTCTGCTTAATAGCCCCCCTATTTTTTCATCAGCAGGGAGTGACAGGGACATACAAGGCAAGGTTAACTGAGGTTAACATGGGAATATTTCCCTTGGGGTTTAGTTTTAGTACTGCAAACAATTCCAAACACCTCCCAATTAAGGAATGAACTATACCTATCAATTGCCCACACCTCCTCCTCCCACACACACTAATCCCAAAAAGGTCCAAAGGAATAAGGAGGTGCAGGGCGGTAAATAGATGGTATAGTGAGAGGCACAGCAGCCTCTGTGCTTAAGGGATTGATTATGGCTCCCATCAGACCAGTGTTTGCACACTCTCTGATCCCCTAATAGAAGCGAAGGTGGCTAGTAAAAAAACAAACCCAAAAAAAAAGAGCATTTAGCTTGGGTGCTTGTGAGTGAAGCAAAGGTGATTGAGACTTTAGACGATAAATAACCCTGCTGCACTCTAAGAAGCACCAGTTGAGCACCGATTTAAGAGTTTAAATTAAGAGACTCTCAGTGCTTCAAATGAGCTCCAAAAAAAGCAAAGCCTTTTAAGTCTGTCATTTAGTTCCATCAATTGAGGGGAGAGTGCATGCTCTTTTTTTAAAAACATAAATTCAGGCGCATTTTAAATCTTGTTTTTTATTCTTTGGTTATTGTTTTATTTTTTACCACAAAGCTACACTTTGCCAGCTTATAGAGTTTGAACTTTTTACAGAAGATGGTTCTTTATTTACTTTTTTCACATAGACACATAGTTGTCATCTGGCTCTCTAATTAGCTGTCATGTGTTCTTACTTCCAGAAAATCCTTTGATTCCTCATTTGCATATTTCTTACATGTTTTAAACAGCTTGCCATGCATTGCTAAATGGTATCTTACCTGTAGAAAATTGCTGAGTGGGCCAAGGAAGTTGTCCCCCATTACACAATTACAATTTCTCTGCCATGTGGAATACAATAGAATACAGTGGAATGGAATACGATGCACCTATGGAACAGAAAGCTAAAGAACCAGCTTTTCAGCATGCTAAACAAGGTGCAGCAGATTTTAAGTACATATGCTTAATTTATGTTTCAATCAGACATTTACACAGTGGAATGAAGGAGGTCAGAAGGATGTGACCATGACTCCGCTGCATTCACATCAAGCCACTTAGAAAACAGTTTGAGTCTCTAATACACTTGTCTTCCTCCATATTTTTATGAATACGACTAAATCATGGAACAATTGTTTATCAGAGTTCACCCAAAATGAAGAAAAAAAAAACTCGACTGTGGAAATCTACTCCTAGCATTTGGCATCATGTGTCAATCAGTAGTTTGTGAGTTAAAAAACAAAAATATGATTTTCCAGAATGACAGAACCAGATCGATATATCTTCTTACCTCTCACAGATACATGAAATCCATTTAAATGACTCTGAATCTGCATCATCTTAGCTACATATTCATGGTTTCTACCCCCGACCATTGCTGTACTGTGAGCCAATACATATTGCTTCCATCAAATATATATTTTTATCTCCCAGATCCTGATTATGATCCAAATCATGATCCTGATCTGGGTACAATCACTCATAAAGCACTTTAACCTGGAGAGGCTGGAGGATGAAGTAAATATGATTGTTTATCACATCGGATGATATGGGATAATTAGTCTGTCAGAAAGTCTTTGGCCTCTTCAGGGAGATTGAGATCGAAGGGCATCTGCCCTGAGCAGCAGCAAGATATATATCCCCTAGGAATCCAGACACTGGTGGTGGTGGTGGCTAATGACCCTGGTGAGGTTGATGAATGATGAAGTTGGGGAATCTTTGAAGACTGAGTGGTGATGGGGAGGTGGAGGGCGCAGAAAAAGCAGCATGAAAGAACTCGAGGAACTGAGAGAGTCATATTTAAAAAGACAGCAGCAAGATGATAGGCTGACAATGAAGGTGTGTCGCCGTGCTATTGGATAGATGGCCGGCTGACGATAACATAAATAAACTATGGCCCAAGTGTGCAAAGGTTTAGTCTTCCTTACTAAACTTTTGCTAGAGCTTCATGAGTTGTCCATGTTTGTGTATTTATTTTAATTTGCTTAGTATTTTTCATGATTTTGTCAAAATGTTAAAAAAAAGTCCTATCATGCAGTGTTGCAAAAAATAATCCAGAATCCACATCTGTACCCAGATCTGCCTCAAAAATTAATCAACTCCTCCTCAGCCCAAGATCCACTAATACACAACTCAATTTGATTCAAAACCTTTTGAGATATCTTGCAGACAAACAAACAAACCTACATGGGTAATCAAATAATCTCCTTCTCCAAAAAAAATAAAAAAAATACACTTACTTGTTTGACAGAAAATCAAAGTGATCAAAGACTTCATCCATATTTCATTATTATTACATAATTAATATAAAAAGTTTCAGCTTCACTACTTTAGTGGATATTTTCTCTTTTGAGTCGACAAATTATTTATAAATGTCAGCATCATAAAATTAATTAAAAGACTATGCATGTGTTATCTAGCACTTCAAAGCAGTACCACTATTTTTCAGCTCCTGGTGTCTGACTGGTTTTGTCCACCTGCAATGGGAGGTCGACATAATTGAGCAAAGAGTCAGGGACTTGCACTAGGCCAGGTCTTTAGCTCTGGATGTGTCTAGGGTTAGGTTGGGACATGAAGACATAATTTCTACTGGAGGTTCCATCGGCATTTGTTCACGTTTCAAATGTTCTATTTTTATCCCACATGTTCTCGTCCCGGCTCGTCACATACTGATGTCCCTCCCTTGTGTTTCTCATCTAAATCCACCAGGTACCCAAAGCCTTCCTAACACCTGATTAACATGAAACAAAACAGCATTTTGGTCAAGTTAAAGCTCAAACCACGACCTCCACCATTTTTTTAGAAATTTCACTTGTTGCATTCTGCCTGTTTCATATTGACACAGATGTGCTTCCATTGGAGGCACATTAAGGCCTGGTGCATCTCATTCAGACACAGTATTTTGATATCCTAGAAATGACACTGGGCTCTTCTCATATTTACATCGTCAGTTTGATTTCCTCACTTAAACCTTTCTTATTGTACAGCCAAAAGTAATTCAGTAGACAGATGACAAGAAAATATATTCTAGTAATTGAAGTGAGCGTTTACTTAAATTTTAATTTCCCTTCTTTTTGCCTCCTAGGCTACATACAGCTCACTATCCTACCTGATTATTGGTTCAGGTTGTAACTGCAACATGAAAGGGTGTTAAAATGTTTACAAAAAAGAAGCTTTACATACCATCAGCTTTTCTTACTGCAGCGACATTAACCGTTATCTATATCTGAATTAAAACTGACAACTGGTGAATTCAAAATTTCCATTGTCCAGTTGACTTTAGCATTACACCAGTCTGTCTTGACTCTTTACTGAATCAGCTCAGTCTCAGCTACAATTTGATTTTAGTTCAAGTCTGTAACATTATCATTAGTTATTTCACAGTAGTGAATTTTCCGTGAACACCAATAAATTTAAACATTGTGGATCACCAGATCTGGAATATTACTTGCATACAGATCAAACTTGTGTTTTATATCTTACTGGATTTCATTGTGTAAATTTTGTCAAAGCATTGCAGGCATATTGTAATTACCCCTATCCATGGCAAAGACTCCTTTAAAACATCATGGATCCAAATGATGATCTGGATCACCACCAAAAGCTAATGGATTGTCGCCTGAGCCAAACCCTGCCTCTCAAAGAATGTCATATCCATAACCATGAAATAGATATCCAATCCATATCTTTTTAAGATATGCTGCCAATAGACTGATAAATAAAGTAACACTGACAAAAACATAACGTCCTTGGCAGGAAATGAATTGCTGAAATGCAAAGGTTTCTCAAGCGTCCCTCACTTCCAGCCAAGTTGACCATCTGTCTGTGAATTGTGCATTTTTCAGTCTCAGCATGGGAGCTCCATTGTGTAAATTCCTTTAACTACTAACTGCCATGTGGAACAGGTTGGAGCCAACTTAGTGTAATTATTGGCTATATTCAGTGACTACATCTTTTTCCCGCTCATCATTGCTTCTGTGAGAGTCCTGGGGATGGCCAGCCTCTGAGTGGTTCAAAACCCAATATTTTATCAAGCAAAACTTTTCCAAGAGATGACACCTCCAACATATATGTGTATGTTTTGTAGACTCCTCTCCACATTTCCTCCATCATGCTCATCATGTTTGTCATAGGATCTATTTTGCAGAGAATATGAGAGGTTCTAAAGAATGTATTATTTGCCACACATTTATACATTATATTCAGTTACAGCCCCCCCAACAAACAATGCCTGTTTACAAAATGTGAGCATAAAGGAAATAATAATTTACAATAAGTATAGCTTTTTAAAGACTTGAGCATCAAACACTGAATGTTTTTCACAGCCAACATACTGAAGCAAACTGCTCAGTAATTTGTCATAGCTGATGGTTGGAGCTGCACAATGCTCTTCATTCATCCCTTGTCAGCGCTGGCCTTTGTAATTCAAAATAACTTTAATTACGCTCAGTGGAAGGGTGGTGATGGGTTTTGTTAGTGGAGTTGGGAGGGTGTTCAGCGTAACATGGGGGTCTTCAGCCTGGAGAAAAGTAAGCCAAACAAGCACAGAAAAATTGCTATTGTTCTGCTATGGTGTGTGTGTGTGTGTGTGTGTGTGTGTGTGTGTGTGTGTGTGTGTGTGTGTGTGTGTGTGTGTGTGTGTGTGTGTGTGTGTGTGTGTGTGTGTGTGTGTGTGTGTGTGTGTGTGTGTGTGTGTGTGTGTGTACACCCATCTGCCTGTGCCATTCACTGAACATGAACTGCATGTGTGTCTCCTGTGTGTGGTGTTCTGACAAACGTGTGCCATAACTGTGTGATCTCATCAATTTGGGATTATTCTACACACATGATTGACTATTTCCATTGTCTCGCGTATTATTTAGGCAAACCAGCCGTTCCCCTGATGTGTTCCACATAGTCCCAATGATGACTGCAGCTCATTAAACCCCCCCAACCCCCCACCTAACTACCACTCACAAAAACACACTCATTTGGGAGAAGAAATGGAGGCTGCTGTGTCAGTGGCTGGGTAGTCTGGAGGATTGTACCTCGGGAATAACTGAGCAGGCCGGTGAAAAGGGGAGTGAGGCTTAGACAACCATCCACACAAATTCTTGGCTGCCATCCAATTACCCAGCCTACACTACCTCCTGAACTCCAATTATGGCCAGCTGGTCAGAGGGGCTGTCACCCACCCCCTGCCTCCCACAACTGGAAGCAAGAAATAGCAAAGTCAAAGACAATGTGCGATGCCCTCTTGTGCCTCAGTGTGTCAAAATGTGTGTGTGTGTGTGTGTGTGTGTGTGTGTGTGTGTGTGTGTGTGTGTGTGTGTGTGTGTGTGTGTGTGTGTGTGTGTGTGTGTGTGTGTGTGTGTGTGTGTTTCAGGGAGAGAGGGATGATGTTTTGAGCACACTTAAAAAATAAGGCTTAACCTTGTTTACTACAGAATGAGTGTTTTTAAAAAAAAAAAATCTTATTCTTATTGGAAGATGCTTATATTTTACAGTCACAGTGGTTCATGAATGAGGGACAACTGACAGGTGTCTCCACCCTCCTCCACGTTCATCGAATAGATTTAGCTCTTTAGATTACAATATTACATACAAAGTTAAGGTACCTGTCATAAACTTGTAACATCTCTTTTTATAGTACCATAATGTTATGCATGTATATCATGTAGTGACAAGCTGAGAAAATCTGTCTTATTTATGTCTGGATGCTCCTGCATTTTTTTTTGTGATTTACAATTTACCCAGCTTCTATGAAAAAGGCACAAATATGAGCTGGGATCCATCACTCGACAGGTAAAGAGACTGTATTACAGTTTAATTTCTTATCACTTTCTTCAGTATTTATGTGGACAAAGTGTGAAAACAAGTCTAACCTTGAGCTGTGTTAATATTTTGAGTATCGCTACATTTTTATACATATTTTTGGAGCCTCTGTGCTTTTCCTCATATTTTGGGTTCCTGGCCTTTTTATACAAGCTAAACTGACAAATTAAGAGTCAGGGATTCATACATGTGTGGTAAGGACAGTTCAAATACTAGAGCAGTGCACCAGTAGAGTACAGATCTCCACCAGGTGTGGAAGGGGAACAAGGAGTGCAAGGCAAACTGTGTCCAGCATGTATTTATGAGAGTACCCCACAGATGTGGGGCGCAGATACTGCAGTAGTTAGACCGCCCCCCATGTACCAAGGTTATAGTCCTCTGGTGGTCGGTGCAGGTTCGATTCTGACCCGTGGCCTTTTGCCGCATGTCTTCCCCCCTCTCTCTCTCTCCCACATTCCCTGTCACCTCTTTTGCTTTCCTGTAAAATAAAGGCAAAAATGCCTGAAAAAATTTACTTAAAAAACCCCCCAAAAACAGATGTAAAATTCAAAATGGAGATAATGAATAGAAGGATGGCAAAAATGATCCAAAAATGAACTTCAGAGCATTAACTAACACTCCGTTACAAGCTTTTGAGTTAACAGGGTAGAGTTTGTTCTCCTCTAACAGGACACTTACTTTCACTTTTTAATGTATTAATTCACTAAGACGACTCCTCAAACTGCACATCTCACTATAATGCTGGAACAGGGCTGCATTAATGTAATAGATGAAATAATGAATTCATATTTATAACTGTAGATGTTATGGATTGTCGAAATGTTTATTCGTCACTGATCACAGACATTTACTGTAAAGGCTGGTTAAAGTGGGCAAACTGAATGGCTTCAGCAGCACTGTGCTAATTGCTTTGTGTTCAAATGGTGAGATGCTTTTTCATTTCTATATCATCTTGAGGTTCTATCATAATAGTGTCATAATCATGTTTTAATTGTGATGATGTTAATAATTAGATTTAGAATCAGATCCTCTGCATCCTTTATTGCATGCATTACTATAATGTCCTTTTGGTTGGGGTTGGAGTCACAACCTGAAATTGTATCCTATTGATAGGTGCATTATAACGTGTCAGCAGTCTAGTAATAATTTAATAATTATTTTATTTGTAACATAACATTTTTACGTTGAGGTGTTGATAATTTGATTTGGAATGAGGACCCTTTAAGATGTGAAATATCCCAACCAAATATATTAAATATATTAAAGGTCAAATATAAAATATCGCACAAGCATCTTAGACTAATGTGTGTGTCGCTCACTCAATAAGGCTGAACAAAAGAGACAGCAGCACACTGTTCATGTATCTGAGATCAAACTGAATTGTAGTACACAGACCCATACTGTGGTACATTGTTTGGCTTTTAGAGGAGGGACTTTCTTACAAGGCCACCATGTTTTAAACAGACATGCATTAATATGTATGCATGGCTGTCCCAACTATACCAAAACAAAGAACACAGGCGCTCAGCTTAAAACACACACAGAGGCAGTATGAAGTCAGGTCACCATTGCTCCACTATATCTTTACCTATATCAAATAGTTTTTTACTCCTCAGATATCACAGAATTAACCTTTAACATCTCCACAATAACAAATTATAGCATTGACAAGTGGACTTCACAAAACTTACAAAGTATACTGTGTCCTTCCGAGCTAAACTGAGAGGTCACTTAGGTTAGATCAGCATACAGTATGTTCACATGATGGTGTTTATTAAGGCTATAAATGAGATGTATTGGGGTTTTGGCAAATCATTTCTGACATTTTGAAAACTGAAACTGATTACTTTTCTGAAATTCTAACCTACCAACCTGAGAAATAAACATGTGAAAGTCGTACCACAATAACCTGGAGTATTTTTGTAGCCATGAACTCTCTTGCTACCACAGTGTGTGTGTGTGAGTTCTTTCACTGAAGGCTCCTTGAATAACACTGGTAACAGTCTTTATTTTACTCAAAATAATCACACACTCAATCAGGTTTGCAGATATCACAGTTCAAAACACATATAATAATAATCTTTTCAGCTCCACGGTCTAGACACATGCCTCGTGTCTCCAGTCTGTGCTACCAAAAAAAAAAAACACACTGCCACAATTTTACTGTAAGTCAGTTCCAATATTACTCTTATTCCTCTTGCAGTAAATATTGTAAGGTGGTTTCATTTGCAGTCATACTGGCAACAAGCCCCACTTCTCCATCTACATTTCTACATACTGTACATCTTAAAACAATTATTCTCTTTCGGTTCAGAAAAGGTTCACATGATGCTGCAGCAGCTGTGGCCCCTGTTAAAAGTGGTGGTTTGTACTTTCCTAGTCACTGAACAGAGTGAAAAGGAAAAGTGAAAAGTCATATCAGTTTTTAATTAATTGCTATCAGCTTGGGCACCGACCTCAGGCGATCCCCAACTTCTGAAAAATGTTCTACCCCCACACAAAATTACTTTTAAATAAATTGTGCTTTTGAAAATGTTTATTAAATTAACTAAACCACACAATCATAACCATTGTTGTCTAAAAATCAATGTAAAAAGTGAAATTGATCCATAGAGAGGATGAAAACGGAGAACTGTGAGCCAGTCAATACATGTATGTATGTGGTGAACACTACAGACAACCAAAACAGAATAAATCAAGTATCTTGGAGACAGGAAAAAAAGCACAAAAAGAACCGATACCTGCATATTCAGTGAGGTAGTTGGTTATATGTTCATGTTGTTTCATGGAAGCAGACAGAAAGGACAGTCAACCCCACAGCCGTATGGGACATTTGATGACTGCAGGTCAAAATGGTGTGAGAAGTGTGACTTGTATGACATTTACTGCCTCACCATGCTGTAAAACAATACCAGTGTTTTCAAGTGTAAGTGCAGCCCAGATGCATAAATACTGTACATAGAAATACTTAGAAAGGAATTGAATGAGACAGAAATGCTCAGCAAACCCTCAGACATGTCATTAGGATTTACAACTCCACCAACGTGTTTTTTTAAAAAAATGCTATTGTTTTGTTGTTGTTCTTTTATTGTTCTATTATCTCACTCCCTGCCGCGATTTCAGTTTTCATCAATTGAACACGATCTTTTAGTCATGGCCCGAGGAGTCTCTGAAGAGTGAGGTCTTTATCAAATGTATGTGATCGCTTGCTGTGCATTGTTCTATTATTATGTGGTTCCATCATTTCTTTTTCTTTATCCCCCCATTGTGGGTGTGATTTGTCCTCTGGGACTCACGACAATGGCAGCGTTTTGATTGCTGCCTTCATTTCCCAGTTTCCACTTGTGTCTGAAGTGATACTTTTACTCCCATTTTATACACACCAAAGCACACAGCCATCAGCACAAAACTAATGTTTATGAGGTATTATTCAAAACAGGTTTGTAGTAATGACTCAGTCTGGGATGAAGTTGCTTGGCCTCAATTTGGGCGAGTGGGAGTTTTATGATGCCCCGACTGTGGTCATTGCTTTAAGAGTTGGCTTTTTTTAGTGGTTAAAACATAGATTGTAGCGGTATTGGCCATCTATATTCCCCTTTTGGGTGTTTTTGAATTCCTTGCCGTGTGTGTGGGTGTGGGTGTGGGTGTGTGGGTGGGTGGCAGCAGATGGAAATGCTCATGACTTCCTGCATAAGGCTACAAATGTGAGATGCACTTATGGCTTTGCAGTTGAGATACCAGGGATAGTGTCGCTGCCTCGCAATGTGTTCAGCTCTTTGAAGAGCTCCGATGGCTTTGCTTATACCCTGAGACTCCGGCTCTATTACTCAAAAGTGCAAAGGACAACTTTTTTTATGGTCGAAACCTTTTTGACCACGGTGGAGTATTTAGAATTTAAATCTTTCCGTGCATTTGAATAACATGAAGGAATCAGTAGGGATTTTGCTGTGCTGAGCAATATCCAGCTCATGTATTACATTCAATTATTGGCCACAGCTCATCTGGATTCTGGTAAGATTCTCACCTACGATGGTATAAGACATTGCTTATATTCACTCTCACTTGCATTGAACCGTGTCAAATTCAGTCGGCACATAAAATGCCTGCATAGAATTGCATCATTCATTCTGTTTGTATGAAAGCATGTAGAAAATGCCTACATTTATAGACTAATAATCCATTGTCTCCTCTTGCTTTGAACTAATCTGTTAATGCACTTGTCTAAGTTAATACGTTGTAGCAGTATTACGTTTATAGATAACTTCTGCTGCATGATTACTAAGCCTTCACAATATCACCGTGTTGCTAGATTTGCAGCTCTGGCTTCCTGTCAAATTAGAAGTAAATTAATTATAATTACTTTCCAGGCCTTGTGCTGCTTGGCGTTATCACATATCACTGAGATTCTGATCCTATTTGGTCCATTTGGCCTTGTAGGTAATCAGAAGAAGGAGGTTTTCGATTTTCCTTACTTTCCACCATATACTAAGCTTTAACAGTGTTCATATTTATGAGCAAGGTGTTAGACTGCCAAAGTATTTCACTGAATGATCAGGTGATAATATCTTGCGGGTGAGTAATTTTGCTTCCAGCAGTTATCCATTCACAATAATTCATAATGTGGATGGACAGCCGACAGCTAGAGGCACATGAACTTGGCTGAAACAATCTTTGGGTGTATTCAGATGAGCAGTTCAGCTTGTTTGGTCTGAACAAATGGGTAAAAGACACATTGCTGCATTTTAGTTCTGGTCCTGTTCCTGAAGCATAAACATGAAGTTATAAGTGACTCTTGTTTTTGAAGTTGTCATCCCGTATCATCAGTGCAACATCAGGAATCACGTGGGGAAATCAAACTCTGTGATTGACAGAAATGTATGCGACACCTTGATGCTTCTGATGTGTATATTTATGTTCTTTAGTGTCACAAAGAGCTCAGGAAGAAATAAGTAATTATAAGTATTATTGGACTGAGAATCAACCCGTCATCAATAAGACCAAACGGAGACAGCAGATTATTTTTTTGTAGCTTAGCTTTTGAAATCGTTCTAAAATTGTATATCTGCTGTCACTAAATCATGTGGTTGGGTCAATTGCTTTCACAACACAAATGAACCAACGCAGAGTTTTTGACAGGAGGCAAAGCGAGACCACCCTTTCTTAGCAATCTTGGCCCGTTTGCTTTCAGCGTGCGTCGCAGTATGATTGCTACGTTCACATCCGCTCAGACAAACCAATCTTTGGAGAGGAATCGCTCCCAGATTCACCAACGACATCGGCTCTGAACGAGCCACATGTACGTGTGATAACAAGGAAACTGTTCATTTTCTACAACAATTGTAATAAATGTAATTGTACATAACAAAATGATATTCAGCATAACAGAAAGATTGAGTTTGTCAGCTTTGGGTCGTGTCAGCAGATCTTGTGCACAGCAAAGGGAGCCTGTGGCTGTCCTGTCAGGCTAAAGTCAGGGGGGAAACGCTACATATTCAGCTCCCACAGGTAATGCAGTCTTTTAGGCTGGGTAAATACAACATTGAAGCAAGACTGTGCAAAGCATGTTATCCCGAAATGCATCTAGTTTATTATGGTAATAATTTGACAAAATAGCCTTATTTGTCACAAGATTTGGAAATTATGGGGTTTCAACTCTAATGAATGATTTTCAGGCTTCTGTCAGCAGAAAACTTTTATAATGCAGTCTAAAACTTTATTCTGAAGCACGACTGAAAGCTGTCTCCTGACTTCATAAACAATACGACCAGTAGAGTTTTGGATGACTGTCAAAAAAAAGTGTTTACAGCTGTTTCTAGCACTGGGACATGTTGCTGTGTTACCATCTAGGTAATGTCAAAATATTTGCCAGGAGGTTTTGTGTGTACAGTACATGGATTGGGGGGGGGGGTGGGGGGGGTCTCACAGTTATATCGACAAATCAGGTTACAGTGCAGTGTTTTCAGAAAATGTCACCACGATGCACGTTGTGTTTGGTCTTTTCCCTGCTAGACATACCAGCAGGAGTCTAAGTGCTTAGTTTGCCAACTGGCATGTTTCTGCTCACAGCCTTGGACTGCAGCCTAATTATGCATCTTAAGCTCTTTGTTTTTGTCAGGGTAACTGAATAAATTCTCCTCTCAGCTCCCATTTTCATTTTTTCTTTCTGCTGAGCGAGACTGACTGGCCAGTTGGCGAGAATCCGGATTCATTGCCGGTATGGGCATATACATACATAAAGATGATGCTCTCTCTCCGCCCACCATGCAACCTTTCCAGCATGCTCACAAGAAACAGAAGGTGGAGCAAGTTGTGCTTGTGTGCCGCTTGAGATGTGCATTCAATGCAGACTTTTTATAGTACAGAAAACACAGAGATGAAAGATCCGTCTGGCACTCTTTTGAAGTCAAACCCTCTTCAGAAACTTTGCTTGTCCAAACTTTTCAAAAACCATCTTTCTGTTTTGTCACATTCATCAGTGTATACTGTATCTATAGAATTATTACAGGGGCTCTGCTTTGTCCTCCAGGCTGCTTGGGTCCTCTAAAGTCACAGCTTGTTGACTGTAACCTTTTCTTTGCGTCCCAGTTTTATCCATCTTCATGTGTTGCAGTTGTAATTGTCGGGAAGGTCACCGTATGCAATGACTGAGGCCAATTCAGGCATCTCTAGTTTGATTTCCCATGTTTAAAATAAGTTTATGTTTTTATATGTACTGCCTTTTGGTTCTATTGTACATATATGAATAAGTGATCCCAGTGCTGATTTTGCTGTTGTTCAGCTCTGACGGTTCATCTAAAGCTGCTGTCAGACCAAAGAATTTCACAAACCCCAAACCGCAAAAAACACAGAGAAACAATGTTGACTGATGATGAATTGAATGAAGTCTTTGATTATGATAAAATAGGTTATCAAGAGTCCATTACAAACGGTGATCTGCAATTATCACAAGTTAATTTTTACAAGAAAGTTAATTACAAACTATCTGTACTCTATAATTTAATGAAAGCAGATAGAGTTTGCTCAGTTGTTTCTCCCAAGAAAACCTCTTTCAGAATTAATTTTTAAACAATTTCTAACATTAGATAAGTGTACTACACAATGATGACTGAATTTTCTATTAACACAATGAATAAATGCTGTTAATCTAACAGGCATGTTGTAAAAATGCTGACAGAAACCTGCACAATGTTCATTAATATACTGTCTATTTGATTTGTTTTTACACTACAACATCTTAGCAGCGTTATCTAATTATTTGTGATTGTTCTGATTATGTTTAAAACATAATAATCTATAATATATACTTATTTTGAAATACATACATAACCTTCCTTCACATAAACCATGATCTTTTCCTGCAGTAGGTACCAGCTACAGCTACAACAGGGGCCAGGTTGTATAAATGTTATCAATTTTCAATATTCATTCATTTCAATGAATGAAATTATATTTAGACATTTGAAAAAAGTTCATTTTTTCAGGGCTTGAACACTCAGTTCATCCCATTTACAAAGACCACCTCATTTAGTTGTAGTGTTCATACAGATACATATATAAAATCAACTGAGATGAAGCTCAACAGATCCATCTCCATGGTAACTGAGTTTGGCAAGTCTTAAATGCTGGCCGGCCAGTGTCTGCTTTCATTTTGGCCAGACAATTGAATGGATATGGACCAAACCTTAGGCCAACATTAATTACAATTGACAGATTTGTAACTACTTTTCAACATTCCTATGATTACCCAACAACTTTTAATAGTAGAGCAAAGCCAACTATTAGTGTTGACACCTAAAGTGTGTGCACTTGCTAACTTTTACACTTTGCAGCATATTTGCAACACCTTTTTTTTGTTTAAAGCATAAGGTTTGTTTTATTCCATTGTTTTTGGACAACTTTTTAAGTCTTCAAGAAAACATTTTAATCACGTTGGATGGGTTTGCTGATACCAAAGTAATTTCCAACATTCTTCATTTTTGATTATTTTTATGTCACTTTAAAAGCTTTAAAGTTTGGCTCGATACCTCAAATGTGCTTCTTTCTCTGTATTTCTACTCAGCAGAGCATAATGTACCTTTTACAAAACAGTGGTTTAGAATGTTCTTCTGTATATTTTTTGTTGTCTGTTGGTTTAAGAAAACCAGTTTGAATCAAACTGGGTGGATTCACAAATTCCATACTACTTTCAGTCACTCCTATAAGGTAAACATGGTTGTTTTTATATAACTTGCAAAGTTTCCAAGTTTAGTTGGATACCTTAAGCGTTGTTTTTTTTTAAAATATTCACTTTTCTTTAGTGGAGCATTTTTACACAAATGCCTATGGATTCTATTATGTCCCTGTGTGAATTGCCCAAGTGGATTTCATGCAGGCTTATACTTAGTGCAGACTAGGAAATATCAGCAAGACCCATCTGGGTATAGTTTTTGGGTCCTATGTCGACTGAAAGGGTTGAAAATGGGTTTAAAGTGAGTTTTTCTGTATTTATGTTGGTTCCACACCAGTTGCCCTGGTGAAATATTTCCAGGGCCTTGTGTTTGGTAGTATGTGTAAACATATCATTCTTCCTGCTAATGTCAGAGTTAAAAAAAACAACAACCCTGATCTTAACTTAAGTAGTCTTCGACACAGACAGGACTCAGGAAACAAACCCTGAGGGATATACTATGAAGCACGTTGGACACACAGTACCCTGGCCTTCTTTGTGCGAGCTGGCTCAACATGGCTGAAATCTCACTCAGAGAAAATATGAATCACAATGGTGAACACTTCCCATGAACACAAGTGTTTGTGCATCATTTGACTTGCCTTTGGCACAAAATGTACCAACTGCATGCCGCCTACTTAACTTAATTGTAATGCTATGATGCCATAAAGCTATTAAGAATAAACAAAAATAGCAAAAAGCAACACTGTTGTTTCAAATAAGGCATGAGAGGAATGCTGGAAGAAAAGTGTGTATTGGGTAATTTCATAGGTTAGTAAATTCATCTTGCTATTGAATGCACCCTCAATGACTTTCCATGGCAAAAAAAAAGAAACTCAGCAATATGCATTGCACACAGTTTTTGCTTCTTTGTTTGTGAACATTATGAAAGTGAGGCTCAACAGGTTTCCATAGAATGTATCCCTTTTATCTGAGGATCTGTATCGCTCCCACAGAATATCATCAGGTACGTAGTTAGTGACAGGAAAGTGTTGTCTATTGGAATTTTAATCCAAAACTCTGAACATAACTTCCTCTGGAGTCAATAGGTGTGCATCGTAAGTTAGCATAATGATTTGGTTAAAAGAGAGCCTCCTCTGCAACTTGAAAACTCCTTTTACCTCACTAACCCTTTAATCATGCTTGTAGTCCTAGGATTTGCGTGTCCATCTGCTGCCCAAAATCACTTCACTATTACTCTAGTGCAATGCATTAATTGAAACATATTCACTCTCTTTGCCAAGGCAACAGATTTTTTTTTTTTTTTTTTTAAAGACAGACGGCATTCCAACTGGCTAAACAATCACATCTGTTCTCCGGAGGATTTCGGGAGGATTTAATTTAATAGTTAATTAATTAGATAGAGGTAAACGTATGGACGGAGCCATATTGTGGCAGGCTTCAGCTCTCAGATAGAAGGGGCTCAGACAGGAACATCTCATAGCAGACTGGATGTTTATTTTTAGTTTTATAATCAGTGCTGCAACTATGACTGTGTGCAGATATGGTGGGATGAACCTCAGCACTCATTCAGATGTCTATTCAGTCTAACTAACTCAGTCATGATCACTAAATGCATCCATAGCAAGATACTATAAGCAGGACCACATATAAAATGAAACCTACGTCAAAGAGTGTGTTGCCCAAGCTCTATTACTTGATGGGAGAATGTGCCCACCTGTGTGGAAACTCTGACCCATGAGTACGAACATGTTGGAGGGGAAACTGGAGACGCAGAAGGTGAAGTGGTGAAATGAAGCCCGGCTGTATAATACTCTCTCTAATACATTTAATTTCACTTCATATCAAACGTCAATTATAAAACCATGTTTTATACACGTTTAAAGCAGCAGTATTACTTGTACTTGCACTTGTAATGAGTGTAATAAACCCCTATATCAGTTATAAGTTATAAACCAGCTTCATTTTTAAAGTCCGCTAAATATTCAACAGTGCTGTCTAACTATCATATTCTCCACCCCTGCAGAGCAGAGCGGAGGGCTGGGCTGTATGATAACTTCAGAACTGATCAATTATCATCAGAAGTTGCAAAAAATCGAATATAGCATCGTATGATAGAGGTGCAGAACAGAGGTTTAACTGTGAATATATCACTGTGTGTGATTTCACTTTTCATAAATGTATTTTGTAAATGCCCTCTCCAGTCACCTAACCCAGCACATCTTCACCAGCTGCACACATAGGTGCAAAATTAGCAAACCCTGGAAATACAGGCATTGACAGCTCCTGCACGGGGATTACACTCATTATGAATGCTAAACCTTAATGCAAGTTCCATTGTACAACAAAACATAACAAAACTTGAATAATTATGTAGGTTGCATTCACGCATTTATCTCAGAAAGCTGCAGACGGTCTACATTTCTGTTACTTCTAGGATGGATATTTTGCAATTCCCTACCTACTATCAGGCTTCCCAAATAAGGGTCTAAAGACTCTGCAGGTGATCTAGAATGCTGCCCCACCTTCAGTGGCAAGAACTGGAAAGAAAGATAGTATTCCTCCCATATTAGTTTCTGTACACTGGCTCCTTGTAAAATCCACATTTGAAATCATTCTCCCCATGTATAAAGCCCGTCATAGCAGTCTCTCATCATACTGTACCATCAAGAGCCCATAGAACCGACTGGAACACTGTGCTCCCAGAAGTCGAAGTTACATGTGGTTGTCAGAGAATGGAGGAATGAAGCCAGAGCGTTTGTAAGTTATCTCTCCTGTGGAACTGAGAGGCAGACACCCTCTCTACATTTAGCATTAGGCTCAAAACTCTTCTTTTCTATAAAGGCTTGTTTAGGCTCATCTCTTGTTATGGTGCTATATGTTGAGTTCACAAGGGTAAAAGGCAACCTTGTGAATAAGTGGAGCACTGAAATGAAAAGCCACAAGAGAATTTAAGAGGTGCTCCCTGACCATGTTGTGGTTCACTTAAATGAACAGCAAGTAAATTCATTCTCTTCTACTGCCGTGTTAGCCAAGGAGTGTGTGCTGACTCACACAGTGTTTCTCCATCAGTCTCTGTGGTAACAGAGTGTCTGAGTGTCCTATTCCAACCACTACGAGAGCCCTTCACATCTTCCAAGGCATGGCAGGTTATTACAGAAGTGTGTGTTGCAACATTTCCACTGTCGTTCTCCCACTAACATAAAATGTGTATTTTTTTGTTGTTGAATCTTTTGACACTTCACTGCCCTCCTGCGGTTGTATCGATGTCGATGTAAAGGAAGAATGGAAGGAAGAATGCATTGACAGACGTACCATTTACGTGCGCAGAGGGAGCATAAATGGGCCTTTAGGCTGCTGCCGCCGCAAGCCAACCCCAGAGAAGTGGGAAAAGACGGATGGATGGAATAAAAGGCAGTATGTTTGGAAATCCCTCCAAATTTAACTCATCTTCTATTGGCCCAATAGGGGATGACGTTGCAGGAGGTGCAAGGGAGTGAATTTTCTGGCAATTACTCCGTTAATACTGGAGCAGGAAAATGTCCCAGCCAAGTCAGCTGGAGGATTTGAAGCTTTCTGAAAGACTTTAGTCATCCAAAATACACTAAACTTCTACCCCTCTGTGCTGTGGCCAGCATGAAAGCTCGGATAAGAACAAACCAAGAGAGAAGGGATATAAGGCAGATAAATAAAATGTGACACATCTGACAAAATATTGTGGCGACAGCATCATCTGATCAGATTCTGTATGAGTGTGTCTGGAATTTATTGAGGCTTTCCTCAAAGCTGTGGACCAGTGCAACAGAATATCAACTTGAATTCTGTAAAAAGTTGGGGGGGGGGAAGTGATTCCTGACCTTTTCAGTGACATGCAAACATCTTCCTAACAGACTAATAACTGCACATAAACAATTATTGAATTTGCCCTGTATGAAATTATGCTATTTGACGATGGCATTGTTTAAAGTACATATTAATATATATATATTAGTACATATTATTATCAGTTTAGTGTAACCAGTGGCTTTTTGTGGCTACATAATGTGGATACACACTGCTGAACCCAGTTGCTGAATATATTCCTTTTCCCCCCTAATTGCCTGATCATGATGCCCTCAAAGCCACATGACTGAAATGGTCTGGCTTCAACTCTTAAGTTTGAATAAAAGCTAAATTAAACGGGGCACTGTTGGGGAATCTGTAGGTTCACTTTTGAAAGACAATTTCATTCAAATACATAAAGATAAGCAGACCCCCAGGTGGTGGTGGTGGTGGGGGGGGTTATATCTCAGGAAATGAATCTGAATTATGAATGAGGGAAAAAAATCCAACTGGAAAGAAAAAGGTTTTTTTTAAAGCAGTAGAATGAGTTGAATTAAGTTGGAGAAGTTAAAGAAGATTCCAGCGATGAGGAACAGCTTACAGAGCAATGGAGGCAAGCTGTGATCATATATATGAAGAAAAATTCCCTCAGTAAAATGATTTAACCACAAAAAAAAGGAAAAGCATCATCAGTGCAGACAGCTCACTTCATTACATGAAGCAAAAGGCTGCTTACAAATCTTTCAGTCTAACAAGACAAATGGATCAGAGAAAGCTGCAACCTGGTTAGTATTGAACACAAAAACAAATAAATTACCTCCTCTTTGCAAAATAGACACTTGACAGTACAGAAAGCAGCAGGAAATTAAGCTTTAGGGAAATGAGCATACAGTACCCATTGAAACATCTTCAAGTGCTAAAATAAGGCCTATTTAGTCATCTGCAAACTGGCTTTTTGTCACAGCCTCGTCATCATGTGCTCAGTGGGAATTAACAGCAGCTCTGCTGCTGACGGCTGCGCTAGCCTATGAAAACGTCTTCATCAACATTAGCCTTCATCCTCTTTGATCATGGGATCTGACAGAACTGTGGCTCTGACAGCCGCCATCTTTTTATAAACAAATGAGTCATTCAGCTTGGTGTCTTGTCACCAGAGTTTGCCTTGAGGCTGCATTCTGCTATTCAATCTTCAGGGTCCGGGGAAATGACTTCTTTTTTTTTAAGTAAGAATTTGGCATCACGTCATATAAGTCACAGCGCTGAAAATTAAAACAATTCGTAGGTCAATGCAATTATTTTGAGATCACAAGATAATAATTGTTATAATTATCAGATCTAGATAATCTGATAATCTTATTATTGTAACACCATATCAATGATAGCATTACTTAAGATATGACATGCATGAAAGATAACGAACAATGCATCATGTTGTGGTGGAACAAGAAGAGGTATTAAAAAAAGAGTAATATAATGCAATCAAATATTAGACATAAATGTACATAATAAGTGGAAAAGAAATGTATTCATACTGTATAGAACTTTTCTACTCTGACCGACCACTCATGTCATGAACCAGCATTCACCCATTCATTCAAACAATGGTGGGTGACTCCACCATGCAAGGTACCTACACCAATGGAACAGCCATCAGGAGAAAATAAGGTTCAAGAAGGCTGAACGTACAGACAGGAGGGCCCAGGGATCAAACCACCAACCCTCTGATGAGTGGACGCCCACTCTACTTTCTTTTTCTTTCTTTTTTTGCAGAGGGATCAAATCTGCCAGGGTATCTGGATGTTGACTCCAGGGCTATGACCTTGCATAGAACTTAGTGTGTGCTCATGTCAGAAGTCACTGTCACCTCTAACATAAGAGAAGTGCCTGTTCTTGCATTTCCAGGGTAGATGAGATCCCTCCAGCGAGTTCTGGGTCTTCACGGGGGGTCTCCTGCCAGATGGAGGTGCCTGGTAAACCACTGAAGGGAAGCGCCCAGAAGGCATTCTAACCAAATATCCAAATCATTTCAGCTGGCTCATGTCAACACGAAGGAGCAGCGGCTTGACCCGAAGCTCCATTTGATCTCTGAGCTCTTCACCTTATCTTTAAGGCTGAGCCCAACCACCCTGTGGAGGAGGTTTGTTCAAGCTGCTCAACAGATATCAAAATAAACTCTTTTTAATACCTGTGTTTTAATTTTTGCCAATACAGGTTTCAATGTTTCAATGCCAAAATTTTAAATGACTGCTCTGGCTCTATGCCTCTCTATAAGATTAAAGGGTCACCAAGTCTTGGATCTGGACTTTAGGGTCCCTCAAGGATCTGTCAAGAGAATTCTTCAAAGGGTAAACATGCCACTGCCTTCTTCATGTGTGCGTAGCAGAATATACCCGCTCTCTTACAATGAAACATTTTGTCTTTTGAGGATTGCTGTCAGAAGTCACATGTGAAGAAAACAGCATGGCTGGGCTTATTCCCATCTTTCTACTTTTTTCCCCCTTTTTATTTCTTTCTCTCTTCTTAGTGGCCACCATGCTCTCCATGTACTCTCCATGCACCGTTTCTCTCCCCCTCGTTTTTAGAGTACCCTGTTCTGCCTGCCTGCCATTGCCTACCCGCACAAGAATACCAATGCAGCTCAAAGCAATCAGGTATCCACTGTGTGCCTGACAACAGCCTCTCTGATTATTGTCTCTAAATGCAAGCCAATCAATGGCAGCCACCACCTCTGACTCCCCACCACAAAACAAAACAAAAAACCCGGCATCTTACTTAAAGCGACTGGTTTCTGAGGTGCTCCCAGCCTCATAGAAATGTATATTTTTTCCTCAGAATGATTTTGATATAGTTGCTTTATGAAGAAGAAGAAGAGTTGTAAAGCATCGACAAAGAGGAATTCATGGCCTTCATTGGTTCGACCCTCCTTGCAGGGGGAGACGGGAGTGTTAGAATTTAGAGAAATCCATGTTGAGTAAATTGTTTTGTTTCTTGTTTGTTGGGGGTTTTTTTTATTATTTTTTTTTATCATAGGTCGCAACGTCACAATGCACAACTTCTTCACCAGTGTCCCTCTGGCTGAGAAGCTCCTTGAGAAGGACCTAACCATTGTGGGGACTCCCATCCAAATCGAGGGAGATGTACAGCTCAGAATCTGGATTCAATGGCAACATGGACCATGATGAGCTATGTGCCGAAGCAGGGAAATGACAACAGTGTGAAGACGAAACCATCCAGTACTACAACAGAACAAAAGGAGGAGTGGACACAATGGATCAGATGGTTCGCACCTACTCATGTAAGCGGAGAACACGGAGGTGGCCCATGGTGCTCTGGTACAATGTGCTGGACGTTGCCATCCTCAATGCCAACACCAGCTTCATTGCACAACACCCTGACTACATGGGTGGTGTGACCAATGCGCGCCGGCTATTCATCAAGGAGCTCGGCAAAGAGCTTGTCATGCCACATATGCAGAGTTGCATGGAGGGCACACCACACCTCCAAAAGCGTATTACTGAGGCAAAGGGAAGATGTGGGGTAGAAGAACAAACGCAGCCACCACCCAGCCACAGGAGGACAAAGTCTGAATGGGACTACCAGGGAAAAGACAGTTCAATATCAGTGTTATCAGTGATATGTGTGTGTCATCAGTGACAAGCTGACAAATAAACATATTTCAAATATTAAATGCATTGTTGTTTGGTGCAAATTACTGCTAAAGTAATTCTTTTAATAATAGTATTATTATAGTATGTCTTTATTTATTTCCTAAATCACACTTGCATACATGGGTCATTTTTGACCCATGTTTGAGTATTACAAGGGGCTTGGATAGCTTGTGCATCAAAGGGTTTAAATGTACCACTGCAGGGCAAAACGTGCTTTAGAATTACTCACTTCCCAGGCAGAAGTGTCAAGTTGGCAGAAACTACGATGGTGATGCAGCGAGCGCTCAAATGGAGACATTATGATTCTACCAGTGCTTCTGCCAGTCTGATGTGCTGGGTTACTGAGGGTGATGACAAACCGTTGAATAGTTAAAGTTCAATTAAGATCTTGCTTCAAAGTTTAATTGAAGCAAAATAAAATGACATGATTTCACAATTTCTTTCTGATCTTTTTCCCACATCCTGCCAAAAGGGTGATGCAGTGTGAGTGATTGATTTTTTTTTTTTTTTTTTGATGTACTTCTGCCAATAGTTTCAAAATAGCTACGAAACAGAATGTTTCATACTGCTTGAAAACAGCATGATCAAGTGTGTGGATTTCTCCTTCAGATGTTTTCATAAGAAATAATGCCTTGCCCTGCATGCTCTTGATTTCTACATACACTGAACAGCAATATTTGCTGCAAAGACCTGGAATCAGAAGAAAGGGAAATGTTGTCTACATCTACTGCATCATACTTTATTGAACATATTCAGTGCCTGAGGCAATAATGCGGGCCTATTTTTCTGTGGAAACTCCTTAGATTTTGCCTGTTATTTGTGGGCATTTGGGGTGATTTTTCAAAAATCCTGTACAGTAAAGTTACTGTGACAGATCAGAACACGAACCTTTCTCTCAGCTTAGATCCTTGAGCGCTAAAAGAATGTCCTTGATCATCCAGCTTTATTGACAGAGGTAAACTGTGATGCTGGGCGTCCATCCAGTCAGACCTACAGTACCTGGAAGCGACTGATCAGAGCCGATATTCAGTAATTGGAGCACATGACCACATGCTGGTAAGAGCCTGTAAATGACTGCTGTCATTAAATGGATGAAAAGAATGTAAAGGCTACAAATAACAGTCACAGTATTAGAACTGTTTTCGGATCTGTCAGGTTTTGGTGAGGTTTAGCCACAAAAACAAACTGATTTAGCTTAAAATCTCAAACTAGGCAGTGTTTGGACCTTTTGTCATACTATCATGACAAGCAAGAATGAACTTTATGCTCTATCTACTTGTTTAGAGAAAGATTGTGGTTATAAGAAACCACTGTTGTCTGTTCACTGGAGAAAGTCGACATTAGTCACTCCTCAATCCGTTTCATTAAGGCCTAAATGTGCTTGTAATAAACCAGTTGCATGGATGCAAAAGGCCCAGCATCATCGCCTCCTATTGGCTATAATCCACTGCCTTCTTTATCTCTCCACATTTCCTCTCTTTCATCGAGGACATTCACTCTGTTTCCATTCCTTTATACATATGAAACAGAACTGAAGGAGCTGCTTGAGAGAAAAATGTAAACCCTGCCTTACGGTCAGACGTTCATCCTTGATCAGGACACCCTCCTCAGACCAGCTACAAACAACAAAACATAAGAGTAGCGGAGCTGCTGGTTGATCTTTTCTGTGTCCATTCTGCACTCTGTTTTTGACCATTGACCAGGATTAGACTGATGGGTCAAACTGAGCCCTTGTATATCTTCCAATGATGGCATGCACTGGTGATATGAAAGAATTTTATTCTGTTTGCACAGTGGTTAGCCCAGGGGATGAATGGAATAACAGCAACACGGTGCAGTTTGATGCAACCTAAGACATCAATGTCATTGCATTGTACAAGATGATCTAACAATGTTGACGACATAAATGTTCTTAAGTCATGAATACTTATTTAATTGCATAAAATAGAATATGAAAAGAAAAATAGTGGAGCAGGATACTGAAATGTGTACATGAATACAGCATGGCGACAACACCACAATCTAATACTGGGTTCACACTAACATATCAGCCACAGTGTGGCGCAACCCTCCATATTGTAAGGTGCTGGAAACAAAAAACAAATGTCCAGGATGACTGTTGGTTGCTTTATCCCCTCTCAGATGCTTAAATACTGAAGTATTAGTCAAACTCCGTCAGCCACATGTTAGAAGCCAAAGCAGCTGTGAGAATCAAAAGGTTAATCAAAAGGTTAATGATCTCAAGACCCTGCTGCAACAGAAACTGTATTGTCAGTTCACTTGAATATTGCAACTGTGGTGGCTTTAACTGAACAGTACAAGAACGTGGCTGACCTTTCTGCACAGGCTGGATTAGAGAAAGATCTGGACAGAAACTCTTTTTCTTCTGGAACAGGGAGAAGAGAAAAAAAAGTGTTTTGACTGAAAGTGTGTATACTTTTAGTTAAAACACATTTTTTTCAAGACAATGGAGAATCTTGCTAATAATATATTTAAAGATATCTGTTTTCACTAAAGCGAAGGAGGATTCGGCTTTAATGTTCACAACAAACCCCGCAGATCAGCCGCGTCCAAACACTTCTCACTTTGTTACCATCCAGGCTAAATAAATCATTCATCGCTGAATAATTGTGTTTGCCAGGAGAGCAAAGATGTATAATGACTGCAGCAGAGCAGCATCACACGTCTGAGGTGTAGGAGGAGCCGGTCATGTTGTTTAGTTAAAACAACCAGACAGATGTGAGCGGTATAGCTCTCTCACCCGGGGAGGAGGAGGGAGTCTTTGTCGATGCACTTGCCTGAGTGCGGAGCTGTCTGGCCACACTGACAGACAACCGCCTTGAGGGATGGGATGATTTTAACTTTATCAATTGGATTGCTGCTCCATTTCTGCTAGAGGTGCATATAGGCCAAAGGAGTTATTTCCCTCACCGTACAGGATTTGGCTGGGTCTCCTGTGAAGTATTGCAATGTGAGTTGCTAAGCTGGGGTTGTTTGTTAACGTGGGAGATTGGTTCAAATCCTCTAACACGAAATAGGTGACGGGTGACAAAGTATCCACAAAGTGCATAACCTGCCTTGTATTCCAAACAATCCCTCACATTTTGAAGATGATTAATGCATGCTCTGTTCAGTTATGCTTTTTTTTTTTTTTTTCTTTCTCCATACAGTCAACACACCTTTAATATCCAGAATCTTCCATGCTCACGTCCCCTCCACCAGTTGGTGTTAAGAGTCGTTTGCACAAGAGGCCAATCGTGGAGGGTGTCAGCGAGGGCTGATGCTTCTACACGCTCAGTCGAGGAAGCCTGAGGCTGAGGTGCGTTCAAAGCACGTCTTAATACACACGTGCTCCAGGGACGACGAATCCCTGAATATTCTGTGTGATGTTATCTCTATCAGACATGGAATCCGTAACATTGCTGCCTTCATCCATCGGTTGAAGTATGTTTTTTCAAACATAGGTGTCAGATACATAAATATTCTGCAATGGCTCCGTTCAAACATGAGAGGATGATTACGGATAGGTCTGCAGTGCTCAGCGGAATCCTCTGGCACATGGTGAATGAGTGGGAGCGAGAGCAACTTATTACAGTGCTCCTTGGAAGGCAGAACAAGACACGGTGATCGCTTTGTTTAAACATCTCCTGCTTCTTTAGCCTGATTTTTAACCCGGTTGGAAGTGTTTCTGTTTCAAGGAAGACTGCCTCATGAAATGTTTTATTTTATTTTTCCACAATATTGATCTTTCCGTCTGAATAAATCCCAAACAGCAAAAGAATGGCAGACAAAATAGCGAATGCTCATTCAGATATGCCAGCTTGTACTATCTGCTAATAGCTCAGTTTGCAAGTATTGTGCAAAAAGCCCAATATGTCTGTCATTCTGTGGCAAGTGAGATGTGGAAAGGCGGGATGCATAGTATCATGCATAATTACAGGAGACAGCAGAAGACTTGGAGTTGTTCGGAGATAACACGATTTCTTCTCTTGTGGTGGCTGACATGTTTTCCTGCCACAAAGGAGCGAAAGAAAGCCACTAAGCTTGTCATCTGACAAAACAAAGACCTGTGTAAAATTAGGCTGCGAAGAAATAGCAAAGATACTAGGATAAGAAACAAGTGGTCCTGTGATGGTATTTTGCTCTCAAACTTATATGAGTAGCCTTATTAGGTTTAATGTGTCGATTTGAGACGAAGAGATCCTCGTTTCTCCTCACACCAGTGGATTGGTGCTCGGAGCAGACGGGATATTTACTGCTTTCATTTTGTTTTGAGGCTGCAGCTTATTGTGTTCCATTATTACTGCCACCAACCGGGGCTAATTTATTTAGATTAAACAGCGCTGTTGTTTTTTAATGCCTTTTGGAAAAAAAAGGATCGGTATATACAATATTGTCAGGTGATGGATGAGGGGTAAAATGTTATCAAGGGATTGCTTCATTAAGAAATGAAGCTTTTCCAAGTTGATCGATCTGTATTGTGAATTGACGGAATACTACTGAGCCTTTTCAGCCAAGTCCTCACTTAACCCTATTAATTACATACAGCATGGTAGATGCATGGCTTGGATGATCATCCTAACAGTGAACACAACATGTTACTAGATTTCAGGGTTCACAGCAGCCACTACCAGACAGGCATTGTGGAACAGCCCCCGCAACAAATTCCCTTCTCTGTCGCCCCTTCGGTGAGTTCAAACTGAATGCCGGCATTCCGCACCGTTAAGAACATAAAAGCTGATATATTTCACTGTCTCCCCAGTGTAGCGGTCATTTTCTGTGCTTGTTCTTCCGATACCGGACTTTTTAAATCCCCCGGGGATACTGTAGGTCACACACTGGAACATTTTACCACAACGTCACACCCGTTCTGCAACGCCAGCGCATTCATACAAACGCCTGTTTTGGCGCCGTTACTACCTCCCAGGGCATCTGACACCCCATTACGCCTTCATTGCATTCAGATAGACATCAGGGTGGAATAAATGCGCAACAGGCCCGGGATGAAAACGCTGTCTGAATGGGGCTAAAGATATACATATTGTGGGATTTTTATCCTCTTCTCCGTCAATGAACATCCCTGTGTGGCTTCATCGTCATGCGGCCCATTAATGATATTCTGTTGAAAAAGTAAGGAACTTAAATTTTTTTTAAAAGAAAATGACTAAATATCAGTTGAGATATATTGTTAATTTAAAGAAAATATTGCTGTTTTTAATAAAGTACTGAAATGAAGTAAAATGATGGCCTAGAAGTTAGGAGATCAATGTATGGCACTATTTTTGTGTTAAAAATGTCAGTGAGGTGTGGTCAGAAGCATCGTCATGCTAGCATAAGCTAATTAGCACAGGGCTGTCAGCTTTCACACGATGACCGTGAGACTTGTGCCGTACCAGTGACTTACAATGGTTACAGGGATGCTCTTTAGCCATTACAGTAATAAGGAATGTGAATCGCAGAGCTTTCTGGGCTGGAGCTGTCATTTTTTGAAGGAAAGCATATTATCTGTCACCGCTCATTTGCAATCTGACTTTATCATCAGAAATACATCAAGCACATAAAAAAGACAAATGCAGGAACTTTCGACAGAAGCAAAGTTTAAAGTTTAAAAGTTTTTTAAAAATATTGCAAAATTGAAATTAATGATAGTGTTATTTTAAATTACTTAAACTTGACTAATAGCTGCTAATTAACTTTTCACAGTCTGGACCAGCTCTGCCACAAAGAGTACAAGAAGACGGCTGTATAGATGTAACATCGACTGTTCTGTGGTAAAACAGCCTTTCAATAACTTTAAAGAGCCTCTTGGGACTTTCTCGCGGTTCACACTGCATTGTGTAGTTGCTCTAATTGTCTCACATTGAAATTACTTTGGATGTAGTGTCTTATGCAGACGCTAAATGGTTCTGGCTGCAAACTTGCTGATGATGCCTCCTGAAAACTAGTTTTTGATACTTTACTCTGCAATAAAGATGTGAACATCTGACATTACCATTCTTAGATAACAGAGTTTCATAAGATCTTGAAAATGTGTGAGATTTAAATCATGCCCGACACCGGTAAATTTCCTGCCTCTGGGCCTGCAGACCGTCCCCTGCTATCATACTGGCTCATATAACTACTCTTAAAGTCACTGGATGTATTTTTTTACTTTGAACTTTGATTTAATTCCCTTCTTACCAGCCAGATTCAGACATAGAATGGCCTGCTGTAACCCCTGACAATGAATTCCCAAGTCGTTTGAGAAAACTAACAGCGTTCAGTATGTGACTAGAAATCCAAGCCCACAAACACTGACTCTCTCACATCAGTGTCTCAGATCTATTAAGTAAGCAGCAGCTGTAAGCTGGTCTCTGTCTGCTTGCATTCTGCCCTTTTTCCCCCAGACTGCACAAATCGTAAAGTTAATCTCTCTTAATGTCTTCACATTTGGTTATGCAACCAGGTGTCATGTTCTTATGCAGCACTTTGCATATAGACAGCAATTGTCTGAGAAAGTTATTTCTGAACACAGAGCACATGGTGGTGGCAGCACATTTTATACATCTACAGCAAATGATTTGTTTACGTGTTGAATCGGTGGACACTTTTCTAGTGATTCAACTAAGCTCTTTGTTATGTTCATGGGACCAGCTTGAGGTCTCGTGGGCTTTTGACATCAGATGATGTGTAGACTGTACGTGTCAGCAACAACACTTACATGCAGCTTGGTTCCCTGTAGGCAATATTGTTCCATTGGTTAATGTTGCTAATTGTGATCCTATGAACTGCATGTTGCCATGGAAGTTTGATCAGAACAGGCAATGTTTCTTGGGGAATAATGATTAGATAAAGATAATCAAAGCACAGGATGTGATTTACAGAAAATCTTAAGGGCTCTCACAGTCCTCAAGATTCAGAGACCTAATAATGTGGCGACTGAATATAAATTCATTTAATCGATATAACTTTTCCCCGATAATCACTGCCTAATGGTTTGTTCAGGATTTATTGGATAATAGGCTCTAATCTGAAAATTATTCAGCAAATATTCTACAAACGTAATGAACTTGGGTCCACAGTGAAGAAATATGACATTGACTTCCTGGAAAGAAAAACCTTATACGACTGTTTAGAATGCACTAATGAACATATTCCCAGAGGATTTTCCAGATGAGGATTTTCCAGATAAGGCTTCCGAAATTGAAACTGAGTCAATAATCAAAGTGTTATTGCTTTAGAATTGACCCATCGCCAAACTGAAATGTGCTTAAGAGAGGAAATCCAATACAGCCTCTGATAAGGCTCACTGATTTAACACACATACACTTTCTGCTTGGCCAAACAGGTGTCTGTGGCTGAGGAGGTAGAGCTGTTGTCCACTTATTGGGAGGCGGTTGGGTCGACCCCCACGCCGAAGTGTCCTTGGGCATGAAACTGAACCCCACATTGTTCCCAAAGGCTGTTCATTTGTCAGTTTGTGAATGCTGGTCGAAACGAAAGCCTCTTAACGATTCCAATGGAATCGGTGCTTTAAAACCGCGATGCCCAGCCCCTGTGAGTGAACAACTGAACAAGCTTTTTTCTACTAATAATCTGTGTCTGCCTTTCAATCAGCTTTTAGGAAAAACACAGTACGACTACAGCTGCCTTAAAAGTAGTGAATGATTTTATAGATTTCTTTTTTTTAGGAAACGAGCAGCATTTTGCAGCCCCTTTCATTGACTTGTGTAAAGCTTTTCATACCGTGGCTCATGCAGTAATGAAGACTGGAGACATATCCTTATAAAATCTCAATGAGACTTCTTTCCTTGTTAAATAGAAATCTCCTATCTTTTCATTGTCGACATGTGTTACTGTCCTCCCTCTTTTTCTTTAAAACCTCAACACATTTTAACACATCACAGATAAAGCATTTTGACGGCTTTATCAAACATTTTGAACAAGAATCAAACACATTGTGCCGGAGTCGTGATTGATGTATCCTGGATGTGGCACCTTTTTAACCCCCAGGAACAGTAAACATAAGCATCACATCACAAACAACAGTAATTAATGTAGTGACATGGTAAGTAATGAACAGTCACGATCCAGTAAAGCAAAAAGACAAACAACATATACAGGCACTTCGGTTCTAACCTGTTCCATCCAAATGCAGAGCACAGATTCAGTGGGAGTAGTTTAGGTTTTAGTGTAATCAATGCAGGGAACTGGTTGAAGTGGGATTGATGGCTGAGTGGTGGATGAGAGGCAGGGTAGGACATCAGACAATGAGAGGAGACACTGGGCTGGAGCAGGCAGTCGCTGGAAGGAAAGGCAGTAGAGGAGTGATCCTGGAGAGCAGACGTTAGTGGCAGGAAAAGCAACAAATAAGCCAGGCCTGTAGGTCTGTACCATACCAGTAGATTGAACGAAGACCAGACACTGGAAACATGAGGGAGGGGACCATGGGGGCAACACAGAAAAACCAGGGACTGTCTTGGAACCCATAGACCCAGACCATGACACACTTCTATTAAATATAGTTGCTGAAATAGAACCATAATGCTCCATTTTCCAATCCTTTATTGAAAGGAAATGACCACTTCATCATGCTGACCTCTCTTCTTGTTTCTGGAATATTTTCTTTAAGTGTCACGTTCGATGATCACCTTGACTCATCTGATGTATGACCAATTTCCTCTAGGTAATTTGACTAAAATCATAATATCGCGATAAGCCTGGATACAAAGTAAAGTCCACCTTTGTGAGGCAAAGTCTCTTTTAAGAGAAAAAAAAGTGCGAAGGCATGTGTGCACGGTAAAGTGACTGGTCTGATGTGACACCAGCAACACATGGCTGTTTTATTCCAAATATGTCCTCCCTCTGACTTCAGGGCTCACCAGGGGGCACGCCTATGGCTCAGCCAACCTCCTGAAAGCCGCAGACATCCTCAGCCATCCGCCTGCGTCTTCTTAACTCGCGGAGGACATTTTAGATTCTGTTGCACGTGCTTAGTGTTGTGCAAAATTTCTCTGAGTGCATTTTACCCTGATGGCTCCAGCGGTAGATGGGAGCAATGAGGATGTTTCTGCTTGTTTCCCTGTCTCTGAGGACTGCCACAGTGTCACACACTGTCCCTAATTAAGGCATAAGAGCATGTTTGGTCGATGTGTGCTAGAGGAGAACCAACACACTCAATGTTTTCTTTTTCTTTTTTTTTCTTTCTTTTTTTTTTTTACCTTTAACACTATGCTTCACATTCATGCAACTTTTACACATCCAAGCTAGGAATTGAATTTGCAGAGGGTGGGGGTGGGGGGTGCTCCATGGACACTTTGGTTCTGTTCTAGGGTTAAGTGCCTCTCATTCATGTCTGTGATAGCTATTAAGCCAGAATAAATGTGTTATTAACTTCACCCCTCTACATTATACACCTGGACCGGGAATTGGAACCAGTGACCTTATAGTTACAACTCAAACTTCCATAACCTTTACATTACCCTGGGGTGCAGCATGTAAGGGCACATCGTCCACATATTGCAAAGTCTCCTGAAATTGCATTGGCCTGGTTACATTTCACCATCCTAATAAAGCTTATTTGTAGCTGTATGGTTTATTAATGAAATAAAACACCACTGTGGTGTTTGCTGTATAGTCACAGGAAACAATATCACTAAATGAAAGAATAGTGGGAGAGAAAAGAAGCAGAGCAATATTGTACCAGCTTCAGACCCCAGGCACTTAATACTGGTGGGTGATTTTGGTTGCCAGGGCAACAGAGCATCAAGCATCGCAGAAGTGCTTAAATACATTTTTTATGAGATTGTATGAAATGAGGGAGAGAAGATGAACTGAGAGCAGTCGTGTCACGGTGATCTTGCATAACTGCAGAAGCAGCACCACAAGGGTAGCAGCAGGTGGGCACGGCGGTTCCAGCACCTCCCTACTTGGATGGTCACTGTGGTGGCATGCAGCGCTTGTCCGTTTTAACAGGATCGTTTCAAAATTCAGCAAAAATAAACAGCCTAAAGGCAATGTAAGCAGTTCTCATAGAAACACCCCCCCCCCATGTTAATAGAAAGTGGGGAAAATTGAATTGGTGGTGATATATGGTCTGATATCCTAATTGGTATGCATGTTGGAAGTATTATGGCTCCTGTGTTGACACATGGAATACACTTAAAGCCAGACTACAATACAAATATTCAGGGTTTTTTTTTTTTCCTTTGTTTTTTTCTCCCATCCTGTGCTCTGTCTCAGATAATTTTGCAGCTTCAAAAGCACATCAAAAACCTCCGTGGGTGCAGCTGAAATTTCACGGTGTGCTGGCCATCAAATTGTGTGCATCAATGATGATGATAATGTCGGGTAATAATGCTTGTAACACAAGTCAAGGAGGGAATCCGGGCAACATTTCAACATCAAAACAGAGCAGCTCGTGCAGCTCGCAACCGGCTGAGAGAAGCAGGAGAAAAGACCAAGTTGGAGGCTTATCTTCGCTCACGGCCTTTTACATTTCTAATTTCCTTTCTCCTTGGGCACCTGACCCAAAGCAGCTGTCAGGTGCCCTCTAAGTCAGTGGCTAAATGTTCCGGTTCAGCGTGTCGGCGTCCCTGACGTGATACCAACAACTGCATTGCTGAGTAGAAGCTTTATTCAGTTGCTGGATCCATTTCCAGCTCAGATCACCTGCAGTATCAGAAGCACTCAGACACTAAGTATCAGTAGGGATCTGAAGATGTTTCCCAGTGGTGAAGATAAAACTGCTAATCCTATTGCTCATAAAATAAACTGATATTGCTACTCAATGCCGAAGGATAAGTATTATGTATCTAGTGAGTGATCTACTTCAGGCTGGCTAAAGCCATATCGTGTTCCACATCCTTCAGTTTCACAATACAGGAAGAAGTGCCCAGGGCTGGGATAAGTAGTTGGAAGACTCTGTATCTGTGCTCTGTGGATGGATGGTAGCCCTTCTGAGTAGCTTGTCCCAGTAATTAAACCAAACCAACCCCCACACTCAACCACTGCTGCCCTGTGTTTTCAGGTCATACCTCTCTCTTTTGGCTTTTTTGCCCTCTGTGTGTCCCTGTCCTGATTCCTTTCCACCTGCCCTGATTTGCTCTCCCAGAAGCATTGACCATGACATGGCCACTGTGTTACATTATGAATTTTCTTTTCCCAGCCCGGTTCCTTCCCTTTTCTCTCAGAAATGAGAAATCCTCCCACTCGGATTCCAACTGATCGTTGTGCTAAATATGATCAGAACTACTAACCCAACTCACCTTCCCTCAAATCTCATCTTTTTGTCCCTTAGGCTAAGTTCTCACTGCAGGCCAACGCTACTCAAATCTGTTCCTTGCTCAGATGTGACACTGGTCCGTGTTTTTCATGACCATGTCAACAGCAGAAAAGCCATGGAGTCTGATCTTTTAATTCTAATTTGGACCACTTTCTTATCTGGTCCTAAATAAATATCTGATTCCTGCACTGTGACAGCAGTGTGAACTGCCAGATCAGCACTTACGTGATTTTTCACTCACTTAGCATGCTCTCATTACTGATACATCAATATCCATTCATTATGAGCCTTGGTGGACAACGTCAGACGTGAGGGATCACAGCAACAATGACTGGGGGACAGGAGGTTGCAAATTTAATAGTCAAGGAGAAGATGCTTCAATCAAAGCCCCTTTTTTTTTTTTTTTTTTTTATTTTTTTTTTTTATACTTCTTGCCCTCATCCTGAAGTAGCTGACGGTCTGTCAAAACACTACTACCTCCACAATTTATGAAATGAATGCCTGTCACATTTATTTATTTATTTTGATGATGGACTGTACATACACACGTGTTCACACTGATATCAGATGCAGGTCACATACAAAGATGAATGTGAGCAGTCGAGGAAAAAGATCAGGCTAGAGAAAAACAAATCTAGAATCGGGTCATTTGGAATGACAGTGTAAATATAGCCTCAGTTGTCTTCTTGTGATTCATATTTAATAAGTCAGGTACTATGATCCTGGATCTCTATTGGTAGAAAAACATTTCGAATAAGCTGTAGACAGTTTTTATATGTTTTTACCCTTGTTTATAAGAAAAATAAACTGAGCTTATTTCGTTTCTTTCTAAAAAATAAATTGTTTTTCAAAGCATATAGACATTCATGTGTATATGAATGTCATTTTCATACATGTCGACCTCATCGTATGCTCACCTGTAAGACTTGACCTCAAGATTTTCCTGATGATGCATGCAGAAAAGTTTGAATTAAACCATAAAAGTAGCACAAATTCATTAAATAAAGGCATCACCAATGGGAGTTAAGCTCGGGTCACCTGTTGGAGTCAGCTGTCTGCTAGACCAGCCTGTGTGACATAGTCACCGGACTGAAATAAGGCTTTTCATTGCTTTGATATCCTGTAAGATATCTACTGAATCTCTGCAGGGACTTTGAAGTTCAGGAAATCTATGAGACTTGCAGGGTTTTGTTAGGATTGACATGTAGGCCGATGCATGTTTCAGAGACAGGGTTGGTTTACTGATTGGTTCTCTTGCGTCAGGTTTTACCATAAAAGTTGTGAAGCAGTTGTGCTGAAAACATGATTCTCTCAAATTGCCCAGGAAGAGCAGCATAGTTTAAGAAGAACAAATGGTTGATTAATCCATCATATTCATACTGTATATAAAGATCTTCTCCCCAAATTGTGTTTTCTCAGCATTTGCTATGCTCTTGTTGGCAATTTGTCATCGTGACAACAGGAAAACACGATTCCAGATAATGGTATAAATTGTGCTTAGTTTCTATTATTAATGGTGTGCATTGGCTTTTCCTTGGATCTATCATCTGAAGGCAAATATCTGTGAATTGGTCATTTGATATTGTCTGTGTGAAAACCTGATTATAATTGATTGCGGTGCATCTGGGTGTGGAAAAATATTTTAATGTTCTTCACATTGGACCAAAGAAAGCTGCATTCATCACAGCCGTTGCAAATGGTCAAGACTTATGTGTTCGGCTTTGAAATGTAGATGCAGCCCTTGAGTTGGGATGCAGCCATATGTAGAAGAGTGCGACCAACTTTAAGGGAGATCTAACATGATTACATGAGAATTCTAAACTTAGCTCATATCTGAAAACAAAATTAGATCTACAGATCTAGAAAATTCAGTAGTAAAATGTCATTAACAGCTTTTCTAATATAACTTTTTTGCTTGATATGACGGTCTAAAAAAAAGCTTGTGAAGTTCTGGTGCACTGAACTAGTTTACTGTAATAGATTTTGACAGATGTAGTGTGGTTGGTGCCTGAGTCTCCCTCACATCATTTGTGTGATGTTGTGTTCTCCACACAACATCACACAAATGATACCTCAGACCTATGAGATATAAGTGTTTGAGAAGTTTTTGAAAAGTTCAGTTTAGTGATAAATTGCTCAGTCTATGGCCTTGCACTAGTTTCAAAACAGCATTTTTCTTAACCAGGCTCAGACCCACAGTATGTCAAACTCCAGCCTGTCATTTTGGTAAACATATGTTTTCAGCCCATAGCAGAATAATAATGAATTTATGGACACATCACAACTGATGATTTACCACTGAAAAAAGTGTCACTTGACAGACAATCTTGACAGACACACATCTTAAAAACAAGAACACAACTTAAAAAACTACATCTTAGAAAATAAATAAAAGACAAAGGGACAGCAACTACATAACTCTCAAACTGAGTTAAAAGTCAATGAGTATAAATGGGTTTTTAAGACGTGATTTAAAAACATGCCAAGTTGGGGCCGTCCTAACATGGAGGGGTAGTTCATTCCACAAGGTGCTGCAGCTGAGAACGCTCAGTCGTGCCCTGGTCTTTAGCCTTGTTTTTGGGACGAAGAGAAGCACCTGTTCAGCGGACCTCAAAGACCTCGAGGGGGCATAGGGATGCAGAGGGTCAGAGATAAAGGAGGTGCCGACCATTTAAAGATTTAAAAGCAAACATTAAAACCTTAAAATGAATTCTGAACTGTACAGGGAGCCAGTGGAGGGAGCCAAGAATGGGGGCGATGTGCTCTCGCTTATGTGTACCAGGTAAAAGTCGAGCTGCAGCATTTTGGGCCAACTGTAGTCGAGAGATGTCATTAAGGTAGAAAAAAACAGAACCACATTCTGAAAATTCATTTTCTCCGAAGACAAAAAAACTAAATGGAAAAACTTTTTTTTGAATGAAAAAAAATGTACAGGTTTTTTTCAACATACAAAAATTAAGTGAAATAATAATGTAATAATTCTTAGTCATAAATAAAGTTATTTTATGAACTGGCAAATCTCTCTTTTCAACTAACCTCTGGTTAGAGGTAACACTAGAACTGTACACATCAGAGATAGCTGTAGCCTTTTAGCACTCTGAAAACGAGGCCATTTTTTAACAGAAAGAAATGAGTGATTACATGATTAAAATGTCACTCAAACTCTGGCTGCTTTCAAAACCCCCACACAATGGTTCAAACAGACAACAGGTTGGCAGGCAAACATGTTAAAGTCGATCGTTTATTAGATATAAGGCTGTGCTCTGTGCTTAAAAGCTCCAAAACTAGTTTGGCAAAATATGAAAGTCAAAAAAAGAAAAATGTTCCACATGACAATTTTTTTTTTAGAAAAGACAAACCATAAGTAAGTCAACTCAAAATTCAATAACTCCCTCTGGATCAACTCCTCTCAATCCTCATTCTCTGCCTTATTTCCAATCGATTAAATTCCAGCCTGTGTGTTATGAGGGTAAAACAGTGACACTGACTTTTTGGCATTGAATGTAAGATTTAGCAATGGACACAAAGCATGAACTGAAAAAACATGGCATTGAGACATTTGTATTTGTCTGCCTGTATTCCTTTGCAGCAAAGACGTCATCAGCCCACGGATTGGTGAGTGATGTCACTACCATACAGAAAGGCCTCTGCCAGCAACACACACAGCGGTGTTACTTACTAATCCTTTGGCAGGTTATTTCAGATCGCAGCTGTGCTTGAGCTTCAGAAATACTTTGGAGAGATGTGGCTCGTGTGGATGCTGCCGCACTGCTTGGTCAGTAAAAGAGCGACTGAAAAGCTGTTTGATTTAGACAAGAGTGACACTGCCAGCACAATACTGAGAACATGTAGATAAACTTGTAGCACTGCTACTGCTCACTCTGTAAGTATGACACATACGATGCTCTCAAAATGCTGCATTGCTGGTTTTAAGTTATCAGAACTTTATTTTCCCCTGAGGGATTGTAAAATAGAATAAAATGTCAATATAATATAAGAATTAAAAGATCAAAACATGGTTTATTTGATCTTATACGTATTTTCACCAATAACAAAATTCAAATCAGCTGCCAGAATGAAGACTATTTCTGAAAGTGAGCACTTTTAATGTTGCTTGTTAATTTCTTTTACAAAGATTTTGTATTACGCTTGTGTGTGTGTTGTGAAGCTTATTATTGGTAGGTCATCCATATGCCCAAAGGCCCAGAGTTTCAGCAGATCAACCATGGATTTGTCAGTCATCTCTCCGTCAGATGAAATGATGTTACATTTTTCCTTTGCCTCAAAAGGGAGATCTGATGACAACTGCCACGAGCTTTAGTATTCCCCAGGAGTTGTCGCTAAGATGCATCTACTGTTCTCTCTCTGGCCTCTTGGTGGAATAACAACTCCTTAATACAGTCCCAGATGTCAGAAGTACTCTTCTTTACAACCAAGAGAGTCTGTCTACCTCACAGGCGACTAAGACTGATGCACTTTTGGAATGATAATCACCTCACAGTGTATTTTTGTGGCACCCATCAGCCTCACTGATGAATAAGGTATGAAATCAGAAACATGACGGATGTTCTACACATTCTCTCCCATAATTCCCCTGCTGTCTCAGCAAAGGAGTTTGATTTGTTGTCAAAGGGACAGAAGGAGTGACTTTATCTGCAAGTGTCTTTTAATCAGCTCGAGCAAAGGAAACCCTACTGTCAGCTGACAAGAGGGGAGAGGGGCGGGGGGACAGCTGAGGTGTTTTTAATCACTCATAGACATTGATTTAACTGAAATCTTTATGAGGTGAATCTCAAATGGTGAGAAATCAATCTCATGGCTTTGGGTTTTCAAAGAAAGTGGCGCAGGAGACTACTCTCGTCAATAACAGGGTTTGATTAGTATATTTTAACAGTGTGGGGTCATAGAGGGAAATGTCAGGGTTCAACGGAGACCTGTCTCAAATACTGTTGTCAATGCCTGCCCTAAAACTAATAACAGGCCTAAAATCATGTGAATGAATTTTAAGGTTGTGTAAGGCCAGACAATAGTGAACAAATGTTGGCTGGCTCCAAATGCGAGTCATTCCCCTCGATGCCTGCAGTATTACCTCCACCAATGAGAGATGGAGGAGGTTTTGTAATTGGTGCTTTTTATTTGTTTCTTTCTTTGTAAGCCGGATAACTCAAAAACAAGCAAATAGATTTCAATGATAATTTGGGATAATTTGGGGCCTGGGGGAGGGGAACAAGTGATTAGGTTTTAAGGCTTATCCTGTGTGACGACGTGGCAAATTTCAATGTTGAAATGAAACAGGAAGTTGTTATAACTCCTCTATCCATGGTCCAACCTGCCCAAAACTTCTCATATTTGTTCAAAATCCCAACCTGAAAACATCTCCATGACTGTTTTTAGCTAGAGTCATAGCGCCACTTAATGGCAACAGGAAATGACATATTGTATTAGTCTGACATACTGCTGTTTCATCCAACGTCATAGTCGTGGCAGTGTGGTGTACCTCAATGCCATGTCAATGTTTCGCCATGAATCAGGAACTCGTAATCACATTTCAGATGCTTGACAAGAGTCCTTGTCAGAAGACATCCACATAGGTAATTTGCACAGCACATGCAGCTACACTCAAAGGTTTTTGTAGATTCGGTTGATTAAATGGGAACGAGTGCTGACATTACTGTCATTCTCCACTTTGAAAAGCTTTTACATGAGAACTGGAGGCCACTTCATCTTGGAGAATTAAGCAGTGCAATCCATATACGTACAGTATATCTATGATGCAAACACAATATTCTGGAAAAGTTCATTCAGTTGTCGGAGACCAAACTTGAAAACCCTAGCCAGGCTAACATCATGGTTAGTTTTTATTTCACTACACTCTTAAAACCCTAGAAAAAAAAACAGAATGTTGGCTACATATATGATTAGTTATGCAAAATCAAACTCCCCTAACAGAAGATGGAAAATGAATGCAACCAAATGACTATTCAGTCTGATATCAGGCAGCGTGTCACCTGATAGTGGTGCTAGATGAAAAGCCAGAGGACGTATTTTATAATCACACTTCTGGTTTGGCTAAAGAAACAACTCTCTTTCCTTTACAATAATCATAAGCTTTTCTTCCTTATGAATAAATGATCTGCTCTCAGTCTCAGAAACTGTTTGTTGAGACAAGCTGCTGTAAGGTGTGATTAATTAAACATTGAGTAATATCATGATCGACAAGACAATGTGCACTAAGCAATAAGAGTATACAATTTGTGACATCATGTTTGTAAAACGTTAGTAACCGCACTGATATGACTGGATATGTAGAGTCAAATCACTCTGGTGTATATTGTATTGTTCTAATGTGAGCCACACCACCTGTTGTCAGGTGCCACATGTAGCCAATCAAGAGCTTGCTGTGTGTCCGTATTGATTTTAGCAGGAAGGAAGTACACAGTTGTGTCCCTGGACCTTGAAGTATACAAGGTTCAGCACCACTATTGGACAGGAAGTCATGAGTAAAGGTTTGAGGTCTTTTTGTTGCCTGCAGGTTGTATTCACAGTTCAGCTGAGTTACTTCATCCAGGGACGTTTTATACTTGGCATGGGCGACTCCACAGAATACATTTATACCATCCCACTGTCCACTGAGCAGTAAATCCAATACTGTACAATTGCAGGAAAGAGGTCCTGTTACATATTGCCCCTGCTTTAATTCTCTACATTCAAGATTCTATAACTTTGACATCTAACCCCATCGAATTGTCTTTAAATTAAATTAATTTCAGACTTTGGCCGATGTCCACTCTTGGATACTTAAAATGTTTCAACCTTTTCAATTACTCATTCAGCAGGTTATAAGGAGACAATGTCCAAAGACGGTGGTGTAAGCCGATTTTCTCCTTCGCTTCAATCCTAATTGAGTTTCATCGAGCCACTGATTGGATCCAGATAGGACTCTGCCATCATCTGATTGTGTTCTGCTGTAATTTCTCTTTTTAATCTAATTAAATCAATTGGCAATGTTAAAGAGCTTTATCAGTACAAAATTGTGTTAGTAATTCCACTGAGCTCTGGTATTTGAAGTAAATTAATACGGTACAATAACATTATGTTTAATTACTGAAAACATTTGATACTTTTAATTATTCCTCTATTGTCTATCCACAATGGACAATTATTTGAAGGCCTATATTAAATCCTTTCATATTTTTTTCTAGACAAAATAGTTTTTCAGACCTCAAAAGCCCCCCATGGTATGAATAATAAGACTGAAGTATGCTTATTTATTACTGTCATTATGATGTGCCCTCACTCTTCAAAATGCTCTCTGAATACAAGAGCAGCATGAGATAGTTTAATTTTGATATAACTCAGAGTCTAAGGCAGATATCAACAAGGAAAAGATGGTGTCTGTATGATACACTTTGTTTCATGTCACTGACTACTGGAAGCCCTTAAAATAATTGTTGGATTTCTCAATAACAACAGAACAAATTTTATCAAAAGGTTCATTTTAACTTGAGCAAAAACTGAATGCAGCAGGCAGGCAGGAGGAAATCTTCTTGAAGACAGAAACTCATGCCGAACAGACAGGATCCACGACCTGAACTGAAGCAGGTGGAGGTGAGAGGATCTGAGGCAGAAGATAAGGGAAACAGGATCAACGAGCAAAGTACAAAAAAAACTATAGGACCAAAGTAGATTAGAGGAGTCTCACGTTACCACTGTGAGCACTGGACGAATCGAGGAGTACTGGGTTTAAGTGCTGTGGAGACCAGGAGGGTCTGCTGAGGGGATTTTGAACAGGTGAACAGGAGGTGGCTGGACTGAGACAGTCACAGACAGGGGGAGAGACAGACAGGAACACTCGGGAAAACAGAGGAAAATGAGGGAAAAATGGATTCTGAAACATGGACTACAAGTTTTTATTTATTGTTTTTAAATGCTTGAATGGACCAGTCCCGATGTGTCTCAGACCTGGACTAAACTGCTCCTAGTTGTGCCTCTTATTTTGTCTAATTCTCTTTTTGGCTCAGCTGTTTTTATTTGTTCCTATGGTCATTATTTGTTTTTAATGCCTTAACCTTTTTTATTACCTTAAATTTGTTTTAACTTGTTCTCCTGGTTTTTGCCATATTTTGTTCAGCACTTTGGGAAACACTGTGTTGTATTTTAGATGTGCTATACAAATAAATTGACTTGACTTGACTTCTGTGAATCATTGTTTTACTGTCTTCTAAGTTCTTCATACCGTGTGTCAGATTTGTACCATGCTTATTCTATGGTACTATTACTGGTTCTATTATTTTTTGAGACACTTTACCCCCCTCCTTTATTGTATTGTATTTTTAAAAATGTTACTTCCCCTCCTCCTGCTGTGTTTTTTGTACACTGTGCTGCTGCAATATTGTAAATTTCCCCACTGTGGGATTAATAAAGGGATATCTTATCTTATCTTATCTTATCTTATCTTATCTTATTCTAATAATGGTCACATACTGATTGTAGCCTCATCCTATCGTGATTATATAATTATCATTTGTTTGAACCATTAGTTTTTTTTGTCCTTCATGTAGATCAGAGTAAACCCGACTACCCAGTATCAGACACATTCGATTTCTGAGGGCACCATGCTCTGCTGCCCAGAATTGACAATGAACACTTTTTCATCTAACAGTTCACCTTGTTTTCTCTTTTAAAATCAGGTAAACACTACAAGAATGACATTCCTCTTACAAAGCAATCTACTACGACGGTGCACCTTATGCATATTCCATTTGCTTCTATCAGGAGGTCCATTTGCCAGAACACAAATTGGATGACCAATTTTTTTTTTCAAATGTGTCAGTTTATTTCTCTGCTTTGGCCTACAGTGGTCTGAAATGATGGAGCTGCCTTAATTTGACAACTTGACTTCTACCTCTAGTAACACAAAGTTTAGGGGTGTGTACAGTGCATTCACCTAGTATATCGGTAAGTATTGGCCCTCATAACCCGGATCAACCCTGGTTTGGACTGAAGGCAGTAGCAGTTTCCAAGTGCCGGTCTCTATATGGTATATCTGTCTTTGGACTGTAATGGGGCCCGAGGAGGCTTAACGCTACATATTTATTCTCCCTGTGGTCCTCTGTGCTCGGCCACTAATCCTTCCTTTGCAGATTCCCAAGGTAAGGTAAACTGAGGGAACAGCGCAGTGGTTGCAGTTCAACAGTGCATGTTAGGGAACACCTCCGATACGGGTTATTGTAATTCATCTCATGTGGGGAAAGCTGACTTCAGGATACGCAGGCATACTGGATGTTAAAAGAGATGGCAATGCTGTTACGGTGGAAAGTTGTGAATAATTTTAGAGACCCATTTGGGGATTAGACGACAAAAAAAAAAAAAGGAAATTTATACAGTACAAGATTTTCAAGTATTTGTTGGAAGTTTTCTTCATGTCAAGAAGTATTCTTGTCCTTCAGCTGAGTGAGGAAATCTCTTAGGTCTATTGACGGGGACTATAAAGGGAATTTAGTATTACTCTGGTTAGAAGCATTACGTTTGAATTTATTTAGCAGTGTGTTTGTGGATCTTATCAGCATGTACCTTCAGCTTTTCTATCGATTCCACTCCAGAGGAAAATATCCAAGCTACCACTGAAAGGATTGCCATTTTAATTTGGTGCAGACATTCATTCCCCCCCCTGCATTTGTGTAGTACATCTTTGGAACTTTTGACCTATGGAGTGCTGTATAACTGATGACTTGTATTTCCTCATCATGATAAATAACTCTCACTCACAGTTCACCGCACTTCCTGTTTTGATCCATGGCCAGTTGTGTGGCTGGTACTGTTTAAGATAAATGTACTTTTTATTTTCATTTATGTTTGAATTGTATTCTAGGCTGACGTTCCAGGCTGCCATGCTGTGTTTTATTCAGGTGTGCCTCTAGTTAGACTGGCTGAGGTACTAAAATATAGTGGTGGTTGTGGGAGGGTGTGGACAACCAAGGCCTGATTTCCTGCCTGAATATTATACAGTGTATATTATATATATTATATATTATACAGTGTATATGTTGAGGACAGCGATTTACATTTAGAATTACTGATACATTTTTTTTTCCTAATCACGCTTGACGCTGCAGTCCTGTCTTGTTTAGTTTGCTTTCTTTCTTTCTTTCTTTCTTTTTTAACTTGTGGCTCCATTTAGCCTCCTTTAGTTGTACTTTGAGCTTCATTTTGATCTGCTATTAGCCTGCCTCTGGTTGGAGATTTGTATTCATTGCTTCCTTTAGGCAGCCTTTAGTTGTAGTTTGATTTTTGTTTTCGTCTGCCTTTCAACTGCCTTTGGTCACAGATTAGGTTTTGTTTTTATTTCTCATTTTTCATTTGTTTATTTACCAGTTAGCTGAGGATGCTTGGGCTCAAACTGTCCTGCTGAGGGTTATTTATATTGTAACAGCTTTTGCTGTAGGTGCTCTGCGCCAATTAGTTTAGAAAAGTTTATGAGATTATAGCACATATTTTAGGTTTTAAAATACTGGTGTGTATTAGTGCGTGTTGGTGTGTGTCAGTATGTTTCCCGTTTGCCGTGTCGGATAGCCTAAAGTTTGCAGGCCGCTGTACTATTCATCAGAAGCTCCACCCTTATTTAATGACATCCATTTTCAGAAGGCAGATATGTATGTACAACTGGTCTTTACATTTTAAAACATTTAGTACATTTTAAAACATTAACAATAATAAGGAGCATTATTTTAATAAGTTTGTAAAAATAAATTTCTCTCAATATTTGTACAATCACCTCTGTATTAATCTGTGGGTTTACATGGTGCAGAAAATAGGTGTGAAACTATTACTGCAAAATCTTTGGGTAAAAGTCTCAAGGCGGTGTCGTCAGAATTGTGTTGTCGTATTCAAATCTGGAAGAGCTCTTTCTCCAAACTTAAGGTTACACATGCTATCATGCTAATCTTAGATGGTGAAAATGGAAAACACTATACTGAAAATACAACATGTCATTATTATGAGCATGTTAGCGTGACAAAATTAGCTTTTTGTGTATTTTAATACTGAGCAAATTCATATTTTTTTACCATATTTAAGAGAAAAATATTTTATCATGTACTCACAGCACCAGCTGTAGTTAGAAGTTATTTCGGACATCAAATTGTATGTAAATGGATTGAATTAACTCTCAGTAAAGCAAAAACAGAACCGTAATCAATGTTGACATTTTATCTACATAATAATTCATTAATATTTTAAAGCCATTCTTTTTGTCTTCTTGAGTACTTTTCCTTTAATGCTAATTTTATAGACTTCTACAAGACACTGCAGGACTGAGATGAAGCTCTCCTCTGAAAACCCTTGTTCTTGCATGCGAGGGTATACAAGGTACGACATCCAACCTGTAACAACCTCGGAATCAGCAAACACTTCTGACGAGACTTACATGTGGGATCCAACCCAGGACATTGGGTAGCCGATGCAAAAGTATGAAGAAATATTAGTAGCAATACTTTTTTTTTTTTTTTATAGTTTATGGCTTCCTTTCACACAATAACAAGTCTGTTTTTTTAGTGTTTGCTCCCATATTTTCACAATGCAGGACAACTTTGATGATTTATGAATGAATCAACAACAGTTTTATGAGTATACTTATCAAATTCAGGCTTAGCCTTTGATGGAGGAGCGCTGGGACAGTTACCACATTACATAACCACTACCCAACTCATTCAAACATGTACGAAGTGTACGGCATATGTGGAAGTTTCAGTGCTCAACTTTGTAAAACTGTGCCTGCTGTGGAGCAGGAATTGCAGGCACTCATGTTTCTGATCCCCCCCCATTGACAAATAACTTTGATGGTGATTCGCTTGTCTGTTTGCATTCACAGCAACTGTCCTGAATTTTATACAAGTCAATTTTCCCAGCTTGAATGCATGTGGTGCTCTGAAATTGTCTCATTTCGTGCCTCACTCTGTCAGGGGGAAGAAACCAAGATGGCATGGTTAAAATAATTATACCTCACAAAGTGGCATGATGACTTTGTCGCTGTCACTCAGGCTTATGCCTTCTTTTTTTTTTTATGTACACTTACGTTGGGCCTCTGTTTTGTGTTTTGCCCCATTTGTTGCCATGGTTACTATGGAAATAAAGAGAGAAGGAGTGCATTTTGTTTTAATCTATCTATGTTAAAACGTATCGTTATGTAGGACTGTATGCAAAATACTGTACAGTATGAAGCACGAACGGAGGTAAGATACAGTGGATTCAATATCCCATGTATTTACAATGCTGCTCGTCCCTGTCATCCAAGCATAAACAACACACACCTCTAAAACACCATTCAGAGCAAATGAATGCAACTTGAGTCTTTTCAAAGTCCGTCAGCGAATAAGAAGCTTTTAGAGTAACTAAAGCAAAGTGTATTGTGAGACTGACTGCCAAATGATTTCTGAAGGACTTATTCAGCTGTTTATGCTGGGAGAAATTCAAAAAACATAACTGAAAGAAACTCTTCTAAGAGGTAGCTGTGTATTACTTTTATTATAATGCTGACATTATAATTAAAACATTTCAGACATTATTAGAATAATGCAATAAACACACACGACTCTTTTGGATAATGGTCTGTATTTTGCACTTCAAGGTCCATCTTGAAATGTCAGGAAATCTGCTGCACCGCTTTCCAGCTCAAAGGCTGCATGCTCTCAGGACCTGGACTTAATGCAATGCACCTCTACCTGTGTCAACCAACTCACTCAACTGTATCTGTACTCAGATGTGGCATTTCTGAGTTTATCAGAGGTTTCTGTATCTACTATATTATTTATTTGAAATTTGCCAGCCTCATAATTGAGTGTTTTTGATCACAAGAGTGACAAACCTATTTAACCTATAAGCTTGAATTAATATCACAAAACACATGCAATATTAAGAAATACAAAATATGCATAATTTTCATTTTTATTTATTTGTAGTTTTTTATTTATTTGATAAAAAAATATATTCAAACGCTAAATTTTAACAGTATGATATTTCTGTGTGTGATCACAGGGCTGTTTACTACCTAATGTGTTTTTTTTGTTTGTTTTTTATACAAGTAAAACACCATGTTAATTACGTATGTGATGTGCAGTAAATGTCTGTGTGCCTAGATGAGAGAGGGAACAAGAGAGAAGAAGTAGGCTATGTAGAAGTTTAGTCTATATCTGTAATATTTAAAGCCTATATTTATTTACACATTTCTAGGTTAATATTATCCCATTATTTATATTCAGGAACGGCAGTAAGAAGAAAGTGTCAGGCCAGCCACATAGACTAAAATAATAATATCATTTCCTTTTGTGTTGGGCAGATCAAATAAGAGAGAGAGAGAGAGAGAGAGAGAGAGAGAGAGTGCATGTGTGAGGAGGGGTGTTAGATATTTACCCTGGTTTTATTTTCCTTTTAAATGAACTGACACAGACTCAGACGGTGTTGAGCCAATATGGAAATGAGCACTCGGCCTTGTGACTGTATTCTTGTCAGAAGATATTTCACTAAGGTACTGAGGTAGGAAGGAGCTGATCGGATGGAAGGCGATCTAACTAGTAAAAGTTAAAGCTGTAACTTTCAACTGCACCTCTGCAGTACAAGCAAAGTTCTCGCATGTTGAAACTGAAATATTTTAAACCAAGGCAGAGAAGCGATAATGTAGAAACAACTGAAGTTTTTCCTTCATCACGAGCGCAAACATCGACACATTTTTCTCAATTGTTACTCATGCTGTAAAATTCAATATTAGATTCCACACATTTAAACTTTCTGCAGTTCTTCGGGTGTCAGTGAGTTCTACAATGAACGGAACAGAGCCTTCATTTATTTCCCTTGTCTCCAGCACCCTCTTGAATGGCTCTCACTCTGTCAATTACTATGCCCTCTGTCAGTAATAGGAGAAGGATGTTAATCATTTATTCATTTGTGAAATAGAAATTCTCATTTTTCTGGAGGCCAGAGGTTAAACTCCATCACAGAATGACACCGTGGAGCTGATGGGAGTCGGTGTCTGTTCAAGGGCACTAGTGTAATGAATGAGGAGTACTGGGAGCTGGAACGGACTATTAGGAAGAGTGGTCTACAGGCATTAGGATTGGGATTGGGCATTTAGGGTTGTTCCAGGAGAGAAACCAGTATGGCCTCATTCTTCTGTCCTTCCTGCAGACCTTTGCCATTGACCCAATGGCTTTTCTTATATCTCTTTTCATCTCCCCCAATCACTGTGAAAGCAGAATTGTGTAGACATTGGATATTTTGTCATCACGTAAGAGTTTCTGAGTGTAACACCACTGTTGTAAATATAAATCCAAGGTTTATTTTACAATTTGTCAGATGAAGCGTCAAAACAATGTCATGTCTTGAACCATGTCATGCTCACTCTTTTCTTGTCATGTGGCAGTCAAAGTTTTCACAACGTTGCACACAACTCAGACCAATAAAGTAACCTTAAACAGAGACGATATGCTGAACACCTCTCTGTACAATGGCGCTAGTTAAACCTCTGTCGAAATGGGCTCACGTGGCTTGCGATCAAAAACGAGAGATGACAGATTTGCTAATGCAGGCAAACATTAACCAAATACAGCAAAAAGATGATTATATATAATATAAAAGATTATATTATGACTTATTGATATCATTATCAGTTCAACAGCAAGAAGTTCAGCTCAGTGTCTGTTATATGGTTGTGCAATTAGCAAAATTATTTTTTTTTAAACAAATTATTATGTTTGATCAAAGGGCCAAAGATGGACAAACGTCAATCCCAAAGTGCAAACCAGGCCAGACGATGGGCTAATGTAGCCCTGGCCAGAGCACTGACACAGCTGCACCCAGCGACAAACACAGGAAGACAGGCTTTGACCCATCTTGGCTGTCGGAGAGGAAATACTCCTCCTGGCTCTACAAGACAGATATCGGTAATGTTTGGTCTAGATATAAATAATAATGTACAATTAATTACACCATACATGTTGAAGCACACAGAATTATACTTCAGGATTATCTCTCTCTCCCTCTGTCTACAGATAGATAATAGATAGATAGATAGTGTTAGTCTAATCTGGGTAAATATTTGTTGGACTGTGAGTGTTAGAGGGCATTGGTGACCCACTTTCAAATTCATTACAAAGATGGACTGTTTCTGAATTTACTTCCTGTTGAACTGGAAAGCTTTACTGGCTGAAGTCTTAAAGAAAACATATACTTTCGACAATATGTTTGGTGGAACATTGAATGATTATCGACACATTCGTACCCACCTATGCCTGCAGGGTTTGGTGAGGCTGACTTTTTGTCTTTGTTGTTGATTTGGATGCTTTCCTGTGCATTGTTGAAAACTCCATTTTGACCAGTTCTATCATCTCTATTTTCAATTCATACTACTCTCATGATAAAGAGCTCTGAGTTAAGTGTAAACCACAGCTTTTAACTTCAAATGAAACATCTCATAATGCATGTGATTTTGTACAAACTGTGTGTGCAAACTTCTGATTCAATAACAGATTCAAACTTCAAACTAGTCTGTATCTTTCAAATTTCTCACTGGTCCCTGCAACCTTTTCTTGACGAAGAGGAAAAATGTGCTGTATAAAAGAAGTAGGTGGAAATTCAGATGCATACATGACAGTTGAATTAACACTGAATTTGGATAAAGTTTCTGTTGTGATTGTAAAGATAAGCTGTTCAATAATTACGCGATTTATTAGAGAAAACCCAAGTCAGGAAACTGCAGATTGACACATAAAGCAATGTATTCAAATACACTGTACAACAAGTAAGTGATGTATTTACAGCATGACAGAAGTGTATAGCTACTGTATGTTAACAAAGCTGAAAGATCTCCTTTCATCCGAGATCAGTCAAATGAAACAAGTAGACAATTCATTCTGCACGCTTCACACATAATTTCAAACTCTAGTTATTATAACCACAGTGTTTATTCTACCCCTCAGATTACATGAGGGGGAGATGCATGAAGAATCTCCCCCTGGATGGAAGGCGAGCTCACATGTTAAGGAAAGGCTTTCAAGTAATCAGGGTGATGGCATCAGAGGGATTAAACTGTGTTTTTAAGATGAAATATGGGTACTTTTGAAGAGGTACATGTGATCGTGTGAATATTTCATAAGCGTGAAAGGTACCCGGGGAACCGGTGCTGGTGTTGATTCAGCAGATTTACACTGGATTTAGATCCATCGGAACAAGTTATAAATAAGCTCTCATGTCATTGGCTGAAGCTGTGAGTCTGTGCACTCGTTTTGACCTTGATTTAGGTGTCAGCAACACAGCAGGAACCTCATCATCTCGAACCACTCTAGATGATGGAGTTTTGACCTGCTTTATATGCACTTATAGTATAATAGAGATCAGAGGTATAACAGCAAAATGACTTTGACATCGGAGGCCGCACATATTTTGCCACAAGCAAACTGAAACATGGCATCAGTAAATATTTTACAGATCAGTGTCCATGTTTACCTGCAGTGGAATGTAGACCCAACAGGAGATCACTGAGGTAAACTTCTGGAGAAAGATAGAATTGGTGTCATTTGATAATCAGGAGTTTGTTAGAGACTTGTTGCACCAGTAATGCACCTTGAGATATAATACCCATAATAAAAAAAACTTATTTATGTGCATTTTCAGGTCATGGATTGTGCCAAACCAACACTAGGATAAGGAATATCTTGCATCTGACTGAAACATTGGATAGACATACTCACATTAGCATTTTGTTTTTTTTTAAGCTGAACTAATGATGACATTGTTAAACAGGTTAAAGGGTCATTTCAGAAGTCATTTGTTATTTTTGTCTTGTCAGTGCCAGATGTTCAGTTCAGTTCATTTCTTCACCAATATTTCACTTCACAGTACTTTGTTCTTGTTCTAACCAAAGCCAAGTTATCTGGGATCTCCATCAACCCCTGCCATACAAAAAATACACACAGAGAGGGAGAGAGAAAGGGAGAGAGAATTTCCAGTCTCATGAACATTACACAGACATTGACATTTAAGCATGCCTACATCATTGCAATTGTCGTGTTGAATAACTGTAGTCAATATATGGCTGCCCTGAATGTAATGAGTGTGTTCAAGTCACATAAATCACTTGTGTAAATATAAATTAACATGAGATAATTACCATTTCAAAGTCAGTGATAATAGCCGCAGTGATATGGGGACAAGAGAGGCCTTCAGTATGAATCAAAACAATTTAAGGGGTTGATTTCCCGCAATGACTCCGTATTCAGCTGATGAAATGAACGTTCCGCTTCAGCAGACTGGGGGTATAAAAAATTAGTCTACTGGTCCACTTGAAGGGAAATTTCTCTCTCTCTCTACACTGCAAACATAACCTCTCTTACCTGCTAGGAGAAAAGGGATCCTGTTTCATCATGCAAAGGAACAATCAATCATAACAAGACACTAGAGGGGCAGTGATCATTACGTACACAAATCAAACATTTCAAAAGCAATAAGTCAGAGCAAATCACCCCACCTGACAAAATGTCATCCCTCCCACTGGTGAAGTATATTGGTCAGTGTTTTTCTATTTAAATGCAAATTAAGTAACGGGTCTCTCACAGGCACATAGCCCCCCCCCCCCCCCCCCCCCCCCCGGCCAAGGCGATTAGTTTAATTAAATATTTTATTTATAAAAGCAGTGGTAGGATTACTCGTGGTACAAAGCAGATTCTTCAACTGGGGCAAATGGCAGCAAATACAAATACGTGATGAAACTGGTGTAATACAGACATAATGAGTCTTTTTTGTGAATAACCAGTAGGGGGCGCTACAGTTGAGAGAACTATGCTAAACAGTTAGCAGACACTCTGCTATTACAGGAGTAAGATGTCCACAGATCTGGTTTTGAATCAGTTAAACACATTCCTCTCATAGACCTCATAACTTATAAGACCTGTAGTTCAACATCTGACAAACACACTTTGAAGCATGTGTCTTTACAGTAAATTAATTAATCTCATGTCAGCCAGAGTTACTCTTCTCTACAGTAGCAAAGAAGCATTAACACTATACACAGATGACACATATGTGAAAGAGAAGAGGTCAAGTTTGTCACATTTGAATTTCATATTTCTCTGACTTGTCATCATCTCTACATCTCTGCCTTTCAAGACAAAGATGGTAACATCCTAATTACCGTATCAATTACATTTTTCAGAAGGGATTTGATTTGGTCAGCCCAATAAAAAAAAAAATCTTAGATGTAACAAACATATCCCTAACAAATCCCACAAAATTCTTATATCACTAAGTACCTTCACACTGTATCTCACAGGAGAAAAGGTATAGATCCATGTGGGAATGAAGAAATTGCAGTGGTAAATAGTAAGAAAAGAAAATATATGTATAGATTATGTAAGTAAAACAAAAAGCACTGGTTGCCCTTGGAAGACATAGAAAATCCAAGACAAGAAAGTGCAACTCTGTAAATAAATGAAATGCTGTGACTAAGACATAGAAGACGGATAAACATGCCACATTTGTCACACCGTTAGATATATCATCTTATCTGTCTATAATTAAGATATTGTAGCAACACAGTTGCATTGTTTCCCCGAGTTATATTATATAATAGACTCCATTTAATCAATTAGTGACAGCAGTTTTGGTGGGCAAGCCATTTGGAAAGCATAGTGAGCTAGAAGACTAGTTACTCTACATTGGAAGAAGCTCTAGTGAAAGTTCAGACAGGGAGACTATCCCTTCACACACAGGGCCATAATTTAGTCTCATATTATCCTGCCATTCAAGCCTCTCACGCATCCTCAGTTAATTTCCTGCTGTCACTGTATGGGCCTGTCTATCAGCTGTTCTCATCAGCTGGTCACATCTATCCAATAGCACAGTGACACACCTTCATGGTTAGCCTATCATCTTGCTGCTGTCTTTTTAAATATCATTCTTTCTGTACTTCTAGTTCTTTCATGATTCGTCAGATTCATCAGCCACCACCGCCACCGGTGTCTTTACTCCTTGGGGGATTTATCTTGCTGCTTCTCAGGGCAAATGCTCTTCAATCACAGTCTCACTCAAAAGTCTAAGCGCCAAGGACTTTCTGACAGAATAATTATCACATATCATCTGCTGCAGTAAACAATTATCTTTACTTCATTCACTTGTCTCTCCTGACTGAAATGAAGTTTGATTACACTGAAGCTATCCCCAAGAGAAATGTACCAAGCTAAGCTGCACACAACATGGCAAGGCAATTTACTACAACAAAGCTTTTTTTTTATACATTAAACCAAGTTAAAGTTTTTTGTTTGTGTGGCAAATTGCAGTAAAGAGTTAAAGATCATTCTCTTTTCATACTTCACTGATCAATCCCCAGGTCGCTTCCACTCCCACAGTGCTTTTCGAGGTGTTTCACTCATGTCCCATCAACATCTTGCCTTTCATCACACCACATGCCTCTTCAAACTTATGTTTGTAGAAGCAAGCCTAAGTTTGATTTACAAAAGAAGCCGTCAAGTAGATTTGTAGAAATGTTGCCAGGCTGCTGAGAAATTGGCTACAGATGTTTCCTTTCATTTCCCTGCAGCCTGTGAAGCAGCTGATGGCATGACAATAGCAAAAATCTTCCAGAAAGCCACAAGCTACCTCAGCAAATCTCACCTAGGATTCTTCTTAATTTAAACAACATTGGACATCCTGATATTTCACGTGTGTGAACAAGAAACATTTAATTTCATGGTTATACAGACAAGACAACATAATAAAGAATGAATGAACCAGTACCGAGCGTCTCAAGTGTTCCCCGTGTGTGTGCTGATGAGATATTAACATTCATATTTTGTTTCAAGGGGGAGGAGAGCAAGGCGATGCCTGCAGAGCATGAAGTTCTCCTGCCTCGCCAGCTTTCCCCCTGTTTTGAAAACTTTCCACTCCTGGATCCTCGGGAGATGTAATTACTGTGCAGTCAACTTGTAAGACCCATAGTCTCTGGGAATGCATCTCCTTTATGGAGCATTCCTAGTTGTTATTTTTAACATCTCGCATCAGAAATTGACGATTATGCAGTTTTCCTTTGCTAAAATGTATATACGCTGTCACAAACAAGAGAAAGGGGTAGTAATTCACAAGATGCATGCGCACGATTACAGCATTGTGGGTGATTTGGTGGTTCAAAGGGAGTCAGTTTGTTCAGGCTTGAGCTGTGACATTTAAAGAATTTCATTATGGCTGAGAAAATAATGTGCAATATCACACACGGAGGGAAATATTGATCAGTGAGGAATCATCGACTTGCATAATATCGCAGCTTTTATTTTCACGGCAATGACTAGAGACTTGACACAATCTCTTTAATAGTGCTGCAGTCAATACAGAGCTGACTTCCATATTCATTTATGCCTCGACACGGTTCACTGGCTTCATATTGAGTTTTATATGGTTAAAGTGGAAACTGATTGTTCTGGCCTCTGCAGAGTGACAATTAGTAAACCTCGTAGTTGTTCCTTTTAAGTATGTTTCATTGTTCTTCATTTTTCCTTTGCCTTATGTATTAAATAATTAATGTGGGAACCCTGAAAAGAACAATATATATATAGTCTATATGCATTATCTATGGGTTGGCAGTCATTGTGTTTCTTACACATTTAAATAATGCCAATTCAAGTCAGAGCACCACATGAAGCTATGGCATGTCATGCTGCTTATTCATACTATGGGCATGTATTTCATAATAGGAGATCCCAATTTAACAAAAAATCATCGAGGTCAAGTCAGCCCCAACCTTCAGACTCATGCATACAAACATCTGCTATCACATTGCAATTTCTTTTCTCTCCCTTTTGATGCTATGGAATACTTATTTATTCAGTGTTGCTCTAGACTGATAAGAATGTGAGCTGTGCCACTTAAAAGTTCCAGTGCATGTTTTATTAATAAGGTGTGAAAAGCTGTGCGGAGCAAAAACAGACACTCATTTAGTGCCAGTTTTATGTGACAAGGAGATTTAAGGAAGACTCCTTTTTGATGAGCAATGAATTTATAAGTGCGGCTCAATTGAAATCTAACCCTCAGAAAGGTAGCATCCAGACAAAAGTCAATGTTTTTATCCCAGAAATCATCAGAATATATCAGGGTTCATTTCACTTCGGATACACAAGATCATGTGGAGGTAGAAGGGAAGCGTTTGAAGATGTGAGGCAGTGACACACTCTGCACTTCTCTTAGAAGCAGGCTTTCAGTATGTTCCTTGATCTCCCAGCTTACATAATATAATTAAACAGTTTAAGCTGGATTTATTGACGCAGGCGGTGAACGCAGCAGTGTCATGGGGGGGAAATCCCATCAGAGCCCCCCCACCAGCCCTTCACCCACCACACCCCCACATTTCCTTCCTCAGTAAATATGGGGTGATAATAAAAATAAGTCTTTTTTGCCGGGGATTGCCGGGAGGAATCGGTTTATTCCACATCCCGTTTTAGCCTGCCAGCCTCACATCCTACAGGCTGCTACAGAGAAACTGGGAGGAGGTCGCCTCGCAGATATCATTTCGGGGAAAGAAGGACAGTTAAATCCCATTGAATACACAGACAGTGGGATCCATTCATTTGCTTGTTGTGCCATTTGAATTATTTAACACAAATGCAGAATTGCTGGTGGTACTGGATTGAGGCAGACTATCAGGCATTAATGAAGGGAGATGAGGGAGAGAAAAAAACATAACTGTGCAAATCAAACCCTGAGTGTGGAATTTTAAAGAAGACATGCATTATTCATGATTAATCACTTCTGGAAGTGATTGCGTGAACACAAATTGCAAGTCGTGGAGAATTGACAAATGTGCAACAAACATTCACAATGTAAACACTTCTATTAAGCCGCAACATACATGAAATTAAATTGAAATAATCAGAGGTGCTGTGGCGTGATTTCTGATTTACAGATTCAGCCTCAGGAGGAGGCCGTCACGTCTCCACAGCAGTACAGGCTCCTTATCTCTGCAGTGAAGGATGAAGAAAATTTGCAGAAGACACTGACAGTCCTCAGCATATGCATTAAAATGTCTTCTGGTCCATAGAAAATAGTCATTATTATTTTCCAAGGATGATGTCGCAACCATGTCTCCTGCTAATGTTAGTTACTTTTGTAAATTGGAAGAAACAAAACTGCTGACAGGTTTATGTTCAGAGAATCATCACCTCATTCCCCTCAGCTCTACAGCTCTTTAAGTTGTTTGTTTTTTTCATCCCCCGGCATATAAAGCGGGTGAGATAGCAATCTTCATGCCTGTCTGTCCATCTGTCCATTTGTTTGTAATCATTTTGTTCCCGAGCGTAACTCAAAAACCATTCAGAATGTTTGAAACAAGCATTATATACTCATCTCCCATGTACTTCAGATGTGTCATTTGATGTTCTGATGATCTTAAAACTTTGTTTTCTTTATTAGGAAAATCAAATTTAATTTCAGATGAGGGTGGGGTTCGTTTCAGCAGCATATCTCAAAAAAACATTTTTGTCCTTGAAAACTTGCTGACATATCACCAGTATACACTCAAGATGTGCCTTTTAACTTTTTTTAAATTTAAAGAATTCAACTTTTTAGCAACTAGCAAGTACTCATAGTGGAGCATCTACAGTAGCAGCTAAGGAGACTCATCATTTCCTCAGAAGTTAGTTGAGATGAAGACAGCACTGAAAAGAGAGTCATTATGACTTGAAATTTAAAGGGTCTCCATTTCTACTGAATGCAAAAAATGGATAATGATTTGTTAGTATGTCCACCATAATAACCTTTTAAGTTGACGGTATATTAATATGGGGTTTATATTTTGTTCCATTGCCCCCAACGGGGTAAAAAATAATAATTCTGCAATTGGCAGTACCATAGGGAAAACACATGAAATAAGTTGGCATTGAACAAATTGCAAATATGTTCTTCATAAAATTTTCACTCATTATGTTGACAAAAATATAATCTAGCAGCATTATTACAAAGTATTAAAATTGCCACAACAAGTTGATACAAGACATTTATTGAATATAGACGAAAGTAAGAATATACAAATTAATTAAAGTGACGTTGGATTACAGTACAGTCTAGATTTCCTGATGGAAAACATTTCCATGGTTTCAACCAATGTCACAAACATTGCATCACAAATTTCCCGAACACCATGGTGACACAAGGGGATGACTTGTTCAGAGACCTGAGAGATGAAAGCTTCAACATTAGACTTCAACATGCAACGTCCAGGTTAATGAAATGAAATCCCTCTCTGGAACTTGCATGTCATTGTTTTGGATGTCAAATGTCAGTAATCAGAGTAATGTGTGGCGTGATCAGGAGGCCTGAAAGGAGGAAGGAGGCAAACCTGTTTTAATCTGGAGGGAAAAGCTACAAAGATGCAGAATCTGTGTGTCATGTCACATGTCAGGGGAAATGAAATGTGCTCTCTCACAGGTGTCAAATGAGGCGGGACATACCGGCTATATATTCATGATGTGACAAGGCTCTTATTGTGTGTGTAAAGGTTTCGTTAAGAGTGACATTTGGGAAAATGCTCTGCTTTTGGGGAAGGGTAAAAAGCAGAGCTTGGGAGGCACAGTCAGAAAATTGAGGCGTTTTCAAACTTTCTTTTCTTGTGTAAAAAGAATGACAGATAAGGTGGTGAGGTTTCCATGTAATTCTGTCACTGAAAATCCATTTTCTATTCATAAAAAGTTACTTTTGTTCAACACAGAACACAGAATCATTTAGCCAAGTCGCCGGAGAGGAAATTACAGTCGGGGCAATATGTGATTGGATTGACAAGGACATGGAGCCAACCTGCGGACCAGCTTTCTTGATAAATTATAAGACTTTGTTCCTAATTTAATATAATATGCAGCACCTTTGTTTCAAAATGTAACCTCAAAATGTGCCTGTGGTGCACCGGAGAAAAATGCATTTACATAAGGATATTAAATTGCATTAATCAGTCAGGTAGCAGAAATATTTTCCTTGATTTATGACGAACAGCTTTTAAGTTAAAGATGGTGGAGATGTTCCACCAGCAAACAATTCAATCACTTAGTGACATTTCCATATAGAGGGCAAAGGGGATAAGGATAAGGGGGGCTGGTGGGGGGAGTTGCATGGAGTAGTGGGGGTTGAATAATTAAGCAAACCTCGAGGGAGGGCTTTGCATACTCCTCGACTTTGCGGTGGGTGCTGTCAGCATGAGAGAAATGATGTACTCATTCCACATTCATGAAAATGGTCTGGTTCCTCCCCAGTCATATGGTTCCAGTCTGAAAATACCCCAGAGGTCATTTTGCCTGGCTTATTATGATCAATATTTCTTAGCTGCCTCGTCCTACCCAGCTGCTCCCAGGTGGGATGCTGTTGTTCTCAGAAAGCCATGCAACACAGAGGGGTTCAGTCACAGAACAAGGGAAGGGTCAGGTCAAAACTGCAAGATGATTTGACATAACGGAGGCCAAGGAGTTTCCCATGTTACAGTTGGGGTTAGAACGATGTAACAGTTTGTTCAAATGTGACAGGCCGCTGTTGAATGTCGATTAGCAGAGCGTCCGCCAGTCAATGCTGTCTGCACTGATGTGACAGAAGTGAGGATTTGATTTCATTCGACCGTGTCAGGAGAGTCACGCTGTCAAGTCTTGTCTTCAGGATCTTGCGCACATCTATTTAATTCGAAAGAGATTAGGTGTCGCATGATGATCTAAATTTTGTTGCAGCGGCTTGTCCAGCATTGCAGACATCAAGAGTAAAGGGGCTGAACAACACAAGAGCAGGTATGTCTGGAATTAAACGTAAATATCTACACAAGAGCAATTTGTGGGCATGCTCCACTTCTACTTCGTTTGTCTGTAGGTGGCAGTGTTGCTAATTGGCATGTTTGCAAAACATTCTGTGCTTCTGCGATGCTCTGAGCGTGTAAAGAGAGGGATCAGGGTCACTCAGAAGGCAGCAGGATGCTAGTGCGGCTTCCTGTGGTGGTCTGATGCATTCATTGGTTTACACATACATCCCAAATGACTTGGCTAAACCAAATCCACTGGTTGCCCCGTCCACGTCAGGGAATTGTTGGTGATGTCAAGCAGCAACAACAACTTCCTCAGTTCAAATCCAGATCTATTAAAGAAATAGCACACAGATGAGGGCATCTGCGTCATGCATCACTGTCATCATGTACTGTAAGGTGGCTCAGAGGTTAGCTCTGTGGTCTCACAGCAGTAGGATTAAGTCCCCTTTGTGTGCAGATTCCTTTTTCTTTTGCTCCCTAGGCCTCCTGCAATCCATAGATGTGCACTTATGGAAACTCTGCTCCGCACCACATGCAGCCATTTGTGTCAGATTTTCTGTTCCCTCGTCAAGCATGCAGAGACAATTGACTGTTCTGTCAAGTATACCTGCATACAATGGACGCCAAATGAATGTAATGAGGGATTCAACTGAGATAAGTCATGGTCTATGCACTCCCACATCTTGAATTCCTCATACTGTATATATTAACTCTGGAAAATAAAACGTTTAACAGTAATACAGGCAGAAATTTCAGTCTATTATGGTTGAAGTTCATAGACTGGATAAAAACAAAATGGAAGTAGTGATTGTAACATAACCCATGGTTTTGTGGACTACTGATTGGGACCTCAATTTTGGCATTCTGGTCTTTGTCGTCATGGTCTTTTAGAGCCACAAGTGACTGTATTTGGACAAGGGAACTACTATTGTTTCCTTCATTCCTTCTAAGTTTCGTTTAGCCATATTTCTATCACCATGAGATGTACACAACTAGGTTACCTTTACTTTATGTTCATTCAGCAGGTTACTCACCCCCTTGAGGTCCACGCAGTCCGGCTGAGGTCAATGAATGAATAGGGCGAGTGTGTATATGTGTAGACCTATGTTTGTCTTATAACACTGTCTGTAATCCAACAGGATATGCTGTAACAACCCAAAGTAATTATGTAAACATAAAGTTATAAAATGAACAAGTAATGTAGCTCAAAATAAACCCATTGAAAAATAATTTCGTCTCTTGGCATCCTGAAGCTGCAGGCTGAATGCACTTCACAGGTGGTACTCATGATCATCAACGGATGCCTACTTATCACTACAGTGCTGGCCACACGGGGCATTCATGCACTAAATACTTTGTCATAAGGATTATCTTGTAGTAGATACTGGGACACAGGAAAATACTGTCATTTTGATGTAGAGTCTTCAAGAAGGCCATTCTGTTGAGACAGCTGTAGACATAAAGTCATGAATTGATATGGATTGGTCAGAAGTTGCTTTTTTATTATTTATTACAAACTATTTTACAGAGTTAGGTTTCAGATCAGTTTTGATCACAAGAGTAACCAGAACCAGAGCAAGTATTAAATAAATGTAATAACCACTGTTTCATCAGCTTTCATAACTCGGTACAATCCTTATTGGAAGTTTTTCATTTCTGTCTGAAAATAAATCCTGAACATGTTCTTGAGATTTACTATCCATTTCCATAAAATACATGAGTATTAGAATGTAGATTTGTGAATTAAATAATAGCACTGCTTACAGAATTTGAAGAGTCCATGATTTTCAAAGTTAAACAATCAATGTGTTCTTATTTAGTGTCAAAGACAAACTGTTATGGGGACGAAAAGCACATAGAAATTCTTTAGCATGAGTTGACAAAACTAAATTGAATGGGTACCATGTTACTTTGTGTTTTTCCAGAGATACGTGATATATGTCGTGATGTGAGCCACATGAATTTGTTATCACCATCTCCGGTGCCAGCCTGACTGGAGATGGCCTGACTAACAATCCATTAACTTTATTTCAGTTAAGAGAGACAAGTGAGTGAAGTAAAGATAATTGTTAATTGCAGCAGGTGATATGTGATAATTAATCTGTCAGACAGACTTAGACTCCTCAGGGAGATTGTGATCGGAGGCCCTGAACAGCAGCAAGATATATTACCCCTTTGAGTCCAGACACAGGTGGTGGTGGTGGCTGATGACTCTGAGACTGATGATGCTGATGAAATGATGAAGTTGGTTAATCTGTGGAGACTGAGTAGTAGAGAGGTAACAGCAGCATGAATGAACTAGAGGTGCAGAGATTGTCTCCCACTGGACTAAAAGCTGAGAATGGATGTAAATAATCTTTATATTTGTTTAATAAATCAGCTGTACATGTAATCCTAGTGTTGTGTATAAAAGTGTTGTTTATTGAAGTAATCAGCAGTTCTCTGCTCAGAAAGTCTGTGCACAAAAACACAAAACACCTTCATTTAGACATTGAGGCAACATGCATTGATCTGACCAGAGCAGTAACTTATACTTGTTCCTTTTGAGACCCAACAAAGTGGCCCACTGGGTGCCTCCTCTACAACTTTGTGACTACAAGGGATCCCTTTTACGTTGCCTCCCTGGAGAGGCCATACAAACTTTAATGCTCTGTTGAGCATCTGCTGTAAGTGAAATGTTTGCCCTATGACAGACAATCCTCTACAGAGCTTGACTCCACAGTAGCGCTCAGCGCTGTGCAGCTAAGTCCCTCCCACTGCTCCTGCTCATTTACTCTTGGAAAGTCAAATTACTCTTAAGTACTCTTATCTCTTGTAATTCAAATGATTTCTTGGGCTTGAACCTGGGAAGCATTAAGAGCGTAAGCCTCCCCCTCCAAAGCACATATTTGATCTGGTCCAAGTTCTTGTCATGAGGTGTTATATACGGTTATCTGACATGATCAGCCTGCAAGTGCCTGACATTCCATGAGGATAATAGCTATCGGTTAGTCTAACTGCCCGATGTGGTGATCATAAAAGGACATGTGAGAGGTCCCAGCATGAGATACATTTTTGATGCAGATTTTAATAAAAGGAGCTGAATTACTGAGGGGAAGAGTCTCAAGTGAACTGCACCCAGAACTAAACGGGTGAACATTTAATTATTCAACCGGACACATTTAGCTCCAAAAAAACCCCTCATCAAGCTCACAAGTTGGACAACCTTCCAAAGTCCTTCATCAAGAAGTCAAATATGTCTGCTTCCTGTAAATATTGATTCAGAAAAAAAAAGCTTGACCAATGAGATTTTTTTGCTGGATAGGAGAACAATATTAGTATATTACAGCAGTGGAAAGAGCTGCCTATTTGTTAAGTGACCATGTGTGGCTCTATTTGCAAGCATGGATGTAACATTAACACAGTAGCACAGTTGGGCTATTGCAATTTGTCTATCTATTGAAATGTGTACACCAATATTTCAAGTGTCAAATTCTAGACGCTCCAATTAATGGTAAGATAATTTGGACACTATATTATTACTATATCACAAATAATCTAATTTGGTACTGCTTTGCAGTTTTATTTCTTTCCGTGGCTGTAGATGAATGCTTATTGGTGTTTGTCACTGAGATGGTATAGCAGTGGATCACTCGAGACTCCGGTTGGTGATTTAACAAGAAAGCTAGAGGAGTGAGCATCTCTCCAGGTAATAGTGGAGAGATGTGAGTCAGTCTGCATTGTGAGATAGTAAAACAAACTGTACCTTCATGTATTCTAACAAGCGATCAAATGACTGAACATAATGTGTTTCTCATAATGACAAACTCCCCCCACAACTCCATGACGCATTTGAGCATCTTTTATTGTTTTGGTTTTTATTGGCCATAACTCACTCTAGTGATTAGGCCCATCACATACTCTGTCCCATTTGGCTGTGAAAGTGCAAATGTACTGCATAATATAAACGTGTTGCCTTCTTGCCAGGTTGTAAGTATTTTCAGTATTTCATGTGTTTAGCAAGAGAATCTCAAGCATCCATCCACCAAAGTGATTATAATTCAGAAACATTCCATTATACAGCCCTCTAGATGTCAACATGATCAGTAATGCTGTTATCTTTCAATTGGCCCCAACCATGCTGAGTTTAGTGCAAGTGGATTTAGACTGTAATAATATCCTCAAATAAAATCAAGAAAGTCGAGGGCCGTACCCTCCTTTTGACATCTTTAATTACATCTCAGTGCATCGGCACTAAAGTATCACTTCCTGTAGCATCTCCTATATGTCTGTGTTCATCCTATTCATCAGCCACAGGGATAAATCTTCAGCTTTCTCACCCTGACCTAACATCATTTATACTGGAGACGGAGTTGGAAATCATCCAGGTAATTCAGAAGAGCATGCTTGATTGTGACATTAAATATCCTGCAGAGCAGCTCACAGTGAAGGCAGGGGTGTTTTACCACATTGAAAGTTTTTTTTTACTGGGACACCTCATGCTTTGTTACTTTTACTACTCTTAATGTTTGGACCCTTCGCCGCCGTCGGAAAACTTTACCAAAGTTTTCACGCGGCAGTTTTTAAGCGGTGTGCATCAGAGAGAGAACACAATCCACTTTGATCCAACATCTGTGCTGCAGTGCGTCTGTTCCTCGTCATGTCATGGGAGCACACGGATACATTCTGTGAGAGCTTCTAACCAGGACAGCGTGTTCTCCTTGTTTATCCACCATGGTTTCATGCTGGCGTGAAAGGGCTGCCGCTTAATTTTTAATTTCATCCTCTGAAACACATCAGTAAAGTGGGTTCCTTAATTAACCCCATTGCCTATGCAGATTGAGGCAAGAGACAGCCTGAAACAACACAAACCTCCAAATGTGGTCTGCTTTACTCAGACCTTGTTTCTCTAACCGGCAGCAGAATAAACATCCACCAGAAAGAAGCGCAGCTTGTTACATTGTGAAAAACAGAAGAAAAAAACAAAACAATCACATAACCTATGATGGTAAAGTTGATTCCATGATTGATCTCATTCTTTTACTCCCTCCTTCAGTCCCCCTGCTGTTAAGCATCATTTTTCATCTACCTCCATCCTGTCTCACGTCTGACAGAAGAAATAAGAGACCTAAAGATCAGCTGCGTAAATGGAAAACAAAGTTCCCATCAGCCCATAGACCTTCATAGTATAGACACTGTCATCCATTATCTTCTCATGTCGTCTTTGGGAATTGAATCAGGTGAGAGGAGTTATACGGTGATAACGCTGCCAGATTCTATTAATTTTGTTTTTCAGCGAGGACGATGCAAACAGCCTGTTGTCCTCCAACCTGTCCAAAAAAACAAACAACTAAGGACGACGTGTTGAAATGTGACATTTTGTCCTTGGTATCAGCCTGCTGAAGATGAAGAGAATACAGAAGAGACACAGGGGGGGAGAAGGTTTTTCACCTTGTTATGAGATTTAATCAATACACTAAAAAGCTGATCACATTATAAGGAAATCAGCACCTTGATGCTTTCTGCATGCTTTCTTTTCCCCACAATGGTCGGAGAAATTTTACCCAAAGAAAAGTGACTTTTCTCTTATATCTCAGACATACGGCTCTTTTCTTCTATGGTGTTCCAAGGAGTAGCCCATTGTTAATCATGATTTTGTTCTTTTTGTCTGTGTGGAAGAGAGAATCAGAGGTGTAGTGTTATTGGTTTAAGTACCAGAGAGCACCTATATGCATGCATGTGAGCATGTGCGCAGTTATGTTGGGGTTCGTTTCAAAGGATATTAATTGTTGTTGTTGTTATTCCAATCGTATAGCAGGTTTGCATAGTCAACTACAGTATAAGCGAGCTCACAATCAAATGTTAGACTGACTTTATGGATAGTTTCAGCTGAAAATATTATACATCAGTCAAGCATGCGTGCAGTTGGTTGTAATTAGCATGGCATTAAGCAATAGAGGCGTTATTATGAAAACAAGCAGATTGTGTTTTTTTGGTTGTTGCTTTTTTATTGTACTTGTGCTGAGCAAATAAAGCCACATTCGAAATGTTGATTCGAATGTTGAGGTCAAGATCAAAAGGTAGCTAAGTCTGCAGGGATTATAAAGTTTCTTCACAAGTCTGTCACAAATAAAGTAACCATCAGATGAGGAAATGACGGATGAAATTATGTTTAGTTGCTTCATCTTTATTTTTCAATGTTATCTATAGACTCTCTTTATACTTTAGTGATGATCAATCAAGTGCCAATAAAAACAGGAATGGAATCCATATTATCTTCCCTTGCTTAGAGAATGAAAAAGTGGCGAAGCAAAGCTGCAGTGCGCTCGGGCAGCTCTACATGTATGCAGAAAATTGAAGGTGCATGTTAATAATAAACAACAATGTCCTTAAAGAATTTTTCACGTCAGTTAATCTGTTTCAGATTGATTGTTTTATTCTTAATTCCGATCACAGCCATCGTTTCAGGAGAATTATCAGGAACCAGTCGAATGCTTCTGATCCCATGTGAGAACCTTCTTAAATAAATATTTTTGACATGACCTTAGCCCGTTTAGATCATGTGTTAGGAAAAATTTGCATTTCTGATGTGCACCAGGTTATAAAAACAATAACTTAAATCTAAGGCTGAATAACCTTTGGGGTTAAAACTATTCCAAAGTCAAAGCCTACAAAATGTGATTACAAATTCAAAGATGAGGCATTATTTTGCTTATGTGACACTCCTAAATGTAGTTATCTGAACACTTAATGTGTAATTTTAAACTGTGAATTTCATTCTTTTTCCCCCTCTAATACAAAACTGTCATACTTTGATTGTTCCCTAATAGCCTAGAATATATCCAGACATTCCTATGGACATAATAAAAAAAGCTGAACCAAGGAAAAATACTTAATTTATGGACGAGTAGCATAAAATAGACAGTTGAACGAGATACATGGTGAAAAATGATACCATTCGTGATACAACCCATTGCCGTGACAGTAAGTATCAAATATATTTGAAATAAGACTTTTAAATGAAACAGAGAACAGTCCACCATGCTATATCATATATAACATAACTCAATCCAGATATAGTGAAAGAAGATGTTCTACTGCTTGTACTAGAAGAATATATTAAATTGATGCATGATGTCCAAATGAATAAAGAAACAAAGACTCAATAGATGTGTATCGCCCAGGATGGACGTGTAATGAAAGACAATTCTTGGAAAATATTCCTCTCAACATTGACAGTTGAGGCTATATGCAATGGGGAATGCATTTCTTTAAAATGCCTCATCAGCCATGTAGGAATTTAAGCAGTCAGGATTATGTAATCTGACTAAGAATCAGAATCTGACATGATGCCACTTTCAGTCAAAAATGATAAAATCCATCCATCCATTTTTTTTTTAAAGATAGAAGAAAATACCATCTAAAAACATTTGTGATTTAACTGATAGTCAGGTGGAGTTTGAAAAGGATGAAAGAAGAGCTAATTATTCTTGGGCCTGTGATATTTGTGATAAGATAACAGCACTTTGATGGTTAAATGTTGACAAGTTTAAAACACAGGCGATTATTGGAGGACACGTTTAATGAGGAAAAGAAGGGGCGCTCTAATTCACACTGTAACAGCCACATAAAATGTATGCACAGCTCTGAAACACATTTCAGGCTACAAAGGAGTGTGCTTTAATTAATGTACTATTAGGTTGCATTCAACAGCACAGCCAAAACAATTAGAATGTATTTCTATTTGTCCATGAACTTTATCACTGATCTTTTTAATTTTCTGAAGCATGCCTGAATTAAATGATCCCCGAATGTGTGCATACTTGTCAATGTAACCTTGAGGAGCTGCGCCTGTTTGAGAAGTCAAATTATGTACATGCTGGTGACTCAAAGCCGCTGAACGTTACTGTTTCATAATAACAAAGAAGAACCTCAACAAATGGAAGGACAGACTCAGGCTGTGTTTACTTGGCCTATGAATTGTTGGAGGGTGCAGCGGTTCTCATCCTTTCCACTGCTACGTTGCTGCCACACAGAGGACTTCTGTTGCTGTATAGATTATTATTAGCATTTAAACAAATGCAAATGTCTGTTCAGGGAAACGTAAGATGGAACAACAAAATTTATTTGAATTCTAACCAGACAGTGTGATCAAACTTTAATGGTTGTTAATTATTAAAGTGATTACTTTCTAAAGGAATCACACACAATCACAAGAGTTGTATGTATGTCCCCAGTTTATTACTGCTTCTCTTAAAGGAATGGTTTTGGAGAATTATGCTTATATGCATTCTTGCCAAGATTGAGATGAGAAAACTGATACCACTCTCATGTCTGCACATTAAATAGGAAGCTACAGCCAGCATCCAACTAGCTTCACTTAGCACAAACACAGGAAACGGGGGAAACAGCTGGCCTTGCACCCCTGAAGCTCACACATAAAAAAATGTTGCATCTCATTTCTTATTAAAGTAGAACACGTATTAATGCCTGGCTTGGGCTAAAGTTTCCAGGTAGGCATTTTTGTTTTCCAGAAGACATTTAGATATTTCACAGAAGGAAAAGTAGTGGAGAAAATAATGAATAAATTGGCAAATCACATTTAGCTGTGATTTTTAGGATCCAGAGGGGTGTTTCATAACACATGATTACCAGTTAAATAAGTCAAAACTCAAGGAATCAAGGACTTGTTATTGTTGTGGCCACAAGATATACAAGACATAAAGGGAAACGACATTCCATTTCACTACAACTCCCTTTGTGAGTGTCAAAACGTTAGAAAGGCACTTATATACAAAAAATAGAGTAAAAAAATGAAATAAATAAGAACAGGCAACAACATATAAGAAGCTGAGCGGTATGAAAAAAAGAGTGGCATAATGAGGTAGTGCAAAGTGAGTCAATAAAGTGTTCGTGGTGCAAGGCGGTATGTTTCATATGCGCAGCAGCTGCATCAGTCAGATGTAACGTACATGAGGCATACATGATTATTATATTATTCTCCACTGGATGAGCAACAGACAGTTTCAGCGAGGACAGTGTGTGTGTGTGTGGGTGTGTGTGTGTGTGTGGGAGGGGTTATAGTCCAGTCTTTATGTGTGTATCCAGCATCCTCACAGCTTGGTGTATGAAGCTGTTACATAGTCTGGTGGAGTCGGCTGGGAGGCTTTGATACCTTCTCCCTGATGGAAGGAGGGGTGTGTGGGGTCAACCCACAATGTTGGTGGCTTCGTGGGCGAGGCGGCTGTGGTATATGTTCAGAAGAGGCATGAGTGGAGCGCCGATGATTTTTTCCAGCAGCATTTACAATTCGCTGAAGGGCCTTGCGGTCCGAGGCAGTGCAGTTTCCAAACCACACTATAATACTGCTGGTTGAAACGCTGTCCACTATATTATAATAGAAAGACACACAAATAGGTAGAAAGTCACATATTCTACAAATCAGAAGAAATATTATCTCACACAATAATATCCCAAAAAGTGAACATGCAGATCACATTAATTGGAATAAATACAGCATAATTCAGTAGCTCATTCATCAAGACTGTAAAAAAGTTTATTGTGTATTGGAAAGATGAGGTACTGGTATGCTTTGAAAATAACTGACACTGCAATACTGACAGTAATACTGCCCTCATTGATCTCAGCAATGCTCCCGTTTTCTAAACTTTATCAATAGAAACTGAGAAAAAATTCTAAAACAAACAGAAGTAAAAGATACAAGGGAAACTCTGGGAGTTTATTGAATGACACCTGCCACAGATATGGATCAAAACCAAAGGAGGGATTCCTGCCGGGTGACATCTGAAACCTGAACACAGACGAGGCGCTGCATGAAGACACAGGGTGAGTTCATATATACTCAGCAGCTGTGTTTCAAGGTTTCAGCCTCTCTCTCACTGTGTGTATACAGCAGCATGGAAAATAGCTGTGTATATGATGTGAGCTGGCAGGTAATTGTTTCCATGTGGATATGAATAAAAGATTCAAATGCTGACTTTGCCAGCGGAGCCTGTGTTTCTGGTTGTCAATCCATCTGATTTTATCTGTTTCATTTCAAGTAAATGGACAGGGCGGAATGAAAAGTCATCATCAATCTCCGCTTCGACAAACGCACACTGTTGCTGTAATAATAATCCTATTTGAATTTCAGTCTCAACGAATTTGTAGAAATTGTTTTTGCATTTGCATCATTTGAGGTGTTTTGTTGCACAGAGACCCCTCAAGGACTCAATCAACACTGCCTCTCCCTGAAACTGCAGTTCTGATCTACACGATGAAGTAGAAAAGCTTCATTTGAACATTGCATTTCACACTTTTCAAAGGAGCGGTAAGTGGTTTGGCAAGACTGTCCCCCCCCCCGAAGAAACAACAGCATCAGTCATTTGTTCAAATGATGATTTTTTTTCCTAACCTTAAAGGGGAACTCCATTGATTTTAAACATCAAATTCTCTTTACAGGCCTTGCAGAGTACTGCTACATGTCTGGAAAAAAAAAATAGTTGTTCAAGGCCTTTAGCAGCTCTGAAGCTGCAGGTAGTCTGATAAATTGGCTAAAGTGAGGGTACACTGAGCCAACTGAGTCAGCGTTGGCTGGGACTGAAGTGTGAAAATGAATGAAACCCGGGGTGTGCAGTTAGAAATAAGTGAGTTTACCAAACTTTTGTAGCTGACTCTGTATCTCTGCTTGAGGCTAGTGGCTCAAACCTACAATATTTGCCGCTAGCATAACAAATTTACAACCTGAAATGTTCAGTTGCATTATTGGTAATGTAGGCGTCAGGTGGATGTATGAATGTGGAGTAAAAAAAAAAAAAAGGCAGTATCTCTGGTTTTACTGCTTCAATTTTTTTTTTGAAGCAGTCTATTGTCTATTATGAATCTGAAAATGCCACAGGAGTGAAGTCCTACACTTTTACTAGAAAGCAAATAAGTATATTTGCCTTCTTACAGTGAGTGATGTGAGATGATTGTTTTCATTCATGTCTTCATGCTAAATATGAAGCAATAGCATTCACTCATACAAGAGCGCTTGGAGAGTGCAAACCTCCACCAAGGACGAGCATCCGGATCATCACCAAAATGCAATGTCCATTCATTTTTGCGTAATCCTGCTAACAAACCCAAACCAACCACATAACCTCCTTGGCGGAGGTAATAACAACAAACTGGAAAAATTAAACTGGTTTAACAAGGGCTACTGGACTGGACCATTTCAATGCTGGGACTAATGACTTTCTGAGCCTTTCTGTCACTGGTTGTCAGAGAACCAATGGAGACTCCAGGAAGTCGGTAGATCTGAGAACACTATTATGATAAACCAACCACAAACATATGAAGAACCAACAATTGAAAACCAAGAGGTGTGGATGTATTTTTAGATGCATTAATGCATTTAACCTTTGTTTTGGCCTTTTCATTTCATAAAACATCCCAAATGCTTTTCCCTTCCCCTCATTTCCAGCTCTTATTAGAAAAAGACCCAAAATCAATATGACCTACAGTGAGTGTTGTGATTTGTTTTGATGTGATACTGGTGTTCTCTGCTCGTGTGTGAGTGGTCAGGCCTTTTTGTTCTTTTCTGTTGCCAACATTTCCGATTGATAGAATAATGAAGTGATGACACAGTATAATAACCAAAAACATGTACCCTCAACCTTAGTGGTGGCCGTAGAGACATCTGGCAGTCCTTTAGAGAAACACCTGCCCCCTGTGTGGCATTATGCTGCTGCTTATCTCACCACTCTTCTATAGTGTCTGACTCATTTCTGCCTGGACTGACTTGAAATGTCATCATGAAAGTCATACCTCCAGCTTTGGACAATCTGCCACTCACAGCAGAGACCACAGAAATCCAATCCAAATCCAATTTGCCCTATGATTGATTACTGTGCCCGCTTCTTAATTAGGTGGGCAGCTAGGCTAATAACTGGTGTAGATACATATGAGCTATTTCCCTCAGCTTCCATGTAAAAAGCAGACTCTATTAACCTTTCTTGCTGTGTCTGGCTGTGTCTCATAACTTATCTGTCAAAGAACACATCAGTCCCTAATTTCCATTAAGAGCAGATAATCTGCTGAATTATCTCCCAAACCTGGAATGCTTTTGTGAAAGAAAATAAGGATCTCACTGCTCTGTGAACAATTGTGCTGGATTATTCTTCTGATTTGTGAGGTGACCTTTGAGGAAAACCCTCCCGACGGTCTGAACACATGGCAATAATCAGAGAAGGGCATTTAGTCATATCTAGAAGCAATCATGTGCTCTTATCAGACAAATGACAGTCTTGTGGATGATAAGACAAGGTGAGCGTGATAACTGAATTCAGCTAATTCCAATTTAATGGGACCATCTGGGTTTTCTGGGTTTTTGAACAGTAAAATTGCCATCTTGATCTTGAATTGTGTAAAACGACTCAAATAAGATATTTGCCATCCCCACCAAACACTGTGCAGACAGCAGCAACCAGAGACCTGGTCTGTAAAACTCTCAAGGGGCAGGTGTTTAAGTTAATGCACGTCTTTTCATACTGAATGTGGCAAGAAGAGAATGTGCTGTGAAAACATGCACATACTTCTTTGCCTTCTGCACACAATGTGTCCACAGACTTATGGCTCTGACTGATGTATGACTGTGATGAAGAAATGGAACACAGAGAAGAGGACAATCACAGTGGACCTCTATAAAACACTATCTGGATCCTTAATCTCTCTCCATATTATCTGTATCTGTGATTTTAACGTCCTTGTCAATATGGTTTTATTTTAGCATGAGTGAGGAGGATTACGTTTATTCACTCAATACATGCATTCATAAAAACACATCAGATCATCAATTTGCCCTCCTTATTTCTTTTATCGATCAATATGCTGCCATAGCTATAAGTTTTTGAATAAGGTCCTTTAAGAATTTACAACTTCAGGAAGATTCAGGTGTAAAACATGGAACAATGCATTAACAACTGCATGTGCAGGTCTGTTTTTTATTATTATTGATTGTAATGAAACATGCAGACTTCATTTTTGCATTGCAAGACCTGCTGTTCAGTTACAGTACACATCTTGTTGGATATCAATCTTAAAAGGGTTTCCACCAATAGTTTATGTAAAATCAGTTTACTTGTAACAGGACGTACCTCTCAGCCTGTGAAAACAGCTGTTTAGTTTTCTTTGTAAGATGTATTCTGTGGCTCTGAGGGAGATTTCACAGATCTGGGACAATGGTGCTGTCATCAGGGGAAGTATAAACCCTGATGATGTCATCCTTTTCTTACTCCTGGAGTATGGTGACTGCAAATTTATAACAGCCTGCTTGGAGTTTGAAAAAGTCTGTATTTACCAGGCTGGAAGCATCTGACTGTATGGTTTGAATTGTTAATGTGGGAATTACAGGATCCTGGGTTTCTGGTGCTTTAGGAGACTAGAAGTTACCGAACTAGTCAATTTCAGTCACATTTCCACTACGTCGTACCAGCTAGACTCGACTCTGGTGGCTTTTTTGTGGGTTTTCCATTAGGTAAAAAAACCTGGTACCTACTTTTTTGGTATTCTGTCCATCGAGTTTCCAAACAAGTGGAGCAAGTACTAAAAGGTGACGTGATAATACTACCGACCACTGATTGGTCAGAGAGAATTGTCACTGTGTCATTGCGTCATCAATACACGGAATATCCTGTACAGCACAAACCACTTTTAAACAGACAAGCTACTACAAGCAATGTTTTACCCAATGGGCACAATTACAGAAAATGGCAACCCAAAAAAATGCAACATAGTTGATTGAGGAGGTGTGGTGGCAGACGAGAGGATCACAAGAACTGTGTCTTGTTGAAGATGGCGTCACGCAGTTTTGCGTGGCATTGCCTGGCGGTACTATTCTTTAATGTAAAATGACCTCCAGCAAAGTACCTGATACCAAAGCTGAGTCGAGTCAATACTGTATAGTGGAAACATGGCTATACTGAGCTCAGTGATGGTTAGCCAGACATCATTTCTCACCTCAAATTTGTCCAGAATCAGATTTTGGTGGTCGACTGCAGAGGTAAAATAAAGTTTCTGTAGCCTACTTCATATAACTGAGACCTACTACTCCTATCAAACCCGCCCCATATTAGATTATTGAATAAAACATTTGTAAATTATCAAACAGTGGGGATTGGCATGTGACAAACCATGACAGATGGAATTCTGTCCAAACGATAAGGGGACTGGACGCATCTGCCAGTGCAAAATACAATATGAACTCACCGATTTGTCTAAGCGATAGTACATAGACAGATATTGAGTTGTCGTGTATTATTTTTGGTTGGTTGCTAAGCTGCGAGGAGAGTCTTCACCTTATATGAACCCATCAAAGATAGACATCAGGATTACAAGAAGAGGAGAGGACAATAAAGTGCTAGGGATTAACATAAAATTGCAACCTCCTTGAGATACATTCAGTGAAAATAAGAAACAAACAATAAAGTTGTGTTCACACTGAAGAAGTCGGCACGGCACTGTGCAAGCCATATCAAATCCTGAAATTCCTCTTGTCACCGTATGCACCTATCTCCAAAACATCCACATCAACACCAACCTCTGTTTCGTAATCGTGTGTTTGGAGTGTTGAGCCTTCTTCTCGAGTGACAAGACCATTTCATGCAGACTGGAGAGCACTCATTTATGCAGACTCTTGACTGATGTCAGCTGGACTGACGGGGGATGAATACCAAGGAAAGCTGGGGGCATCATACCCAGCAGCACAGAGGTGCCGGCACATCAAAGAGGGAGGAGAAGCTTTTTGAGACAGAGGGGGAAATAACAGGACAAGCTTCAACCCTGACAGTTCACCGCAGTGTGCTTTTGTAGATTACTGTTTGGTCTCTACCCGGAGAATCCAGCACAAAACGTAAGCAGCAGACAAGCTGCAGACAGAACACACATCGGGGGTATCTCTCCATGTTTGCTGAAAGACACAGCAGAAGTCAAAACAAAAGTTGTGTCAGATGTTTTCAGGGCCTGTATTTCACAGCAGAAAGAAGCACTTAGACTTTGATGATGCAATCAGCTTCTCAGTGGGTTCTCTTGGCTAAAACCTTTATCAAAGTATCATTGAAAATAAAGGCACAAAATATGCAGTGAAATTCACATCCACAGCTTTGCTTGACTCCTACAATTTTTCTCTCCACAACCTTTGTCCAACTGATATCGAGATTAAAACGCTGGTAACGCAGTACTGCAATATTTTTATGTTGTCCTATGGGTGGTTGCTACCAGTAATTAAACTGAATTAATAATTTTAACCATCACCAGTCATTGTTTGTACTGATGATTCAACCAGACAGGTTATTGTCGATGTTTTTAATTTATTTCTACGTGACAATGCAGAGAAAATACAGCCTCATATTAATATGTGAATGTTCTTGTGTTTGAGCTTTACTTTCTCTGTTCAATCTATTCACTCCAGAACATTCCTCCAATCAATGCTACGCTTTGCTATCTACGTGAAATATAGGCATACTTATCTCAGGGTTTGTAATAGTCGTCTGAAGGGTTATGTGTTTTTATGCATTTGCTTTTTTGCATTCATTTAGTCTGATTAAAAACAGTAAAGATATGCACTGGACATGAGGTAAAGCAAAAACTGTGGCCTTGGTCATGGCTGTGTTACAGCTATGCTCTCCAGCAGCTAATCATGAACCCACAGGGTGTCACATTTTAATGCTGTGTCTTCGTCGTCTGCCATTTAAACCGAAAACACAGCAACTGTTCACAGTGGATCAGCCCCACCAGCCTGCTTACTGAGCTCAAGAGGGACATTGTGTGTCGCACCATCTGCTTGACTACTCAGAGGAACATTAGAATACAAAAACATTACTTTTTTTTTTGTATTCATGCACTTCGGTTAAGTGTTTGAAACTTTAGTGTTTCAGACGTTTTGACTGTTAAATGCACACTTATCAATATTCTACCATTAGAAATGGGAAAAAGAGTAGTAGGTACAAATAATATGTCATTTTTGCTTTGTCTTGAAATAGAAAAGCTTCAATAAAAATTATTTTTAATAAAGTTTCTCATGATAATGGGTTAATGTATCCCGTTATGTCAAGGAAACATGCTTTATTATCTGGAGATAACATTCTGCTTTGTTATACCATTTAAAGTGGTTGGTGTCTTTTCTCCATGCCAATGAGAATTATTTTGGTAACTTACTGAACAGTAACAAGCTGACTACTGTATGTACGTCTATTGTATGATGAATCTAGACTCTACACAATGGAAAGTTGATGCATTTCAGCTGCTTGCACTGTTATTAGTTCCATCACACCTTTACATACATGACATAAACAACTCGCCAGCTACTCCTCACAAGTGTCTCACTGTGACACATTGCTTAACACTACTGTTGCTCCTTTCCCTTACAGTAATTAGCCATAATATTATTAGTTGGCAAACCATCCTTACAAGAAATGGCAAAATGTCTTAAAAAGGTATTTTATTTTGTATTTTATCTTTCAAACCCGTCCCACAGAGCAATGTCATTGTCCACTCTTACGAAAAGTTCAGTGCATGAACGTGTGGTTGGACTCGGACCTCAAGTTGTTTGCCACAATGCTTGTATTTTCGGTAAAACTGCGATGCTTTTACATTGAGCATTAGAAATACATTTTAAAAAGTCATCATTTTGCTGTTATCTATCTAAATGAATCCACTGTCAGATAAAGGATGATGTGAAAACTCAAATATATGATTTCAGTGAGGCACAGCAGATCAATACTGTATGTCTTTATTGGCCATTTGTTTTCTCAAGCTGAGATGAATGAATCCATTATCTCGACAGCACAAACTATATTATCTTGTGATAATATAATATCCGCAGGCATTTTGTGCTTCCATACACGTCTCTGTACAGATCATTTTTGACTGACTCCACGATTAACCTTAAAGCTGCATTCAAGCTGCTTCAGTGTCTTTTATGGTTCGATTACACAGCCTACAACGTTGCTGCTTTGGTTAATTTTCACCATTTTTATGTTTTCACCCAAAAAATTCTGATAAACTCACTACTTGCTACCAACGGCAGACAAAGCTAGCGACTAGCTCATGAACATATGACGCATGAAGCGGCCAAAGAGTTAGCCGTGACCAAAATAGAGACAAATAGAAGATGATTGTCAGGTGTCTAGAGAAGTGATTAGAAATGACTGATGCTGTTGCTCTTTAATATGTAAACAGGAGTCTTTTCACATGTTCACCATACCAACTTAGATAATAAGTCAGTGTGTGAAAAAAATTAAGAAAAATAATTTACAATAGATACTTAATATCCAACTACAGTTGTAGGTGTATATTGCTATATATGAGCTATGTTGGCTGTGAAGCAGCCTGTGGCTAATTGGACAAATTTTGAGAGACTACGAAGACAAATACTCATATTCTGAGTTGAAACTACTGTTTATATTGATTTTCCTACTCAGTCTCCATCTATAAGCCTCTCTATCACTCATTACACATGTGACAGTCTTGAAAACAAAGCAACTCTTTTTAACAATGTAGAGTAGCTGAAAGTGAACGTGAGGATTACAGATAAATGACCCCAAAAAAAAAAATCGACCCAAACTCTTCTTCCTGATGACAAATATATTTTCCTACCACATTAAATGAGGTGCAAATCGTGTCTTTAACGAAAAGCCAACATTATTTATTTAATGGCCTTTAGTTTTCTACTTTTCTCCTTCTCTTCTATGGTCCCATTGCTGCACATTGAGTGCCCTCTGGTCATCGCTGCAAAGGTCGAAATCTAAAATTAGTTTACACAAGGATACAAAAACAACAACAAACACAGACAAGCACATCTGTAGGGAAATCAACTGCAAGTATGCACTCAAACATGCACCCTGTCAATTAAATGTAACTGGCATGTTTTCCACTGAGGAATAACCCGACCTCCCTGTGCTCCGTCTTCCCCCCACCACCCACACACATGCTGCTCCAATGTCCTCATGGGAATGTGGCTACACCAGCCTTCAATCTACAAATAAGCCTGTTTAATTATAGGTAACTGCTGGCTCTGCTCAAAGCCATGAATTATGTTCCGTAATGCTGTCCGAAATTGATTTGTTATATCTCATGTGATGGCTATCAACTATTTAAATACTAGCAACAAGCTCTGAAGCTGTGGGCTCCCAAGCCTGTTGGTGTAAGATAGATGACTGCACAAGGCTGAATCAATATGAATCCCACACAAGCTGTGAATCAAGCTAAGGACTTAGACAGCTCTCACCTCATAACAAAAAACAATGATTCTGATTGGTCAGCCCGTTGTTCTGCCCAGCTTCAGGATTATCACAAATATACATACAAGCACACTTTCTTTTTTAAAAATCTCTGAAACATAAAAGACTCAGCCAGTGCCTTGCCCAGGGGGAGAGAGAATGGCACAGATGAAGGATTTTATACAAATGTTCACTGCATGAAAGTGATGAATATGGCTTCCAACCATGAAAGCATTACGTGGGAGTGTCAGGTTTCACAAAATACTGGACCCAAAAATGCAGACAACACAGGGGGGCAGAGTGCAGTTCAAGGATTTAATGAAACAGAAGTCCAAAACAAAAAGTCCAAACATAGCGGAAGAGTCCATAAGGTGAAATCCAACAAACAAAGGCAAAAGGCAGGACCACAGGAGGTAACAAAAATCCAACAGAAAGAAAACTTACTGATAAGCACTAGGAGGAAACACTGGGACATGAGATTAAACATCGATGACGAACTACACTAGGATAAGGAGGGAATGACAAACAGGTGACACAGGGAGGAGGAGACAATCAACAACAGGTGGAGACAATCAGACACTGGAGGGAAAATACATTAAAGGTGAAGACACAAGGAGGATACAAAGAAAAACTAACGAGAGACAGAGCTACAAAGGCACAGGGGGAGAGGAAACAAACCAGAGCTGAACACAGAAGACTAAAACTGAGACAAAATAAAAGGATCCAACAGACTAGGATAGATACATGACATCCAACCATGAAAGCATTATGTGAGAGATATGATTAGAAAAAGAAAATCAATAAAATGACATTCTTAACTGTGCCAAGGAGTGTTGATTGATCATTAACCGAGTAAATGCTGTTAAGAGTTGAACCAATTAAGATGTATCAAACCGCAGTGGCAGCCATCACAGCCAGCAAACGATAGTCAGAATCAGAAAATTAATTTAATATATACTTTCATGCATTTGACAAAGTTTGTTCCCATCATTCTATTAACATCATTACATTGCTATTCACTCCTCAGTTGCATTTTAGTTCCTGTGTTGCTCAAGTAAATTATTTTTATCCAATCACATTTCCCACTTGTGCTGTTGACTTTCTGCTCGCGGGATGTCATACACACATTCACACCTACGGGCAATTTAGAGTCACCAATTCACCTATATTATATTGCTGGAGGGAACCCATGCAAACATGTGGAGAACATGCAAACTCCACACAGAAGAGTCCCAGGTCCTCAGGTGGATTCGACCCAGGCAACGGTGCTACCCACTACGCCAACATGCCGCCCAACTCATCAGTTGCTCTGCACGCAATATACAGGCTTGCAACTTTGTTTTATTTTGCTGTACTCGATTGTGCATGTCTGTGAGCACGTGTAATATTTTTAGCAATTGTGTTGTATTAGCTATTGTTTTAAAGATATTTGAAACTTTACAGAACTTCTACAGGGATTTGAGATTATCTTGCATTTTGCCACAAAGCCTAATTTGAGGGGCAAATATTTTTATGTTATTTGTTTGCCAAATAATTTTGCTTTAACATAACGGGTTCATTTGAAAGGGGCCTTATTTGTGGGATATGGAGTTGTTTTTTTTTTTATTTGTTTGTTTGTTACCTCCGCCAAGGAGGTTATGTGATTGGTTCAGTTTGTTTGTCTGTTTGTTAGCAGGATTACGCAAAAACTAACGGACGGATTTGTATGGAATTTTCACCAAAGACGAACCCTAGCATATCCTAGAGGTGATTAAATTTTGGAGATGATCTGGATCTGTGAATTCTTTAAAGGATTCTTTCAATGCTACGCTAACATTTCTTAGCTTAGCATTGTATATTTATGATATCCATGACCAAAAGGCTATATTTTACTGCATCAGAATAAATTCCAGAGTTACTTAAATAAAGGAATTTCTTAAGCTCAAACAGAGAAATGTGCTCGAAATATCGTGTGTATGCTTAATGTATCGAGGAAGCAAAATGATCACCCTTGTTCTTCTGTCCCAATCATTTTTGTCGTGTTATTTCTATTGTAAATAGAGATGCAGATATTTTAGGGTATATAAAAATCAGACTGTACCAGAAACTGAGAGATGGGACTGGTGCTGCTAGAATAACAATCATGTCAAGGATTGTTGGGCCTTGGATGAGAATTTCACTCTCCAAGCGCTCTTGTTTGTTTGTTTTTTTGTTTTTGCTTTTACATTGTATATTTAATGCATTTTTTATTGTTAAAAACTTTCAATGAATTTTATAACTTATTTTGTCCTTCAGTGAGTTGTCTTGGTCATTTATTCAGAAAATAGCAAGTGGACAAGACCACAGCTGAGCTGGATTGTTATTTTAGTTATTAGTTAATCAATAAAGTGTACTCAATACGGGTAAACCTTCAGGGAAGCTACCTTATAACAAATAACCCAATCCCAATCACCCAATCATCCTTGTCGGACTCCATTGGTAGCAATTTAGATAATGTAGAGCAGTGAGATACTACATAAAATTGAGGGACTGCTAAGATACTTTATGTTAACGTCTGTTTCTAACCCAGACAACAAAATAGCAAGGCAAAATAGGCAGAACACTTAATAAGCTTTATTTGTCACGTACAATTATACATGGTTAATAGGGCATGAATTAAATGAGCTATATTTACAAGGTTGATAAATTAAAAGCAGCACTTTTGTAGCTAAATTTCCTGTGATTTTCCTGTTAGTTTACACTACAGAAACTCAGAGTAGGGAAGAAGTAGAAGTATAGTCTAGGTACTAGACTAAAGGGCACAAAGGGCACTGAGGAACAAAAGGTCAGTGGTTCGATCCCCAGCCCCTGCAAGTCTACAAGTTGAAGTATCCTTGAGCAAGATACTGAATCCCAATTTGCTCCCCGGGCGTCGCAATGTAGTGGCAGCACACTGCTCCTCAGGGATGGGTCAAATGCAGAGAAAGAATTTTCCCCTGTGGGATTAATACAGTATCTAAAAAAATGAAAATCCTTTTTTATTTTATTTTTTAAAAGGCACAAGAACAGTGCTGGTGCAAAGTAGAAGGTATTAATCCTTCACTTGCCATATTGGTCAAAGATATCCGAGAGGTTGATGAAGCAAGCCCCTGGTCTTCTTTAGATTAGATTTAGATTCTCAGAGTCAGGGTTTACATGCCCCAAATAGGACAATGTATTCATAGATGAACAAATCAGAGGTGCAGCACATGAACAGCAACAAGTACTTGATCCTGCTTTCCCACTCCAAACCACCACCCCTGAAGTTATCGCTACATAACTTTGTCATGGTGAGCCCCCCACTGGAGAGCAGCTGGAGAGCTGGCTATAGCTCAGTAGATGATAGGGGGAGAATGATCGACCGCACAGAGAAAAACGAAAGGGAATAATGGAGTGGTGCGTATAGACTATCACTGATCACCAATCCCTGATAAGCACATGGTGCCGCAAACTGATGGTGCATTGGGCTGTTTGGCTTTAAGTGTTCCACTTTTGCAGCAGTGACTACCAGATCATGATGGATAAAAAAAAAGAATGATTAAAAACACCTTCCTACGCACACTGGGATTGTATTAATTTTAGAGGATGCCACAGAGATCACAGGGGCCCCAGCAACTTTTCAAAGACTTATGGAGAAGGCAGTTGGGGATATGCAAATGCTTGGGGTCATAGTGTACTTGAAAGATCTGACTGTGTTTGAGAAAACCCTAGAGGAGCACCAGCAGAGGCTCCTCAAGGAGCTCGACAGACTGGAAGAGACAGGCCTGAAAGGTGAGACAGCAGCCGAGATAATAAGAGGAGTGCATGGATGGCCTCATGAAGGCCTGTGTGTTTGTCACCAGAAGACTCAGTATTATTGAATCGTTTCCTCTCTTACCGTCTATTGGGATACATGAATGTGCGTGGGCAACGTTGCTGACTGGAAAGGACTGAGTGATGGAGAGTTCACCGCTGTGGCTGTTTGGTTTTCTTCTGTGGCATCCACTGAGGATTCCTGCAGCTGAACTTTGAACTGTGAGCATGACTTTCTGTGCCTTTGCTTTGTGAGGATTTCCATCGACCGATGCATGCCATTGCAACAAGCAAATCTGCAACTTTCTTTTTCTTTCTCCTACTTTGAGTGTGTCTGTGCGTGTGTGTGTGGGCCGACATGGAAAGTCTGTAAATATATGAACTATAGGGTATAGCTGAAATTGTGTGAAAAATAGATTGTGTTGTGGATATGTGAAGTTTAGTACCATTTAAAGTTTTATCTGATTTGAGATTAATCATTTTGTATTTTACCACTATAGGAAGCCTCCTTTGAGGGGCATTTCTTTTGTCATATGCTTGTCGATAAGTGTTTGTAATTTTAACATTATTTCATTTTTTATTGATTTTTACTTTTTGTTTAACTGCAGTGTTTTGTATTTTTCAGTAAACATTATCTTTTTTCCCCCCCTTCCATAAGTTGTCTGGGATCAGTTATGTAAAGGAGAGCCAGTAAATAAGCCCACAGTGAATGTGGGCAATTATTTTAGTAATTAGTTAATTAATCTAAGACTGCTCAATGCAGTTAAACTTTCAGGGTATCTAACTTAACACATAATGAACCCAATCACCTCATCGGTGTCATTATTAGTCTGTGGGTAGCAGGTGGTGCTGAGTGGTGGAGTGCTACACTACCTTATTAATGATTAATCAATTATTGACTGTTAATGTGTTCAACTGTTTCGAAAAATGCACAAAATGTACAACCCATGAAATCACAGGTACTAATTTCTGACACTGAGAATAACTTCTTCTCTACACAAGCAAGATGAGTTTATGAATTTAAGTGTATTTCAAAACTGAACTGATGGATATATGAAGCTTCTTAACCTGTTTTGGCTCTTGGCTTGCAAACAATGAAATTTCAAATCTACTTTTTTGTGACCCTGAAGGTGTGCATCTCATAACTGGTTTCTTCAATTTGCTTATTTTACATGTATATACACATTTGAACTTGGGCAATTTTTTATGCCATTTTTCTCACATTCACCTGTGATAGAGGTTATGGTCCATCCACATCACAGTTTTTCTCGTAGCAGGGGCAATCCAAATTTGGAAAAGAGGGATGAATGATAACATAACTTCTTTGACAAGCACAGGCGTGATAGTGTCTGAACATGATTTAATCCTACAGTTATGTTCCTTATTCCTCGTTGTGATGCTGATGCATCCTTTCAACCAGCAGGAATATGATGTTACTGGATTCCTTAAATGATGTTATTAATAAATACAAACTGCCGCTGAATTTTTGAGTCAAGAGTTGTCTTGCTGGGGGTGAATAAAAAGCTGTAATGGCAATAGAGGCTCAGGCTATGTTCACACTTGCAGGATAAATGTGGCTCAGGTCTGATTTTTTGTTCATATGTGACTTTTTCACGGCAGTGTTAACAACACAAACCACATGGAATCTGATCTTTTCCAATTCCAATTTGGGCCACTTCCATATGTGGTCCTAAATCAGACACAGGTCGGATTTTTGGCAACGCGACCTCAGTCTGAACCGTCACATCGGAATTCATGCGACTTTGACATCATCTTCCATCGAATAACTGCGACTATTGTTTATTATTAGGAATTGAAAACATTGCAGTATTGCAGCGTAACCTTGAGCCAATGGTTACCTTGAGTTGACAGCTGAAAAATGTACAGAAGATAGATTATTTCATGTAGGCTTACCAGAACTGATGATCGACCCCCCTGCAGAAGGACCAAATGCCATCCTTTACAATTGAAGTGTGATTTTCTTTAGGGGCAATGACAGGATATGACTTCCATCGATCTCAGCAGCACACTGGAGGAAAGCCGACCTCGTTGGGAAGCCATGTATGACCTCCTGAAGTTCATCTCCTTTGGGCAATTTAATGTAAACAGCCATAGGGACATGGCGCACAACCTTGCAAAATTCTCAGACAATCGAGCAAACGGAGGACTTTGCAATGCCAAACAACTTAGCCAACGTGTGGTAACGCGTGTTGCCAGCCAATACAACCCAATACCCCCCAACTGCTCGCCTGAGCCGAGTATGACGCCGTGCTGCATGTGACGTCTTTGTTATTGTTATTTTGCGCATGCGGATCAGTTCAGGGCAGTGAACTGTTCATACTGGAGTCTGATACAGGCCACATTTTAAAAGTAATGTGAACAGCCACACACAAAAAAAAAAAAAGAGTCGGAGAAAAAGTCTGAATTGTGCATTAAGGCTGGCGGTGTGAACGTAGCCTCAGGGAACGGTGCCAGGGAGAGGGGGGTGTAATTGACACAGGTGTTCTGTGTTGACTAATTGCTCTCTCTCCTTTATCTGCATTACTTTGCTTGGATCTTAGAAAGAAGAATTTAATATTATTTTCAAGCCTGTGGGCTGAAAAGGTCAAGTAATCGAAAAATAAAGTGTGTTCGCACTCATCTCGTCTGCACTTGGATTTACTGAGGAGAACCCACAAGTACCAGCAGTCACTGCTACAGTTGTGAAATTCAGACTGGAAACAGAGACTATCTTAACTACAGCACCACAGCTTGTGTTATCAGCTTTACCTGCAACCTGTCAGGGCAGAGAGGCATCATCGCGGAACAGCCCACAAACAGACAGCAGCGGTTGAGATAAGGCAACGGGCTTCTGCAAGCAGCCTTCTAGCCTTTCAATTTGATTGCGTATGCATATCAGTGTCACACACAAGCCAACACACACACACAGACCACAGTGCTGACGATGTTCTAGGGCTGTCTTTGTGTTTCTTCCATTAGATTGTAGCCGATTTAGCTTCCAGCCCTCCACCACAATACTTCCTCTGTAGGAATAATTTAATTTGTTTTCCACACAGAACATTATCTACATGAACAACACTTGTGCAACCGCTCCGTAATTTTGTTCAGGCCATCCAAAGAGATTAAGGAAGGAAACACAAAGAGCATGAAGCGTCACATATTGTCGCACTGTGTGACGATCTCTGAACATCACACTTAATTTACGTCACTCCCTAAAGTTGCTGCTGATCTCTGTTCCCATCCACAACGCCTCGAGAGGCGCCGGGTAATCACCGCAATTAATGTTTTTCTAATTAGGGCTTGGCTTGGTAGTGTCTTAATGGGCCGCACGATACTGACAAATTAATGCATGCTCAGAAAAGAAATCTGATTTGACAAAGCACAAAATCATTAACCGAATGACAGAATCCACCATAATGTGAGGGATGCTGTGATTGGTTGCAGCTGGGACAGGACTCTTGTTTGTTGTTGTGATGTTGTATGAGTCTGTTCATATAAGGATAGGCCAAATGGACAAATGTATATGAAGAAGTGTACTCTTTGTTCAGTTCGGCATTTTCTGTGAAAGGATATCTTAATGCAACGGGGACATTTTAGATAATGGTGCTTCAAACCTTGTCTTAACAGCTGGGGATTCACAAACCAAGGTTTTCCTAAATCAGTGAGGAAGAACTTGTACAGCAAACAGAGAACCTTGAACTCAACCCCATTGTACTCTTTTGTGAAGAACACAAATGCTGACTCCACACCAGGCCTTCTCACCCAGCATCGGTGGCTTATTCCAAAACTTTGTGAAAATGATGTAATGTTTGGGTGTCCATATACTTTTGACCTTGCTCTGTGTTGAAAGTTGGAGCTGAAGTAGTGTTTGATGGCAGATTTATTTGAAAGCAATCTAAAACAAAAAGAGTTGATATCAGGTTTTAGTGTCAGCCCTGACAATAAAACAGTCAAGGCTTCTTTTGAGACTCAAGCATTACGTGATGCCATTGATGAACAGTCATACAGCCCTACAGCACTGCTCTCTCCTGTCTCGCTCTGTTTCTCTCAGACTCACTGCACTGCTGCTGTCGCTCCCCCCACCTGAATGCTTACTGGGAAACACAGGTTACAGGTTGCTAACTGGAGCAAAAGTTGACAATGTAGTTTGGGGGTAAATAAGTACACGAAAAATGAAAACCACGACACCTCAGTGAATGGAACACAAGTTGGAAATCAGACAGTTTTTTTTAATGTAGAACAACGTGAGAGCATCTGATGGTGGATTTTAAGGCTGGATCGCCAAGCAAGGAAAAGATCTTCTTTGAAAAGTCTTCAACCACACTATAATTGCTAAATCAACAATAAATGCCATGCTTTGTGGTGCACATGACTCCCAACCAAAACAGATAAATCAAAAAGAGAACAGAAATCTTCTGCTTCTGACTGCTTCCCCAAAGTTTCCCAGTTTAATGATTCAACACATAGTTTGAAAATCTCTTTATACAGTGGATGTAGGGGAGCTGAATTCAAAGGCCTGGTTTGAATACTCACTGTAAAAAAAAAAAAAGGGTTTGTAAGATATAAAAATCAGACTTGCAGGCATGTAAAACATGACATTGCATGATGTCTCTTTGTAACAAATCAAACACTACAGCGCTATGACTTGCTAAAATGAGTTTGTCTAATGAGGTCAGTGGTCACTGGGATACACAACCCATAGATAAGATAGAAAGAGAGAATACAAGAGCACTTTTGAATCCTATAAATGTCATGAGCACATAAAAATTCTAGTTTCTTGTTTTCTCCCTCACTCTCTGCATAGCTTTGTAAAATGAGCTTCTTTTAAGAGATGGTTCTGATCTCTGATGTGTTTCTGTGAATGTGACCTTTAGTGATGGTTGCTGCTGTGATCAGCAGAGGACTCTTGGTGCGACCATGCTCTGCACTCATATACATATGCATTCTCAATCATTCAATGTACTCCCAGGAGACGTTGGCAGAATAATGATCTACAATGTGGCCCGTATAGGGAATAGCACTTAGACCTCATCCTAGATATTGTTTGTTTGGTGCATAGTCAATATGGTGGCAGCTCTATCTCTATGATTGATAGGGTCCCCTGTAAGGGCCCCAGCTTTCCATTAGATGAGAATGCCTCCCACTGATTTATGCTGTCATGCAAGCAGTTCATTTCCTCATAACCCTTTGTTTTTTAGCCATGTTTACAGTTGGGCTCCATTCTCCTCAAACCAGCTCATTTCAACAATCTTCCTCTTACCTCTCATCTAGCAATACTTTATTAAATGTTTTAGGAGGTGGTAGCTGCTGCGCCCTTGTGAGGCAGATTAAGCGTCAAATACACTTCTTCATTTAATATGTATTTACTCATTTGTGCGGGGCGGCGTGGGCTTGTGTGGTCACGGCTTGACACACACATTTCGTTTGGCAGGGGGCCACAAGGGACACCAGCGAACAGCTGTTCCTGGAGCAGTGTGTTCACCCAGCAAGGCAGACGGAGCTACCAGTGCTCCAGTGTGTGTGTGTGTGTGTGTGTGTGTGTGTGTGTGTGTGTGTGTGTACTCACTAATTAAATAGCCACAAGGCCATATGGACACATTTAGATTTTTTTCTTTTCTTTTTTTTATTTTTAGGAATTCATGGTGTCTTGGCATCATTAGGAAAATCAGGGAACTGCACTGTCTCGCCTTCATGGTAACATCTTGATATTAAATTGTAATTAATGTGCAAGCCCCTTTCTTTTGCATTCACTGCTTTTTTCATTTATTTATTTGTTTGACTGGAAAATATCAAACTTTCTGTTTAAAACGTGGAAGCAGTGAGACACTAGAATGGCACTCAATAAAGAGTATACATCCACTAATGCAGAACAATCTTTCACATGTCTGTCGAGCTCTTATAATTGAAAGATAAAAGAAAAAGGTAAGTGGTCTGATGACATAAATAATTAATTTTTCATAAAACTCTGGGAGTCAGCAGCCCCAGATTATTATATGCCTCACATAGACACTCATATCAATTCTATAAAAAATAAAAAATTTTACATCACAATTTATGGATTACTTCTGGAGAAACTTGGGGAAAGCTATAAAAAAAAAAACAATAATATATTATTATCTATAATTATCTATTATGTCGACCCAAAGATGTAATGGGTTTTTGCCTGACAAGCCCACCTCTCCGAAATGTTTTATAGTCAGCCACTAGTCAGACAAACAAACACAACAACCAACCAACCAACAGATACATGAAACCATAACCTCCGTGGAGAGGTATAATTACAGCACCAAGAGTAAATTGATATCTAATTTTGTATGGATGGGAGAGTGCAGTGGACTGCAGGGAGGAGGGAATTGTAAATTAATTTCAGTACACTGATGTGTGTCCCATCCTGACGTTATGACTTCACTGTGCACATTTGTGATTGCAAATAATATGAAGTGTTGAAAAGAGCGATCTCCCAGGTAGACAGAACGTGTCCCTGCTGCAGCCAATGTTAGTGGACAAGAGGACACCTGGCTAATTGAATTTTCTAGTCCAGTGGTGAAGATGGTCGCACACATCAGCCAAAGTGCTGTAGACATTTGACTCAAGACAGAGGTCAATTAAAGACTGGAGGCCCGCCAGTGGCCAAACAAATGAATAGAATTCATAAAGTACACACAATCATGTGGTACAAGTGAATCACAGAGGAGACATAGACTGTACAACTTAACATATTTCAAAGTCAACATTTGTTTGAAAAAACAAAAAGTGTAACATTTTGAAAATATCTTTACCATGTGTTCATTTTCTTTTCTCTTCCAAACAACTTTTACCCCGACTTATTTTTTGATAAATTGCCCGAAAAAAAATTTCAGTTTACCATTAAATTGTAATTTCATTCCAATCAATCAATTTCGATAGACAGACAGACAGACAGACAGACAGATAGATGATGGATCGTACAGCAGACATATTGTCTTTCTTCTTGAGGTGTCTCTGTAAACTTTGTAATGATTTTTAGACTGCACAGGTGACTTCCCTCTTTCACTGCCTCAGCGTGACGTAATTGCAGAATGAACTACTTTAATTTCCTGTATGATATGCACTGTGAATTTTACTTTGTCTTATTGGAGTTTCAGATATAGTGCTCCAGGTAATATTTCAGAGCCCATTTCTCCTTTAATAAAGTTTTGACTCCCATGTTTTAAGTTAGAAACAGTGTATAAGGAAGCTAATATCAAACTTGATCCATAATAAAAATGAGAGTGGTTGTTTATGAGATTTCCCTTGTCGCTGGAAGAACTGTTGCCCTCAGGTGGTGGGTAAGCATTACATAACGGACAATGTACGGCAGTGTGGGATAGAGCTGGAAAAGACTCGAGTCAAGAAAGCCAGCAATGGCTTTCTCTCGAGACCTGCACAAGAAAACAGAGAAATACTCTTCTTGATGCATCCACAGAGGCTTTTTTTAACATTGTATAAGTGAAAGCAAAAATATCGAGAGGGGGAACAAAAATTAATGATGTTTGAATGTAGAACAGCGCTGTTAGGTTTAGGCTCGTTCAGCAGCTGCTGTGACAAATATCAGAAACTTCAGTGTTAAGCAGCTGCTAAATGTGCTCTCAAAACTTTTCAGTGGTGAGAAACACACAGGACATGGAAAAATGAAATTTGACAAAGCCCTTTTGGAATCAACCAAGTCTGTCTCAGTGAGATGATCAATGAAGGGCAAGCTAAGAGGAGGAAAGTGTTCATGTTTTATTCACTCTCACAGAATGACATCAAGCCTTGTTGGAAACCCCTGTCTTCGTCCCAGAGTGAGGGTGTTGCAGTGTGCTAATGGATTTTGCAACATGGGCAGTCTGAAGATGAAATTATGCAGGTAATGGTAGTGCCACTGCAAAGTGACGTCTTCAGGGGGATCGAAAAAGATCTTAGACAGGAACCCAGCAGTGTGAAGCATGACAAGTTTCATTGTTTGTGTAAAATAATGTGCCTCAAATATAATTTTCCGTACACTGTTTGAGACACATTGTGTTGTCGTGATGCTAAAGATGTGTGGTTATTTCAAGATGATCAAAACTCAGATGTTCCATAGTTGATTAAGACAAGGTGTTTCTTTATGACACAGAACTGTTTTAATTTGTGTTTCTTTGGTATTTGGCTTTTACTGTGTCAGAGGATGATTCTTGCTACTGTATGTTTGCTCCTCGTACAGAATGTACCCTCAGCGGGAAAAACACTTACAGAACAAGAAGCAGAAAAAAAGGTAGTTAATATTTCACTCTGAATTTTGCGTCACGTAATGTAAGGACTGAATAATGCAGAAAGCCTTCAAAGAGGCATTAGGTGATAATAATTCAAAGGACAATAACGGTGAGATGCATGACGTTATCATATCTGACAAGCTTGGATGTTGAGGTGCAGACCTCCTCTCCAAACATGTGTTCATATGATAAGCGCTCTGCCAGGGATGTAGCTCTTCATACAGCCAACCATTTTATCTGTCTCTGATGTTTGTTCTCCTTTGGAGCTCTTATAATAAAGATAGAATCAATATAAAATGAGGTCAGTGAGAAGAGACCGTTTATTTGAAACGGTCTCATTGGTTCGCTTCTTTATTCAGTGTGTTTTTCTTTTCTTTTCTTTTCTTTTTTTTTTGGAAAACATTATTCAATGCACATGTACACATGATCAATGGTTGGATACAGAAATATTTATATATGATATGATTCAATTCACCGGTGTTTCAATAAAGATCCAGCTAATCAATAGGATTCAATATTTTTACATCCAAAAACATGAACTTTTTCTGGGCTCTTTCTGGTTCACCAGAAATTAAATCAAATATCTGATTTTCTATTGCCATTTTAACCAATTGAGTAGATGCAAAGTTTGACCTGGAGATTGAACAAAACTAAAATTAACTTTATCACCAAAGTTACTAGAATTTATTCTTTGGGGAACTTGAATATCATTTTTCACAGTGGGTCATGAAATAATTGCAAAGATATTTCATTCAGAACCAGAACTGTCAATTGATAGTAAGTGGGATTCATCCTATGACAATCATAAATACCTGCACCAAATTGAATGCCCATTCATACTGCAGTTCTCCAGACATCTTAGACATCAAGCTGCTGGTCAGAGAAAAAAGTTGGTGAATGGCAGTCTGTACTGTAGAATCTATTTCACTGAATATGGGAGAACTTTGTACAGCTGGTATCGCCACAAGGAAAAGTGGTAGAATCACCATAAAGGGCAGCTGGAAACCACATAAGTAGTAGGTAGATTATCACAATGTTAAATAGCTTACAACTGATAGAATACGCTCACAGAGGAGCATTCAGGGTGCTTATGATTGCCAGAATGAAAAAAAGTTACTTGATGACTGACTGTGCTGCTCTATGAAAGGAGGAGTACTTGGTATGAAATAATGTTTATGTAGGTGGTACGTGTCAAAGTGACCCACATGAATGACAGGACCCAAGATTTCCCAGCAGAACATTGCCCAGAGCATTGCACCGCCTCTGACAGCTTGCCTTCCTTCCATAGTGCATCCTGGTGCCATCTCTTCCTCAGGTAAGTGATGCACACGCACCCGGCCATCCACATGGTGTAAAAGAAAACATGATTAATCAGACCAGGCCACCTCCTTCCATTGCTCCCCGGTCCGGTTGTGATGCTCACGTGCACATTGTAGGTGCTTTCAACTGTGGACAGGGGTCAGCATGGGCACTCTGACTGGTCTGCCGCTATGCAGCCCCATACACAGCACTGTGTGTTCACCTTTCTATCAGAACCAGCATGAACTTTTTCAGCAATTTGATCTACAGTAGTTCTTCTGCAGTAATCACACAATCACACACTCCCCATCATGAGTATCAGTGAGCCTTGGGTGCCCATGACCCTGTCACCGGTTGTCCTTCAGACCACTTTTGGTTGGTATTAAACACTGCACACCTGACAAGACCTGCAGTTATGGAGATGCTCTGACCCAGTCGTCTGGACATCATCATTCGGCCCTTGTCAAAGTCGCTCAGATCCTTACGCTTTCCCATTTTTCCTCCTTCCAACACATCAACTTAGTGGACAAAAAGTTCACTTGTTGCCTAATATATCCCATTCACAGGTGCCATTGTAAAGAGAAACTCAATGTTAGTCACTTCACCTATACTGAATCCTTGTCATTTTAACTTTTTTTATGTTGGAACCCAGTCTTGTGCTCTTACCAGTGACTATACAATTACTGTTAATGCTGCAGTGAAAAGTGCCAGAATACAAGCTTGTATCGGTTTCAACCACTGGGTGTAAAATAACAAGTGTATATGACCGGCCCAAAGCCAAGACAAATAACGGGAGGTGACTCAAGAGGGTAAAGCAAGAAAATCAATTACTTATTGAAAGAAAACACTAACGCCACATAATATCAAAAGTCTATGAGGTGTGACGGTCAGTAAGTCAATAGTGTAAGCATGCAGGTGTGAGTGGAGAATAGTGTAGCGCAGTGTTGTAAAACAAAAAGGAAACTCAAAACCAAGGCATGAGGAGCGTGGTGCATCTGAAGCACTTTCCTCTGACTCTCTCCCCCACGGAACATGTGAGGTGCTTTTTAAATGGCACTGGGAACATTGGGCCCAGGTGCTCCCAGTAGCCGATGACCCGACCACGCCCACTGGCATAGGGCGGGGTCGTCACACAGCCAAGGAGGATCTACAACACATGTCCTCACAATGCAAAAATGCTGTGGATGTAGCCTTGAGGTTTTCGACTCAAACGTAGTGGTGCATGCATGGATGTAAGTGCAGGTGTGTGAGGAGAGGGCTTGCATAGGTTTTCTATTGAACCTATTTTCTAAAATATTATACCATTAGTCAGCTTCTTTAAATATTATTGTAGACAGAATTATCATTTTAAGCATCAAATACCAAAACTTCACAATAAAAGCATTGTCACTCTAAGGCACACTATGATGTATTGTATACATGTTATTTCCATATTCATGCAGCCATTGATTTCCATTGATTTCAGTATGCAATTAAAATCAGTTTGCAAGCCACAGTGAAACTGAAAAACATACTGTCAAAGCAGACGTGATTTTTCACTCTGATTAGTCTTTGAAATTTGATTTTCCCATTGTAGTGAAATGAATCGAGAGCAATGGCTGTGTGCCAGGGAGGAACAAGACAAGTGTCAAGAGCGACACTAACGGGTCTGTGAAGCTGCACCGCTCATGGTGATGAAAAGTAAATCACAAAATAGATTAAAGTTTAGGTCCTTAGCAGTCGCACTGAAGTACATTTAAAAAGCTGTTAACATGCTCACAATAACCTCATCTGGTTCTACGGCGAGCACCTTTAACATTTTACTAAAGGCTGATTAGAAGCTATTTAGTTTTCACTCGTGGAAATGACATGTAGAATTGATATTTTGATAATTTCGAATTTAAGATAAATTAAGATTCCTGGAAAACAATGTAGCTGTATAGACAAATATGTCCTTATTATTAAAATTACATTTCAACTAGTCCGAACCTATTTACAGATATCGTTAATGTAATTATAGATTAGTAAGAAAAACAGTTACAAATATCTACAATTGATGTTTCACATGTTGAAAAGTAATTCTCATGAGTGAAAGTGTAAAACCCCATTGCAGATGTCAATAATTGCATTTCCGGTAATAGCCTTTTATTTCCGGTAATAACTAACGAAGAAACACTGCGACGGAAGACACAGAGGTACATCACAAACACACACATACAGCTCATATTCTCAAATTCATCAGTCGCAGTGAAGACACGAATTGTCATAAATGGACTGACTGTGCAAAATACCAGGATGGTTATAGTCAGTATGTATAATAACACTTAACCTGATCCATATAATATTTAGTTGAAAAACAGATCAAATGACCTCATATTCATATTGGTGAAACCCGAGAGCAGAATTATCAGAGGGACTATAAAAGTGCTTCGTGCCAGTCATCAGCTGTACCTGAGGCTGCCTACAGGCCTGGACTGCTCCACTGGTGTTTCCCCTGGGCTTCTCCCAAACCACCTGCTCTCCCAGATGTGTTGGAACTACCAAAAATCCCTCTCTAGTGTTTTGCCATGCACAAGGAAGGAAAAGAAACTTGCTCTATTTGTCTCTGCAGCTCAATAAGTGATGATTGAAAGATACAGAGAATGAAAGACGGTTGTCTGGGGATGTTGAGAACGTGTCTTATCGGCATACTCCTGTATTCTGACAGGCAGACAGAGGAGAGGAGATACCATATCTCCACAACATCTGGAAATGGAAGGAATTTTATGATGGGGATGATACAAAGCTTTTTTTGAGGTCTCGCCCCAGTCCCTGCTGCCTCTTGTTGTTCTGTTAATCTGGCAACAATCTCTTCTCCCTCGGGTGCCAGTATAAGCCGTCCGTGGAGCTCAAACAAAACAAACATCCCTATTCATAGATGCTTGTGTTCTGCCATTTGAATTCCAATCACATAGTTCCTCTGCTGTGTAAAACACTGACATTTGACTTGACTTGCTTATTACAATAAGGTGCATGAGTATTTAAGCACAGTCTCAGTTCAGTACCGAAAATATGGCAGCTCCATTTGGAAAATTCTATTCTGTAACAAATAGGACAGAAAAAGAGGGCATGGCAAAGATCAATAACTTCCCTCTGCACTTGTTTATTCTTACTAAGAGTTTACTTTTCTAGCAGTGTCAAAAATGAGGCGCTGTGATAGGTTATTCACAGAGGGAACCCAATCTCCTCAATGTGAATACAATAGTTGGCCTATGTACTCTTATATAAGCTGATCCATCAACATGTACTGTTACACTGAGAGCATACGGTGAGTTTAATATAATCACCATGTGGAATGCATACTTCTCTACACAACAGTAACAAATCAGCACGCTGGTATTTACTGGATGACAGAGCAAAACATGAATTCTTTTATACTGATTTTACTAATTGTATAAAAGCAGCGTGACACCACTGCCTCATGTTGTAAAGATCTGGAACCGACTAACACATAGATCGTTTGAAATGTCAAAAGAAAGATGCAAGTTGTCTCTAATACTATTTTTTAAACAGCTGGTAATGTATTCATTTTGTATGATCAGTGACTGTATCATAAGTTCCATTAAAAACGTGGGCTACCTCTAAGCCTACTACACAAATATTTGCTCAGTGGTAGTAATTCATTGAGAAAGCTAAAGTGACAATGTTCTAGTAATTTGAATCTTTTGAATCAGCGACTCTGCCGCAGTATCAGCCATAACCACAAAATAAGATTCTCTGAAGAACAATCTCCTCCTGCTTCTTCTTTCCTTTTACTGGCTACATACCTGTAACCCGTCAATGCAATAAGCAGTGCTGTATGTGACCAGTCTTCCCTAGACATGATTCACCATCCAGTTGTGGTCTATCTGTCCACATCAGCCGGCGTCTGTCATCCATTTTTGTTCTCAAATGTTATCCTGGCTATCTGTCTTTACAACTTCTCAAGAAAACTTCATTTGAACTGTCGCAAGGCATGTGTCTGTTCAATTAGCTCAACTTCACACCTATGCTAGTCCTTTCTGCATGAAATCATTTTGTCTGGGTTCACAGGGAATCTGACCCAGTGGCAGGCATTAAGAAGAACTTTTGAAAAATGCTTATGTACGTCATACAGAAACATCAGTAGTAAAGAGAATAATTCATAACCTGTTGTAATAGGTTTAAAGAAATTACTGTGTAGTAATTACAATTAATTAATTAATTTTCAAAACCAAGTATTAAAAGCCATTAGGTAAATCATTTTGACAGTCCTGTCCAGAGTAAACTGTTTGTGTTCTTTGACTTCAAATGTTTTATTTTTGGAGGGCAAAGGGAAAGACTAATAGTTTTGTGGCGGTGTCATCATTTGTCAGTTCAAAGAGCCGTATGAGCAAGTGAATGCATGAATTACTAATATCTGCTCTTCAATCTGTGTTTTATAATGTACACAGGAATACTGGGTAAATCTTTGTGTGGCCATAATCATTTCCTGGCTATAAGCAACCGCTCCAACACTGTGCATGTTCCTAAAATCACCACTCTGGTGTCCAAACAGTATTTATGAGTATGCATCACAATATAAAGCTGACATTTCATCAGCAAATTGCATTATAGCCAACATCATGGCTGACTGATCACTGTAATATAATCAATTCTGCAGACCTGATAAATTCTGCAGACCTCAGAATGCAAAAAAAGCACAGGCACAGTTTCCAGCAACTCATTTTCCAACCTGATAATAATGAAAGTTCAAGAGAACTTATTAAAACCAACTCCTAGAGTCCTGGAGGTGAAATGCTCACCCATGCTGAATGATCTGGTCAATGGAGCCTGCACAATCTCAGACCCCATCAGCTTTTGTCAAATGATGATTTAGCCTCAGTGGAAGACTGCAGGTAAAATAAATCAATAATTTTAACAAAAAAAAACTGTCAAAGTGAGCAAACAAATAAATACAAGGAACTTACTGCTGCTTATATGCTTGGGCCACACCAGGCTCATGTATGCCGAGTGACGTTGATTAAGATCCCAGTTGGTCTGAAGCCATGGAGAGACAAAGAACAGTCAAGTGACACAAGCACACAGCAACAGTGTATGCTCTGAATCTGAACAATTCCAACTCAGCTACACCATCAAACAATAAAAAGATTGATTTAACGGAATTTTGGAAACAAATGCAAGCATCAAACCATGGAAGCCACATCAAACTGTTATGACAACTCTGAGGATACAGGAGCACCCATCAAACTGAGTCATGTGACCCTACCATCACCAGTCAGACTTAGTTTGTACTGCTCTACATTAAGAGAGTCACGTTTGACCCCGTGCTTCAGTTTCTCAGTCCATTTCTCCCCTTAAAGCTGCTGCTAAAGTCTGTGCTCTAATTGTAATGAAAGCAGTTCTTTTTGTCGTTCAAAGTGAAGCCATGACTTAAACCAGCACCACCAGGAACAGACAACCCAATGACACCATGAGCAGAATTGACAGGATGCACCATGACTTTAAAAGCTCCATCCTTAAACAAGTTTGCATTCAAAATGAATTTAATATTCTCCTTCATACACTTGTCACCGACATCCTCTCCAAAGTGCTCGCGACTACAGCGCTCTAAAGCATCCTCTGCTTGAGTTGAGTTTTCAAAAAATCCTCAACAATTGCCTCAACCAGACAAAGAGTCCTAGCCAAAAAGAGTCAAACACATTATAATGCAAAGCAAAGCAACTTATGCACTGACACAGGGGCACACAGAAAGAGAACCAGAGCCCTTCCCTCCCACTGCCTATAGTCAGAAACTAGATAACCTCCTCTGTAGTCTCCAGGAAGCTACTTCGGTTTGGATGAGTGTGTGCTGAGAGCCAAATGGGACAGAAAGACAACCAGAGAACCAGCAACCACATTTTCTAGCACACTACACATTCCCCCCAAATAAGTTCCGAAGGGAACCTGCACGACAAGTTCTGAAAAGTGTTTAACGTGCAATGGACAGCATGCATTTACCTTTCTCACAGAAGCCACCAGAGTCTCTATCACCTGGCAAAGGAAACAGACAGTCCTGCTACCAAAATCCACTAAAGCTACAAGCAGATTATACCTGGTCAATATTGTCTCTCTTTAGTGCATTCAACAACTTACTACTCAACTTACCCAAAACTATGGACACATAGTGCCACTGATTGAACACAAACATAATAAGAATCTCCATAGGTTATCTGCTCTCGAATCTCAAACATGTACACACAAGATGAATAAATAATGGGGTGTCACACGCCATGGGGTCTCATTAAGATTCTCATGTCAGAAGGAGCTATGGATGCACCACCTCACGTGAGCTCTGGAGAAGCAGCTGTGTAACAAAGGCAACTTTCCAGTCAGTGTTTTACAGTCTGTTTAGCAACTTGAGACATCCAGATGACATGATGGGTAATATCTATAAACATTTTTTAAAGTTAGTGAAAAGATAACTCCTCACCTTATTGTCTCCAGGTCAATACTGCTCAGACTACAAACTGAAACCAGAATATCTTGTCCCTTGCCTCCAGATTCTGTATTAATATGCAGATATCTGTTTATAGTGATGGGACTCTTTATGTCCAGCTCCTCTCCTGCTCCCTTCACACTGGCTGATAAAAAGTTGGATGAGGCCCTTAATGGCAGATGAGGGACTTTTAAACAAGCAGGGAAACCGACCCCGTTTTTGTTGCAGAGAGCTGTCCTGTTATTGAGGGCGTTAGCTTTTCACAGAATAACTTTGTGGCGAACGGGGCCGCTTGTGAGTCCACCGTGGCAATAAATCCACCTTATAAGTCTGTGCACCAAAGGTGTATGGAAACACCTGCTGGGTTAGAGTGGGAGGCTTAATCACAGGCTGAAAAAATTATATGGCAAATCAACGCAGTTGTACAACTAAATGAGAAGATGCCCTGGTGTACATTTTACCTCCTTCCTAAAGACACTGAGGAGCCAATGTGAGCTTATTCAAAAGTTCAGATACACGTCAGACCTCATTAACATACCGACATGCGCTCACAAACCCAAGAGCCTGGGGTGAGCCTGTTGTGACGTTAGTTGATGAAATATTCATCACTGGCCATAATGACATCATAATTCTATACTGCCTGTAGAACCAATCAAAGAGTTTCTATAGGAAACGTGAGCACAGCAGGTGTCCACATCATGTTCTGCATGCTGCTATACATATATTAAATGCAAAATTGAGAATCATACCAAAAATAACAGCTGCAACTGTCATTAGTAGTCATGACCTCTACTAGAAATGAATTCTTTGAATGACATAACCATGATGGATAAAGTTTATAACTTTGCTGTAGTACCTTTACTGCAAAACATTATTTCCATTTGCACAGCAATCTGCAGAATGTGGGTTCGAGCATGGCTACTTTAAGAGAGTTAAATTCAGTGAAGCAAGTCAGCTTTGCAGCAAAGGGATTTATATTCTGATAAAGAGAAAATGATTTTAAGGGCTGAACTCACATACCTTAAGGAAAACCATGAGTTGCAGCTGAAGCAGCTATACTGTATAGGCAGACTGGGTTTTTAATGCATCTTTTAGCAGGACAAGTGCGGGCGTGGCTACTGGGGTTTGCAAAAGTAGATTGAGATTGTCAAAGATAGTTGGGAGAGATATGTTCTGATGAAGGTATGACTAAAATGTTTCCTATGTAAATGTCTATAGTCCACCCAGCTGACAACCTCATCTCAGCTCCCCTGTGGTTGGAGGCTTTAATTGTTTATAATGCTTCTAGATAGATCAGCCTCAGGCCACTCTGTCCCAGCTTTGGCAAAACATCGTTCAGCCACTGCAGCGAGATTAACTAACTGACATCTGCAGAGCAGGAATGCTTTCCTCTGCTAACAACAGCTGCTAACAATGTATTTTCTTCTCTGAGGTGCCAGTGAACCTCTTCAAAAATTATTTTTCACTCCATGATGACAGCAGAGAGCAGAGAGTTCTTCTGCTCAATAGCTAATAGATCACTTTCTGATCATACTCATGACACTTCAACAAATGTTTAACTCCAACAAAGCCATTGGTGGTTTTGTTTTTTCCTAATCCTAAATTAAAATCTTTGATTTATATGACTTATTTGACTTTAGACTTTCAGTATTTATGTATATGGTCTTCTAGTGTTTTACACAGCAAGCAAGATTGAATATATTAAATCAAATCAGTGTTTGCTTGTTTTTGTGCACAACAGGAAGGTCCTGGGTTCAAATCCACCTGAGGACCTGTGACTCTTCTGTGTGGAGTTTGGATGTTCTCCCCATGTCTGCATGGGTTCCCTCCGGGTTCTCCGGCTTCCTCCCACCACCAAAAACATGTAATAGATGAATTGATTGCTCCAAATTGACCATAGGCATGAATGTGAGTGAGTGGTTGTTTGTCTTTCTATGTGGCCCTGCGATGGACTAGTGACTTGTCCAGGGTGAACCCCGCCTCCCTCCCACAGTCAGCTGGGATAGCCTCCAGCCCCCCTGCGAACCTACACAGGATAAGTGGTTACAGAATAAGTGCAAAAATACTTTGTCAAAGTCAGAGTTTATTATTTCAAGTATTTGATCTTTTTCATCTCCTCACAGATGAAGAACAGAACCGTGTGTTTGTGTGTTTGATTTAAGAACCGGTCTGGTAACCTTTAAATAAACGCCACAGTATTTCTTGTTTATTTTCAGAAATTTTAAATCACTGTTGCATTTGTTCACCTGCCAAATGTTTCACATTTTCATGATTGTGATTAATTTCTTAATCTAAACAAAGGAATCTCATTTCTCATTGTATCACAAGTACATTTGTCTTAGTCAGGATTTCTAACTTTAAGAACAATGTGCTATTTTGTAACTGTATGGAAAATAAACATATAATATATAGAATTTGTCAGGGCAATTGCAGCAGCATTGGATGCTAGATTGCATCTTTGACATTAGGAAATTGTGTTGCAGTGGATGGCAATATCACCTCACAGTAAGATGGTTGTGGGTTCATGTGCTGCTAGGGGCCTTTTAGAATTTCCATGGCGACCTCTCTCTCAGGTGTATCCTGCCTCTCACACAGTTTCAGCTGGATTGACTGATTTCATCATTTTAAGATAGAAGAGCTAATGAGGAAAACTCCTAAATTAGCAAGAATCATTTTGTAATAACTCTGGTTTTAACGTCTGCTCACTCACATTAAGAAAGAAACAGTGAAGGGAGAATTGACAAAATAATTTTCAGTTTATTTTACTTATAAGTGCTTGGTTATAAGTGGTTTGCCATTTGTTTCAAGAGATTTCTCACTTTTCTGAAGCCTAGGAAACGTTTCTGTCAAGAATATTGAGAAATCTTACCAAGTGCAATTATTTTGCTGCATTGGTAGATAATTTCATTTGTTTATATTCTGTATCTTCTCAAATTAATTGTCAAATATAAAAGGTATTTTATTTAGATGTTTTTTGTAGTGTAATTTATTTAAGCCGGGGTTAGTAAGATTGGATAAACCAGCAAGATTAAACTAGATTTGGAAAGTATCTAACTACTAGATATCACCCCTTCCCTCCAGCTCTCCCTCCAAAGCCACTCCTCTGAAATATGCATGACCTGAAAGTCCCCTAGTAAGAAAGTTAATTAATTAAAACTTTATTCATACAGCACTTTATTAAACACAGGTTACAAAGTACTTTCCATAAAACAAAATCAAGAATACATACATAGAAGCACAAGTGTCTGCATTCAAAGCATACAGTAGACAGAGCAAGGAAATCACATTAGGCACAATGAAATGCCTCATATATGATTGAAAGAATCTTTTTAAAATCAATTCTGAACTTGACTGGCAACCAATACGGTAAGAGTTATTTGTTATCTCAATATTCCAGAATAAAAATGAAGTCGTGCCAGGATGGTTAGACTACTGCAGGTAAAAGGGGAATTGCTGAAGTCAATACAGAAAAAAACATCAAGAGGAGAATGATGTGTCCAAGATCAGATGTTGATAATGATGATTTGATTTCTCAGTTGAAAGAAACAGGATTGAAATAGTTTATTGACATGCTGTTTAAATTTCAATTGAGGGTCAAATGTGGCACCAAGACCCCGAGCATATTGTTTGACATAGGGAGCAACTCAACCCATATATGTGATGAGAATGTCTTTTGTTGCAGCCAGTGGTGCAGAATGGAGGTGAAGAAAGTTAAGTGACATCCAATCCTTGATAGTGGCTTTAACAGTTGTGGTTAGGTTGCGCTAATGATCTAGTTTTTCAGATACATACTGTATAGTGTTGTATCATCTGCATAGCAATGATAGGATGTATAAACAAAGCGATTGTTTATCTAGCCAATGGGAGGCATATACAAAGAGGAGAATTGGTCCAATAATCACCCCAAGAAATATAAACATAGCTAGAGACCAAAAAATTGTCCTTATGACAATTATGAAACAAACCATTCAAGGGATTTTCCTAAGATAGCAACACTTCTGTGGAATAATCTATGGTATCAAAAGCAGCTCTCACATTAAGACCAAGATTGAATGTTCTCCCTCCACAATCTGCAGCAGGATGTCATTTGTGACTCTATTTTATTTTGGGTAAAAGCGTGATTGAAATTTGTCAATAAATAAACAACAACTTAAAAGAGCTGTTTTTCCAGTTCTTTAGAGAAAAAAAAAGTTATCTTCAAAATTCAATTTGCTATATAAATATACATATGAATTTTCTGTTGGCAGAGGCATAGGGCAGGACTTAAAGGCAAGGATTTATTTAACAGAGACAATGCACATTGATGAAAATTGATTTACATCAACCATGAGGCTAATTTTCATTTGTAGTCCTTGGATGTTAAAAATGTTAAAAAGTCACCATGAAAAAACAGAATATAAAATTATAATTGCAAAGTTATTCATCATTTGTGAGCGTGCAGAACAAAGGGAAGAGGAAATCTTAAAGTTAAATGAAACATCACTCAGGACACAGTACTATTATGTTAAGTACTAATTAAAACATGTATTACAGGGACTAATAAAACAGCACAAAACAAATAAATGCACAATTATAATATTGATGTTAATAGAAAACATGAGCTAAAGACAACATTGTGCTACAGTGTTAGGAGAGAAACTGTCTAAAAACATGCAAGGCAGAAGCACAGACATGAAAGCATGACCAATATGAAACAAACAAACAAACAAACAAATCATTGTGTTCAATAATAAAAACATGCAAGCAGAACACACATACACAAGTCCACAGGTTTATTGAGCAGAGGAATCAATCAGCTGACTATTCATGACACTGATTGGGACAGGTCCACTGTCCACGGGGCCCGCTGAGTCAGCTTGAAAGGTGTGGGAAGCAATTAGTGGAAAATTGTAGCTTTACTTTCTTTGTAATTCTAGCTCACTTATACTGTAGCTCTACTGATAAATATGCCTAACCTTGTGGTGAAAGAGTGGTTTTTCCATTTCTTTAGAGAGAAAAAAAGGTCATTTAGAGATAGGTCTAACATTGTTCATAACAAATTGATCGAGGCTGGGTCTTAAATTGGTCACGGACACAGCCAGAGGTCAGTGAGGTTTATAATAGTGAGTATAGTAGGGCCAATGAATAAAGGCTTCTTTACAGACTTTGGAGGATACAATATCTAAGTCATAGGAGGACAGGCACAGCTGGGAAATTGCATCTATGAGGTGGTGAATGATAATAGGGTCAAATTGATTTATTAGATTTGGAACAGCATTTGATGGATCAGAAAAGGTAACTTGGGGCACAACATTGGATCTGATACTGTTGACAAAAAGGGATAAATACAATTGTCAGTCTTCAGCTAAGGATGCAGAGATAGTAATGGGTGCAGGTTGTACAGGCCGATTGATTGTGCTAAACAGAGCTCTGGGAATGTGTTTATTGATAGTAATTAGTTCTGAGAAATAGGCTGCTCGTGCATCTTTTCTTATCAAGTGCGAAGCTCAATATGTAGAAAGGGAGCTTTACATTTTGCTTGGGTGAACACTAAAGAGAAACACAATTCCAGAACTAAATTGTAAATGAAAACCACATTGGGCACAGGCAGGCTGCAACCGGGAATGGAGACTAAGAAGTCGGCTTAAACGATTACTGGGGGAAAGGGGCCCGAGATAAAACAAAATCTGGACAGTGTTAACAGAAAAAGAAGCATTCAGACTGTTAATGAGCTGTATCTACCGATCCCATATGGACTACTACTCTTCTAATGGAGGATGTGATGGCAGCAGATCCTAGAGTTCTAAAAGAAATTCATGGGCATCCTCGGATTGCAGCTCTTTATTGTTGTAAAATGAAAACATTACTGAATGCATTAAATTATTGCAGTCAAAGGCAGACCAATCAATATCTGTGATGATGAACTCAGAAATCACAAATCCAAAACAACAATAAGATGTTGTTATGATGCAAAATGCTTAATTTGCAGTTTTCATACCAAAACATTATAGTTTTATTATTTCCAAACAGAAAATGCATCATGTAAAAGTCCCCACTCTCTCTCTCTCTCTCTCCACTCCAAATACCTCAGATGCACTTGTTGCTTGTTGAAGTTACCTGTTTTCCAATGTTGCTCTTCCTCTCACTTGTCTTTTCTGTCTGAGCTCACCTGATATGTGTTTAACTGTTGGAGCTGATGAAGGAAAAAAGCCTGCAACACTTTAAATACTGAAACCCTTTCAACTAGTTTTGAATACACCTCAGAATCCACACCTCCTTTTATCAGGTGACTATTTCCAATATATTCCATAATATGAAAAAGGGGGTAAAGTGAAGACATTTTCTCATAGCTATGGCATCCCTGGGTCAAAATTATGTCCTTGTTTGTTTGTTTTTTAATGAAATTTCATTATTATTTTAAAAAAAATAGAGCTGATCCAAAAAATCTTAACTATGTCACTATAAAATCAAAATTAAAAGAAAGTTTAAGATAGCAAACTAAAACATTTGTATTTTTCCGTTATGGTGGATGCAAAGCTCTCGTGCCATAAGGAAATTATATGTTTTATATTTTTTATAAGTAAAATAACTGAAAAGAGAGTGTGAAATAGAAAACATCTGCAACAAGAGGGGCATTCAGTACAGTGCATACCTCCACCAAATCCCATCAGTCCTTTTTAATTAAATTAAACGCTAATCCAAACTCCCAATTATGTGTAATTGATTAAAATGGTCAATAAAGCTCTATCTCTTAATGTTAGGGGAAAAAAAGTGGATTCCTGAATCCGTCCCTTTATCCAGGTGCGCTCCAAAATGTAATGGGTTCTTGCTACATGCCCAACCCTTCTACCAAGTTTCATCATAATCCAGGAGGTATAACTAATGCGTGACAGACAGAAATAGTGGGGGAAAAATCTTGCAATGTTAAAGAAAGTGAAAAAAATGCTGGATCTGCCCCTTTTTCTGGATCCACTTCAAAGTGCAGGGCATGTGTCAGGATCTTCTCTGCCACTTTCCCAGCACTCCCACCATTCTTTTAAATAAATATCCCTCAGGCAGTTTTTGTGAAATCCTGCTAACAGACAGAAAAACAAACAGACTCTGGTGAAAACATAACCTCATAGGTGGAGGAAAATATATTTCAAGTCAAAACTGGCCACTTTTTTTACACAGACCTTGTAGCTTTTGGTCAATTTTAAAAATGCATTAATCATGTTACTTTTCCAGTCTACATATTCCCCATAAACACATGAGCAAATGGCTTATCATTTATGTTATGTTACTAGGAACATATAACCAGTGCTATACATTCTTTGCACACACACAATAACACCTTCATGGTTTCATTAAGTGACTATACTTATCTACAGTGCAGTGCACAATAAATTAAGCACTGCAGAGAGACCTTGATAGAGCACATATGAAATTTACATTCAGGCACGATTCCCTGAGCATATAATCAGCATCCTATATTAAAATGTTCAGCTTCAGATTGTCACACAAATGGTCAATTGTGGGGTTAGGGGCCAGCGTCTGAGGTGACTGAATAATGAAACACACCGGCTCTTTAGAGGCGTAACAATTAGGAAAGAAAACGATGTGTTAATAAACAGACATCCATCCCTTTTCTCTCATCACGTATCCTGTGTAGGGTCACAGGGGAGCCGGAGCCTATCCCAGCTGACTCTGGACGAGAGGCGGGGGTCCACAGAGCCAGATAATACACAATAATATAAATATAAATGTGTTCTGTGTGTGCTCCATAGTAGATAAGATAAATAATTAGTGGGGCACAGCATTAATTCAGGAAGGCCACAGGAGTCATACTGAATGCACAATCTAAGATACATCAGCTGATTCCCCTCTACACATTCATTCAAAGCCCAAACAGGGCGCCCCCTTTGAGCTGCTTTAGCCTTGCTGCTTCCTCTCCAAGCCTTTTTACCACCAACCTCCGTCCCATCCCATCCTTCCTTACTTAATCAGTGTCATTCCTGTTGTCTTTGCTGCCCGCTCTCTTCCATACCCTGTGGAGGTCTGGCTGCCGCTCCCCCTGCTTTAGCAGATCCATATCTGCACATGGAAGGAAAAGGAGGCGTATTCTCGCTGCTTCAGGCTCTTCACATATGCACATGGAAGGAGAAGGAGGTCCCAGAGCAGAGCCAAATTGCCCATTGTAATTACTGAAATGTGAATTTAAGTTTTCTTTGTGTGATCTGAACTGACCTTATCTTCTGTAGTGGTTTAGTGTTTAGTTTAGTGGTCCTGGTGGTGTTGTGCTTATGGCCCAGTTAATTCCACCTCACCAGGATTTAAGTGCAGAGCAGTACTAACGCTTGACTGCCTGCAGTTCAAAGTCAGAAAAAATAAATAATACAAAAATAAATTTCCCTTCTTACCTGTTGTGATGTCTGGCCATGCAGATACCTTTGCCTCCATCCCAATACAAGGAAAGTTTGTCTGTGCTCCTCAAAGTATTTAAAAGTTATATCTGCAGGCGGCAGTGTCGCAGTTTTAAAAAAAACACCTGACCAATTCCTGGGTCTTGTTAATTAAATATTTTGTCAAAGCTAAATTTCATCTTCACTATCTGAAAGGTTTATCTACTTTTTCTTTTCCATTTGCTAATCTTTTCCACAAGTTGTCCAATACACGGGTTAATAAGAGACATTTTAACTGTATTTAGAGGTATTTGTTTCTGTGATTGATCACAGAGGCTGAACGCTTCTGTCTGCATTCAGCACTGAACTGATTGATTCCTCCTTTGCTTCCGATGGCTGTGCTGTAAGAACCAGAAAAAGATGTGATTCATGAACGTAATCTATCATGCAGGCAGGAGTATTTAAGGCTCTGTAGTTATTCTGAGAATTTAGACCTTAGTTGAAATCCTGCACATCCCACATCATTTAGAGGCTTTGAATAAACATGTGCACTTTGGCCCTGAGAGAGCTGTTATTCAGCCGTTATTTTTGGGCTGCGCCTCTCCAAAATGTTGTTTTCAAGAGCATGTGTAGGTTTGGCCTGAATTCTGCCCTCAAATATAAAATACATTTATGTGAGATTTGCACAGATCCACTGTCTTTGTACATCACCATGCACTCCTAAATGCCAGGAGTATTTGGAAGCTTCACGAGTTAAAGGAGGAATGTTGGTGAGAAGTCAAAAATGTTTCATGTCTTAAGATTGTAGCGAGCACTAGGATCACACTTCGGGGCATGTTTTTCTATGTAAAGCATGTGCAAAACAGAATCTATGATGTAGACTCTCATCACACCAGATTTGCAATAAATACTGTAGCAACTGATACTGTAGCAACGGGTGCTCAGATGGCTGCAAAAGACAGCCACACAGGTAGATGCCACTAAATCCCTCATGCAGGACTAATACAAGTAACACTACTATTCACACGTTTAGTAGATACTCGCTTTTACTGGTTGGTAATCCAATCATCGCTAAACCAAGGCTAATTAAAATGTGACCTTATGTTAAAGATTATTTCATATTTTATTTACATATAAATATCCATGACTAAATAAGCAACATTCAGTGTTACAAGCCTCTTTATGTGTTATTTAACATGAGTTTAACATTCAAAAACAGGGCAAATCTGCTTTGTCAGGACCATCAGTGTGATTGTGATTTTGATCAGATTTGATTAAATGTCACCGAGCTCACACGCTATCATGTGATTTTGATACAAGTGTTGCTAAATCATGATCGGTGCATTGAAACTCACCTGTCTCCCAACCACCACACTGTCTGCACAGCCTGTGGAGCACGACCTACATGTTGCAGCAGCAGCATCCGGCCCCCCTTTGTGTCTGTACAAGATGCATTAAGGCACAATCCGGAGTGTAGGTCACGTAATGTTTTGGCGGTACTCAGACCCCAATACGCACGCTGTAGTTACTAACTTTAGATTGATCAGTCATTTGGGGCCTTGCCTTCCTAGCTGTTATTAAGACAAAGAGCTTTGTGGTTGTTCTGTGGCACACATATGTCATATATCAATATACTTTCAGCCATAGTCATCCATCAGTCCTGCACAACCATGACCATTAACAGAGCAGACGAGTGCTCATCCTGCATTTACCCTGCTGCTGTAATGTTACCCTCCATCATCCTCCTCTCTGAGCACTTAAACATTGGTATGAATTCACTCTGTGTTGGATAAGTAGCAGCATGTAGTGCAAGTTGTCTTTCTAATTGCTATACGTTTAGCGTTCTTGGATCAGACCCACACCCCTTATCATGATGAGAGTGGCCTGACTGGGAGGATCAAAATTGTCATTGCACCCATTTAGTACTTTATCACAAGCTCCAGTAAACCTGCTTCACATTTCTAATCAACAAAGAACCATCCCTGCAATTTAATTCATGGCTGTGTGCATTTACATTATAAACAGTACAAATATTTCTTTTTTTATTTCTTTTTCTTAATTAAGAATGTTTAATTTTGGTGCCTCTAATAGCATTGATGATTGATCTCTCTGTAATCATTCACAAGAGCACAGAATCACATTTATTAATGATAGAACCTCCTTTTCATGGTGATCAACATTGCAAATGTAATCAGGCATGGTTATATAAATGTCATCTTTGAGAACGTTGACAGGTTCTTTAGGTAGCCCAAGATAAATGATCACATTGTAATTTAGCTGAGCTTCATAAAGGCTCTTAACTCTGATCTCCCCTTATGCTTTAATCAGACAGTTAGTGTATAAAATCTTTTAGGAGGCCTGCAAGACCTCACGTCTCTGAAGCAGGTGTCTTACCATATGCTGCATTAATTACATAAAAAATCTTTAACGACTCATTACTGAACTGTATGGCAACGTGCCCTCTATCCCTTCTCTGGTGCCCTGATGTTATTTATAGCACACATTACAGGCTTATAATAGCTGGGGAGAGGCATGAGTTACCAGTGTAAAGCAGAGAAGTGAAATTCCATGTTCAGGGAGGCCTGGGGAGGGTATGACATATAGAAAATCCAATTGTTTTCAAATTATTCCCATGTAGAACAACATCAGAGGCCGGCCAAGAAAACCAAGCAGTCACATGGGATTATTTCTCTGCCACTACGTACGACCAGCTAGGACAGCAGAATTACCTCAATTCACGGAGTGGTAGAATGGTAATAAGGCCTGATTACTGAGCACACGATTCTCCTATTCCCTCACAGAGTAGACATGTAGTGGTGGATGTATTCTTCAGGTCACTTCATTCTATAGGCAGTCAGAAAGTGGGCACATGCTGCGTGCATAAAGAGCTGCTGCTGCGCTCTGTGAGGACGTTCAGCACCACGGACAGCAGTGCTGCATGAAAAAACATCCACAATAGTTTAGGTTTTAGTTTATTAAGGTTACTGACATCAGGGACCAGGTACATTAGTCTCAAGGAAGAGAAAAGATGTAGATCACCTGCAGTCCCTGGGCAGGTGATGAAGAACATTCAGACACAAAAAAACACAGTACAAACACTAAAAAATAGAATCATTTTAAAATACAAAAACAAGTTGCCATGATTTAAAATTAATGTTGACAAGACTGATTACTTAAAATCCATTTCTTAACCTCACGCGAGAACATATGGAAGTCAGCGCAGATTTTCAGGTGCTTTTTCAAATACACCAGTTTTCATGTTTGGATTAGTGTCAAAGCCTAGATGGTCGCTTCTACAGAGGACAGACAGGAAATGCTGAAGTGTCCACTGAGCACCACAAGCAATCACTTCTATTGTTGGAGGTGAATTTGCCGCACTTGAAACATCCACAGGGTTCTAAATGGAAGCTTTTAACGTTTTTATTTGCAATAGAATACTTCAAATGAAAAACTTCAACTTTGTGAAGGGAATTGATGAAGAGGTTTTCTTAAGAGCTAGAAATGAGTTCATTATTATTATTATTATTATTATTATTGTACAAATTAGTCCCTTATTGTAATGCAATAATTGGTTGAACCTAACACTTCTGGTTAGCTAACCAACTTCCCTCCAGATACATCCTTGATAAATATTCATGAAAACTTATGATATATGTAATGTTTGTATATGCAGTACAAGTAAGTACCTGGAATCCCAATTTATGGGACATGCAAAGGCCCAGGACTTGCTGAAACATTTCAAAGTAAGTAAATGTTTTATTTAATAGCAAGCTTTAAATCATTTTTAACATTGTGTTGCATACAGAGTTAAAATATGAATGATAGTTCACCCATTTTCCATTTATTTATTTATTTATTTCCAAAGTTGTTTTGTAGAACAGCAGTAATGGTGTCTACCACAAACAGTTCTAGCTGAGCTATGTATTTTGTTTTTTGTTTTTGTTTGTTTTTTTCACAAAAAGTCTCTTGCACAGCTATAACCATTTAAGGTTTATACTATTGTCCCATATGTCCTACATCCCACTTTAAAGAAAAGTGAAACTGGACAACTTTGGAAATGCGCAAACTTAACAGTTGCAAACAAACAACAACGTTGCCCTGCTGATCAATTTCTTGGTTCCTAAGAAGGTTGATTGTTCATTTTTTTCTCAGGAGTGTGCGGCCCACCTTGATTTGAACTTTTCCAACTAGATCATGCAGAACACTATGCCGGTGCTCAGCTTGTTGCTGTATAGGGAGCTGTGGAATCCACTCATTACACAATGCTTTTAACTGTGGCTTCTCCATGTGGCAGCTGGACAAACATTTGAAAACCGTGCACACACTGCTTCACAATGAACCAGCCAGGAGGGACGACCACAATGCTGTCACCAAATTGACTGTCCTATCATTCTGTGGGCTCTGGTGGATTGAAAGCCTGCCAGTAGTCGAGAGAGTGTTCATGATTTGATGAGAATGAATTCATTTATTTTGCAAGAAATTCTGGAACTCTTGATTTTCATTCATATCGATACTTCATACTTTTTTTCCCCCTGTATGGCCGTGAAGTATAGGTCTTACATTACATTCATAAGGGTTTTCAAAAGGTCTTAAAAAGTCTTGAATTTAAGTTGTTGAAACCTGCAGAAACCCTGCTGGAACATGTTTGACTTCCAGCTCTGGCTTCAGCAACTTTGTTTTAATCTGCCTCTTGTGAGTCCTCCAACTTTATGTAAGTGTAACACTAAATCACTGGAGTACCCATTTAAACTGGGCTTTAATGTGTTTGATTGAGATTTTTCCATTACTCCTAAAAAGCCCCTTAATTATCATTTAAATCAGGAAACATTAAAACCCTCCATCAAAGCCCAGTGACCCAATAATGAACACATTTATGGATTCTTGAGGAATGTCATCAAAGCATATCAGAGACAAAATTCAATACGATAACGATATAATCAATCAAACTGGGATATATCATGTCATTAATGGGTGAATACTGCATGTGAGCTTGTCTTTTATGCAGCCACAGTGCAACAAAATGCTTATAGGCCATAAAAATACACTATTCTAATAGTCGTTGAGTCTTTTATTTCAATGTGGGGATTCTTGCTATTTCATGAACTGCGAGTTTGTCTACACACATCAGATCATTTTCTGTCTGATGTGTGTAGATGAATCTCAACTGACACTGAGCTCTGGGGCTCAACTTGGGGTGGATGTGGATCGTGATGCTTGGTCCTCTGCCCATAGCCAAGACATGGAGTCTTTGGGGTTCCAGGCCAAAGAGACTGGGCTGACGGTAAGAAGCACGGAGTACACCGAGTGAAAAAAAGGATCAAATACTGATATTCATCTTAATTTCAGATAGAAAAGTGCAAGATCAGTGTGTTGGAAGAGGCGTTTGATAGTGAGAGACGTAGAGCTAAGACTGTGAGGTCACAGAAGTGTCCTGAGCTTGAGGGAAATGAAAGATTGTCCACAGGCGGCAGGAAAAGCTGAACATAAATGGGAAAGGACAGCTTCTGACATTACAGTCAGCAATGCTAAAATAATTCACATTAGACTATTGCCTGTGAAATCCACAAGACGTGTTTTACTTTGTCCCGTAAGCATGCAGAATTCACTGACATGAACGTCCGTCCACAGTTCTGACTAGTCCTGGAACCTGTCACACAAAGCTCCAAAATGAGATGAAGTAAAAGCGTACTTAATATTTACACCTAAAGAACAGCCAACAGTACTTCAGCATGTCACCAGAGACACTAAATCATGCTGCCCTCATTTTCTAGTGTTGGATTCTTGATCATTTCCAACAGTACAGACGCAATTGGTCCGTTTTAAGGAACTTCCCTGGAAATGGATTTGGTAGCTCACTGCTCAGAAGGCCTTATTAAGTGGAGGATTGCAGAGGTGGAAGTCACAGATTACATTTTACTCATGTCACTGTGTTGTTTTGTAATTTTACTTTTAACTACGTTTTCAACACGCATTGTTCTTCACTACCTTTTAATAATGCACTAAACGTACAGTAAGGACGACGTCTGAAGCTTTGCATCATTGTTCTTAATTAGAAAACACATCCACCTTAATTGATCACAAATTCAACACACCGCTGTGACAAAGTGTCACACAGATCAAACACACCCTGAAGTTGCATGACTTGTAGGTGATTCTGCTCATGATTAATCATCCAGCTGTGATTTGGTTTTGGTTTTAGGAACTTCTACCTGAGCTGTGTGAGGCCTTTCTGTCACAGCTATGACAGCAGAGTCTATTTCGGCCCGAGATGCTTGAAAACCCGGAGGAGTGCAGTGACACAGAGAGGCTGAGTGGATGGATATAATCTCACTATAATGTGAGGAATCTCTTTTCTGAATGTCTGTCTGCGTGCAATTTGCTTATCATGAAAACCGTTCATCTGACCTGCTTCAAACTTGGCGTGCGAGTTGCTGGGGACCCAAGGCATGGTGGTGCAGTTTGGATACGTGACGTGCTCGGTATTAATACATTTAGAATAAACAGGCGAACAGCGCTCTGTGCAGCTGTGGGGGTGCAGCTTCAGGGCTCTGCTGAAGAGGATCAGTACCTCCGAAAATGGTTGGGGGCAGTTTAGCCATAATTCAAACAAGGCACACGACAAATGTGTACAGAAACAACGAAGACGAAAAAACTCTCTATCCTCATGTCTCCATTTACTTAATGGCCTTAGACGTATTGAAAACACTGTTTCAAAACCAACCACCTACCATCCATAATCTATGATGAGCATCAGCACAAGACATCCGTGTGATGTCGGTCAATCTCCTGTGGTCTGAAACAGCAGAAGCAGCAGAGTCCAGTTCAGCTAACAGGAATAGTGACAGCCGACAGTTACTGGCAGGTGAACCTCCTGCAGGATCAGGTCAGCAATGAAGCTGGGAAACCATCAGGGGCCTTCTTTTTCTTTTCTTTTTTTTTTGCTTTAACAAGTCCTTGCAGGAAATGGGGAATGATTTGAGGTGAGAGCATTCCATTATAGGTATGGGAAGGTTTTGAACTTGCTCCGCTCTGCTGTAAGAAATTACCTGAGCTCTGACCCTTCGCTTGGTAAGATGGACACACAGGCGAGGCCCAAATTTATCTCCCAGCGACCTGCCACTCACTCATGAATATTTACAATGTCTCTAATGCAATGCTCTCAGGTCAATAAGACGGCACTTTTTAATCAACACTGAAGCTATAGGTTAATAGCTGCAATTTAGATTTTGCATTCAGATTAATGTGATTAGGGTAAGATGAATTTTCCGGCTGCAGACGATCACAGCAAAGAGTGGTGTGCTAACACATCATCTCTGTACAGCAAATGCTGCTGTGACTTTAAAATGCAGTACATGATATATGTAAAAGAACAAGGGAGAGCCATGAGTGAGTGTCTCTGATGTGACTGATAATGTTTCCATACATCCCTGTCTCACTAAGTGGCTGCTCCCGCTGCTGTGCTTTGGTTACAAAGTGGCACAGATCAGTCTCCATGTGTAAAAAAAAAAAAAAAAAGAGTAGCGCATTCACTGCTTCCATTGTGCTACTTTTCCTAATTATGACAGACCATTCTGCTGACACTGTGACGCACAATCAGGACTCCATATTTCATTTCCTCTCTCTCCCCTCTAACGGTTTGTATATCACACCGATAATTCCACAGCTGATTTCAAAGAGACTTGATTAAACTCAGGAAACGGGACATGATTTCTCATTTAAAATGCACAACAGGCTAACACTTAAGTAATTTAAATCCCCCCTACCTTTGGTATCTGCATCGGATTGATTGAATAATCTTCACCCCAACTGCGTCACTCCATCTAGTTTCAATTTGACGGGAGGGAAACTCAGCTCAGCAAACTTGTGACTCTGTTTTCTGAATAAATATTTGCAAATGAAAACACAGAGGTCCAGAATGCACTGCTGCTGTGTGTAATTGAATTTGCCTGACCTTCTAGGGCTGCATATGAGAAATGGATGGATATGCTTTTTTTTTTTTTGCATATTGATTCTCTATTAGTGTGAAAAAAAGGGATGTTTTTATTCTATTATCTATCCTGTGTTGATTTAAGCTGCGTAGTAGAATATTCCTGAACTCTATATTGATACTAAATCAGTCCTTACGTTTAGTTCATTTCTAATCAGTTCAGTCAGTGTTAGTCAATCAGTGTTGGATAACATGTTTGCCTTATTCATTTAACATACAATTTAAACCTTACGTTTCCTGTTTACTCAGGTTGCCTTTGTTTTACGTTAAATCTTGTTTGTAGAGCGGCCACGAGAGAAACCAGGAGAGGATCCAACACGTTTTCACAGCATACATAAGTTGGACACGCAGGACCCAGTTATCTCACCTCACCATTCTAAAATGGATAATAATTTAATAGAAGGGGCATTTTTGTTCTGTCTCTAAGCCAGTAGCAGACGTAGTGGCACAGTTGAATTCACATATGTGTAAAAAAAAAAAATCTCCCATAACACCAGTATGCTGTCAATGGCTGCATTTTGCCTGCGTTTTTTGTTTCAAAGGGTCGTCTTAACAGCAGGTTTGCAGGATCAATAAACCTGTTCAAGGGCACCTTATATGGTAACATCAAAATAATACACTCTTCCTCTGTGCATCATCGAAACATTCTGACGATGACAAAAACATTCATTCCTTCAGTGCATCAGAACTTGATGGTCGAGCAGCGAGGAATCCGCTCATGTGGATCAAATCTCTCACTTCTATGTGGCTGTACAGTTATCAAAAAGGAATGTGTCAGACTCTCCGTGTTACCTTTGATCCAAACCTCTAATTTAAGAGGCTCCAGAAAGCAGAATCCCCAAGGGCACATTTTTTTATTTCAGAAACATCTCCAGAATCTGTAATTCCCTTTCTACCTCTCCTGGTGTGTAGTTAGACTCACCCATGCTACTGCAGCAATCTTCACTGTGGTGGCCCTATCTCTAGGTGAAAACCTATACATATTTAAATATCTGCAGATAGAGTATGCATGCAGACGAGACAATATGGTCATTGGTTTTGCTTAGGGATCCACTTTGTGTACCTGCTTCTGTCATAACATTGTAAAGAGTTCATTGGCCCAACAATATGTCTTTGGTTGATTATGCATTAAACACGTGAATTTATTGTTACCCTCTAACCAAACAAACAGCTAAGAATGCAAGTTTTCGTCTTTCTCAGGGAACCAGAACTTTATTTATGTGGCACATTATTCCTTACCTCCCACCACATTAGCAGTTGTTCTCACTTTCCTGTCTCGACTTGACGAAAATTAGTTTCAATGGGCATCTAGCTAACACTCCCAGTAAGAGTAATTAACAGTATAGAGTTCACAAACTGTTCAAGGACACTTGTTGCTGGCATTGGATGTCATCTGTAGCTGTTACCATCAATGACGATCTTATTTTAGATGCAGATAAACATAAAATAATAAATTAGCAATGAGCACCGACGGCTTTAATGGCACACATAAGGGAAACACTTCTACCTTCAAACGGCATAGATTTATACACTATTTGTATGTAACCACAAGGTTTCTGATGTTTTTGCTGCAGCTTCTGCAGTGGTTTTAATATTTAACGTCTGAGGTAAAGCTGTAAAGTGAAACAGGTTGCTAACGGGACCAATTATCACAGCCCAAAATAATGAAGCGCTGGATGAAATGAATCACACACTGACAGGTCTGTTCTTGGGGTGACGCTGGAGGTAATACCATGGGTTTATCCGCAATCTGCCCTTTGTGCACAAGTTCAGATTCATCAAACCACCATCTGGGGACAGTGAAAATCCACACCAATTTTTATGTGATTCTAGCCATAATTCACTGTGGTTCTAATTAGCTGATTGCAGTCCATCAGTCAGCAGTGTGTAAGGTATACAGCACAAAGAATTGAAAGCACACTGTCAACACTCAGCTCATTCTTTACGAGAGAAACAATAACCTGATATTCAGACCCAGTGAAACCTCCTGCTCCATTATTCATTATTCTGAAAATGCCGTCTATTTTTCTGTGAACTAGATAGAGCTGATATCCGAGTCAACGTCGAAATGTCCTGTTTCAGAGCCTTATCAGTGTTATAATGGACACTTACAGAACAGTCATTTCATATACTCTAGACCAGTTGTTCCCAAAATATTCACCCAACCCCCAAAATAATGGTGGCAGAGACTCGTGGGCCCCACCAATCCAGGAGGTGCAGTTGAAGCATATAAACATTAAGTACACATGCACTAATAGGCTTATCCAAATGCACAACATATATTTTTATTTGCATGGTTTTATTTGAATTTTAACTACTATTAATCTTTTGTAACAGTTATGGCTAAAATAGACTGTTTCTAATCATTTCTAAATTTTATTTGATTTCTGGAAATCATCTCCCGACCCCACCATTGGTGTCCTGTGACCCCCGGGGGGTCATGACGCCCAGTTTTGGGAACCCCTGCTCTAGACAAATGAGGCAATCAAGAGGACCGATGAAACAGCTGTTATTGTTATACTTGTGCTAATATAAGTGAAAATACTGTAGGTTGAAAATACAGTAGCATGGAGAGAACATTTTAGCTCATATAGCTAAAGATGAAGTCTTCGATAGAATGTTTCATTTGGAAATATTTTGCTACGTGCAGATTAACATACCAGGAGAAGTCTGTCTTAAAAAGTGATTTAGAAGTAGGTCCAGAAGTTTATAAAAGAGTGAACATTGCAACCACATTAAACTACACTTGAAATTACGTGAAAATCCCTCATGCGGCAATAAATTTGTGTTCTCAGAAAAGCTTAAGCATGAATTCAGTATCTAATCTGTAACAATGTACAGTTTGACAGTACATTGTCCTTTGTTTTCTGTTCCAGATAGGTTTTTCTAACCTGGGTCTCGATCTTTTAAGCAATGTTCCCAAGACGGTTGACTTTAGATTGTCCAGATCTACATGTATATGTTTTGACCTTGGTCCCATTCACCATAGCAATTTACAAGAACATCAGACTTCTTTAAGCTGCTTAACAAAGATATGAAACGTATTTGATGCACCAATCACTTGGAGGTCAGAGAAACAGCATTAAACACACACAGGGAGCAACAAGGGAGAGGGAGAAGCTATAGGCAGATGCAGAGAAACTCGGCTTCACCCATCATTTGTAGAGCTGAGTTTATTCTCCTTTTTAGTCTGACCTATTTCGAAATCAAATTCACTGTACGCTCAGTGTTTACATACAGAACAGACGAGGAAATAGAACAAAGTTGATTGATCTATTTTAAGGAGAAAAGATGGAATATGGACCAGAACGCTTTTTTTTCTCTTCCATATTTATTCGTTTGTTGTTTATACAAGCTGCATTATTTGTGCCTTATGATAATTTCAGATTTGAGGTTATAGTTTACCGACTTAATAATTTACCACTGCCTTAGAGGAAAGGGAGTTTGGAGAAACAAAAATGGGAATTTGCTGTATGTGTAAGGCTGCCATCTACTGAGAACTGCCTTACAACTAGATGTGTATTTGCAGTGAGAGGAGCAGTAACACAGCCTCAGCCAAACACATTTCTCTCCTGTGCTCGACAGTCGTGGCTGACGGAAGGTCCTGCGGAGGTAACAAGGTAATTGAATTTCAATTTGTTAAGAGCTTCTTTTGGCACCTCATTTCTAATCTGACTCAGGTCCTCCTCCCAGAGATAAAACGAGACAGCTGCTTTAACTTTGCCTCTCCCTTCAAATGTGTGAAAACTTTCAGAGGGTTACATCGATTCCCTATTTTAGAGAGCGAAACCTTTAAGCAAGCTGCACTCAGTGGTGCCAAAGCAGGTGTTTTTCCTCTTCGGCAGCTGTGACAGCATCGGCAGTGACATCACTGATTAAGGCGTGGCAGTAAGTGCTACAAGCTTCGAATCTTCTTCTTTAATTTCTTTTCATTTTTTCTGTCAGAAATGCCTCGAGGAAGCGACTCCTCTGTTGCAATGATGGATTATAAATTGAAATGAACTGCAATAACACACACAGATTTTCTTCTCTCCTCTGTATGAGTGCTTATCCAGACCAGCAGTGCACATGAGGAGGGAAGGCTGGTTGCTAGGTTTCATATTTCTTCCAGTTAGAAACCACTTTGATACCTGCATCTCCGTATTCTTTAATAGACAAATGCGCCCACTCACATACCAGATGCCAGGCACCCTCACACACAAACAGATCATACAAACACACAGCGGGGTACGCCTGGTTTCCTCCAAATAAGGGCAACAACAGTTGTCCTTCCACACAGAGCATCAAGGCAGCCTCTCCGCTGGGCAGATAGAAGGAGCCGTCTAACTGCATTAACAAGGTGAACAGACAGTGTGAGCTGTTGTGGCGGGTGTCTGTGCTCCTTCAGTGGGAACCATCAACAACTGGACGTGCACAGCTAATAAGGTGTCAGCCCTGCAGCACCCCATATCAGAGAGCGAGCATGCAGCTGATGCTGAAGGCTGCAGCTCCGACTAGGATGCAAGGTATTAAAACTGCAACAGGTGAAAAATGTATCTCGTCCCTACAAGAGTCCCTGGATTATTTTGTCCAAAATGAGCATGAATGGCAGAATGACATGTTCTCCAAGCACAGGTAGTGAAGCATTGGCAACGTGACGGCTGTTCACCATCTCCAGCCCCACAGACAGGAAACAAGCTGCGAGGACAGTGCAAGAAATCTGCATTTACGAACTTAACGACTTACATGCTGCTGTGTATCAGAAAGTTATTTCTCATTGTAATCTTTTCTCTACTCCGAGATGTGATATTTTGATAATGTGACTAACATTAGTCGGAATATTTGTTGGAATATTAGCCTGTTCCGGTTTCCTAGATCTCTGCCCTCTGATTGAGAAACAGACGGGCAGAAGTAGCGCAAGGCCATCCTCCAAAGAATCAAGGTAGTTACGAACAAGAAAAATGGTCATGAAAATGGTGAGGAGTCCAGATGCATGCATGACATTGATGCAGTTGTGCAGTAAGTAAGCTGTTAACATATAAACGGACAGTGAGGCCTCTGCTACAGAAAAGATGTTAGAGAAGGTAGAGGTGAAGTGCTCCGGTTTGGTTGCCATCTTCTTTTTATTAGTCTCCACTGCTGTGCTGAGGCTTATTTTACAGCTTGCATTCTAATGAGAGGGAAAGGGAGGGGAGGGGGGGGTTGTGTAACGCTGTTACGTAACACAATGTGCATAGCTTTTTCTTTCTTCCTCTCTCTGTACCTCAGACAGCGAGACACGCAGTAGAGTGAGGAGGAAGACAGAGAGAGTATGGAGGGCTTTAATGGGGTTCTGGTGTTAATGAGGGCAATCTGAAGAGACGTGTGCCTCGCTGGAAAGTCATACCTCATTACAGCACTGTTTCTAATAATGACGGTGATGAGGAGAAGTTGTTTGGGAGGCAAGGGGACGCACAGAGTGGACCCCTGGCTTGTCTGAGATTAAAACTCAACCATCAAGTGGCGTTCAAGTGGGTTTGCTGGGTAATTAAAGTCGATAAAATGTTATTGCCTTCACCCTCAGCCCATCTTTGCATACTTATCAGACATTTGCTGGACATTTGTGGGGACAGATCACATTTAGGAATTAGCTGTGACGCTGATGTTGCTGCGTTTGCGCTGCTTTGATGATTACAAAAGAAAACAGAAATAAAAAATAAACATATAAACGTAGTTCATTTTGCAGAATTTTAATTTTCGTTTCTTTCTTGTAATCTCATTTTCATTTTCAACAATAAAAATACTTTTAATCTTAGTTTCTACTTTGCATTGGTGTATATTTTAACACACAATACTACCCCCTTCTTTTTTAACAATGTGCTTATAAAAAAGACTGTATTTCCTTGTTAAATATATTCTACTACAAAACTGCACAGCTTAGAAGAAAAATCACAGCCCAGAAAATGTATAGAAAAGACACACCCGTCAACATTTTTCAGGAAGCAGTTTGTACCTGCTGTTTGAAACAACAAGCAGAAGTTTAAGAGTAGTTGACTTTCACACAGAAAGTCTCCTCCGTCTTCTCCTCCAGGTTGTTCACGTAGACCAGTATCTCCACTGAGCCGGGACTCTGGCTGGAGGCAAATCGTAGTCCGATGGTGTGACTCTCTCCACCACCGATCTGCACACAGTGAACACAACAAACAACAATTCATATTCATATTCTTCAGTTTGTGATTCTTTCTTTCTCCTCTGGTTAGCAACACCAAACAGATGCAGCCATGTCCACAACATACACAGAGGCCTTGTGGGAATGTTTGACAATTCAATGACTTGATTGATTTTTAATTTTTTTGGGTCAGTTTAAAATCAGTTTTAAGTGTTAATATTTATCAACACAGTAAAAAAGAAATTCCTAATTTTACAGAAAAGAGAAACTCTAGATTTTGACAGTAATTTTCTGTTTATTTTATATTCTATATTATTTATATAGTATTTTTTTCTTTTTTCCTAACTTACATACAACCATGTAAGTAAGTAATAAGCAAGGTAAAATAGTATTCTTTGTTCAGGGATGTATAGTCTACACTACTACAGAAGAATGGTGAGAAATAGTATTCTAAGCTCCTCTCCTGATACTGATTGTGTTATTGTTAACTGTGATGTTAATTAACAGTGTGTTTTGTAACTAACTTGTTCAAAATATTATCATCTTATATTTCTCGAATGTGCCTTTGGTTCAGTTTTATCAAGTGGCTGATTACGTCCTTGAAATGTGTTTTATTTAACATTTTTACATAACAATGGGAGAGAAGAAAAATGGATATATTCATAAACTTGAGTGGCACTCAGTAAATTGCATACCTCTGCCAAGGTAGAGCAATCTTACTCATGTTTCTTAGCTTACTTGACCAATGCCCCACCCCTTCACAAATCTTCATGGAAATCGATTGAGTAGTTTTTGCTTAATTGGGGATAATCTTTAAAAATGCTTGCAATGTTGAGGAAATATATATTTTGCATCTGATGCTCTCAACCATGATGTCCTTATAAATAGTCTTAAAAACTGTGCTGGTAACAAGGACTCAGCTCTGGCATGTTTTCGCTCCTTCCTCTCTGACAGTCTCTCTGACTTCCACTCTGACTCCTTGTATTGGGAGAATTTTCTTCATCCCCAGAACCCTGTTTCATGTGGTGTTCCCCAGAGGTCAATTCTTGGTCCTTCATTATCTTTATCATTATCTTCTGTTTAGATGCTTCCTCTGATTTAAATCATATGCAGGAATAATATTTGCTTCCATTGCTATAAAGATAACACTCAATTGTATGATCCACTGTAGCTACATAGAGAAACTGTCGCATGTTATGGCTTGTCTAAAGGATATCAAAACCGGGACAGCCTCATGCACATTGAGTCCAAATCTGAGGTCCTGTTTATTTGGTCTCCATAACCTGACTGATTTCCTGAAAAAGAACCTTGAAGATCTGTCCTCAAATATTAAGCACACAATTTCGGTACAATCATTGCCCTTTTTTTGACAAACACATCACCGGTAGTAGTACAAACATGGTTTCTGCAACTTAAGAATATTGCTCAAGTGTTTGTTTGTTTTTTTAATCCCAAGCAGATCTTGAAAAGGTCATCCATGGTTCCACCTTGTCATGTATGGACTATTGTAACTTTTAAGGGCGTAGCCTCACAGCAATGTCCCGTTTGCAGCTCATTCAAAACTGAGGTGCTTGACTCTTGACAGAATGTAAGATATGAACACCATATAAAATACAACTCTGGCTGCCTGTTAAGGACGGAACAAATTTTTAACTATTATCATTTACGTTTAAAGCTCTACATGGCCATGCTGGTGTCGATATAGTTATACTCGTGGCCTATGAGTCTAGAAGCTATCAGCATTCTTCAGGCAGGACCCTCTCCTCACTTCTTCCTCGGCCCGCCTCACTTCATAAGAATTGGGTGGTTTCAATTAGAGCTCAGCAGCTGTGGACCTCCCTGCCTGAGGAAATCAGATTTGCAAAGTCAGATCCGTCTTTTTAAGTTGTTCTTCAACACTTACTTTTAAATGATTTTTCTTAGATAGTTCCGATAGTATCCGTCTTTTTATATGTATATATATATATGTATATATATGTGTATATATATACATATATATACACATATATATATGTATATATATGTGTATATATATACACATATATATACACATATATATACATATATATATGTATATATATGTGTATATATATACATATATATACACATATATATATGTATATATATGTGTATATATATATATATATATATATATATATATATATATGTATATATATATATATATATATATATATATATATATATACCCATGCTCCACCCCTCCACTAAGTTTCATGGAAATCGATAGGGAAAATGTTGAAGATGTTTCCTTAACATTGCAGAGATGTGGCATTGTTGTGGAAAGTGGAACAAATCCTGGTCCCTGTTTGTCAAGATTTTGATGTTTGCTTTGGGCCCAGGCCTCATCCCTCCACCAAGTTCTGTTCAGAAGATCTTGTGCAAACAGACACGGATGAAAACAACCTCCTTGGCAGAGCCAATCCAAGGAAAAGAATACCATACACTAAATAACAGTTATGTGACCAGATATTCTCTCAATACCTTTAGACTATATAACTTTCACAGACTTTCCCATTACAATACCCAAACCACAGCGGTCTATACAGATCTAAATCCTTTTTCCCAGCCTCATCTGTCACACAAGAAATCAACCTGTTGGCATTCGCTGTCCCCATCTACAAGGAGTCAGATTCTAATCTAGAACATGTATTCCCACCTGCTGCCCAGAAAAAAGAAATGTCCCCCCAATATAAAGATTCAAAATGATTTCCCAAAGCTTTGGATTCTTCCTTAAACAGGAAACTACACACCTACAACTTCAGACTTACAAGTTGTTCCTTCCTGATTCATCTATGATCCATTATAGTCTTTCAATGTTTGGCCAGTCGTGTCTTCCTTGAGCTCAAAACTCCCACACCATTGACCTTCTTCACACCTTCTTGAATAGTGTTTATTTCAGTGACTTGGAGAAACAGTCCTACAGATTTGGTTTTATTTCTCTTAATTTCTATCCAAAAAAAAAATAAAAAATAAGATCCACCAACTTCAAGCAGGGCAGCAGGACTAACACTGTATGGCTTTGCAATAATATTACACTAATGAAGTGTTGCTGTTTTGTTGCAATGTATTTAATGTCCTGTATATATGGTGTAAGTGTATCTTCGCTGTGCGTTTCTACTGCCTAACATTATGAAGGCTGTCTGAAACCAGAATATGATTACATGGAGGAACCCAGAATGGTTTGTATTGCTCATTCCTCTAAACTACTGATATTACACTCTGTTTGTGTCCAAATGACCATCCCTCCTACCACGGTGCAATGATTCTTATATATTAAAAGCCCACAATGCTTAATGCCTTTCTTATCAGGTGCAAAAGGTATTTATTTGGTTATTGTCTGGTTTTCTCAGCATTTCAACCACACCACAACTATCTGCAGGTATTTTCTGTAATAGCACAAATGAATATATAGGCCAATTTTGAGGATTTATGTTGTAATCTTCTCCAAAGCACAGCAGTATTGATCACTGCTTTGCTTTCCCTTCCGACATCTGGTTTTATCACAACAAGGTAGTTGCACCAAAAAAAGAGATATGTCTCTACATTTGCTTAATGCTACGGGTCCAGTAAATTCTTTATACGACACATGGCGCCTTGTTGACAAGATGGAAAAACAATGGCTGTTTTTTTTACTCTCCCCTCCTCTCTCTGACTGATGCAGTGTCTTCTGGACAGCAGCACAGAGACTTTTAAATAGTTTATGAGGAGAGAGACTCTCATTACATCCCATTAATTTACTTGTTAATTTAAAACGCCGCTTTTCCATTTGGTTTGCCATTTAACACACCCCACCAAATAAAAGTCAATCATGACAACGGCTCTGCTACTTTATGTCCCTGTGTGCGAATCAGCAATTAGAACACTGGGTCTGACAACACAATGATAAAACAACAGCAATAATGGCTTTGCTGTATTGCTCTTATTTTGTTCTGAAGGCAAACAGGGAAGTCATTCACTTATCTATTATCTGACAAATAAGCAGTCCACAGGAGGCCAGAAATCAGCGATGTCTGTTACTCTCTTGTAAAGGTGACAGAAAGGTTCAAGTTAAAATGTGCACAGCTGATAAGGTTGTCAAAATGTTTTCCTCAAAGTTGAACTGTATCAGTCTGTTGCAGCATAGCTGATCTATGATTTTAGCCGAGAGTGAACAAAAACTGATTTTGTGAGTGATCTAAAATGTTGGTGAGTGGAATTATTAAAATTATACAATCATACAGTTTGTCAAAGTTTGTCTGAGGTTTAACTGTCTGCACAGGCCACATCAAGCCTCATACTTTTATCATACTATAAACATAAAACACCCCCAATAAGTATTTTACGCTTCGACAAAAGCACAGTGCATGATCTCTTCCTGTGCAGACACAGATGGATGAAAGCTGCTGCTGCTGCTGCCCATGCAACACATGCTGTGCATTCATTGAGCAGCCTGTTTTTCAGCAGCTCCATTTCCAATAAGTTTTAGAGGTGTACTGCCAAATTGTGTTTTATGAGCATTTTGAAAACATGTTTGTGGCTCATTTATCATCAGTGTGGTAAAAGATACTTTGTAGCTGCAATTTTCTCACTTTGATTACTGCGTCATTTAATACTAATTTCATGTCAATATTCGTTGAATATATTTTCATCGTGGATGTTGTAGCCTGGAGCCTGATATTAAAAAAGTTTTACTACGTAAAAGACAATACACTTACAAGCAGAAAAGTTAGTGGTGTCATTGCCAAGAGTGGAGGAGAGAATGCTAAAAAAAATTTAACAGGAGCAATCTAATCATACACACAAAAAGCCCTCTGAAGCAACAAAAACTGAATTTCAGTCAGTGAAAAGACCAGACACTGTAGCTAGCTCTACAGCAGGCACTCAATAAATTCTCTTCTTCTGTTGCATGATTGGAATCTATACAGTATATACAGTACCAGTCAATAGTTTGGACATAGTTACCCATCCACTTGAATGGGAAACTGTGTCCAAATTTTTGACTGGTATGGTATAATTTGACTGTATATCAAGAACAATATTAGATACAGGCCACCTATTCAGAAGCTATCCCAACTTACTATCAAAAACAGGTCTGAATTGCAATATAGAGATGATATACTGAACTAAAAGTAGGAGAAAAATGTATGATTTTATAATAACATAGTAATAAAATGTAAATATGAGATATTTTGAAAAAAATATTATAGAATTTAGAATATTATTTTAAAATGTAAAGATCACCACCTGGTCTTCGCAGATTAACTATTTCATCAGTATCATCAGAGCCATCAGCCGCCACCACCAGCAGATTCTAAGCACCAAACACTATCTGACAGACAAAATATCATATATCTGCTGCAATAAACAATTATTATTATTATTATTATTTTACTTCATTCACTTGACTCTCCTATTTCTAATATAATCCCTAAAATTTCAAATTTACTAACATCTGCTTTGAGCTTTCTCTATACTTATTACATTTATACTGTCAGTGGAGGTGGATGTCTTCTATATCTCAGCTGTCTGACTTTATCACCACTGTAATAGCTTCAGTGGAAAATGCCAAAAGAGACATTCATTTTCAACTTGAATCAGAATGGATAGAGAATTTTAATTAGAATTTAAAAATATGTGCCATTAATAATGATGATAGCAGCTGCAGTATTTTATGTCTTTGAAATATAATATTAGTTTTAGCAAAAGTGTTGAAAACATTTGTTATTTCCCTTATTTTATTCTTAACAGGATAAATCAAACTGATTAATAGCAGAATTTTTTTATTACAGCCAATGATTCACAGTGTTATAACAACACAAGGCTCTGGACTGGTGCAGGTCTTGATTTCATTCAACAACAAAGACAATCTTTTGTCAAGGAGGAAAGTTCCCTTTGGTATCAATCAATATATTGATTTTACTTAGAGTAAGAACTGCCTGACCTCCTGTCTTATCTCACCTGGAATTTATCCTCTCTGAACTGGAGTAGGTCTGGATGGTCAGAGTGGAGCAGAAATGTGCGGCTGCTGGAGTAAGGGTTGGTGTAGGTGATTTTCCTTGAGCTGCCACGGCCACCACCAACTGGTACAGTCACTTCAAATGCCTGCATGCACATATATAAAATATCTTTTCATAACGATATTAAATAAAATAATAAAACAAAATCATTTTTACATAAACAAATTGTGAGTGTGCAACTTGCACATTGAGTGTGTTTTAACCTCTTGTGTGAGGGGTTGATATTTAATAAAAAGTTTAGTCAAATAGCAACAAATACAAGAAGGTATCCCATATGAGTGCAAAACATTAATTCAGGCACTTAGCAGTTAACTTTCGACAGATGGTGATGGTGAAGAAGGGCAGACAGCAGTAATAGGAGAGATGGTCTTTGAGTGCTAGCCTGGGATCAGCTGGCCTTAGCCTATTGCTTGAAACTAACCATAAAGGGGATGGGAATGTTCAGCTGACCCTTGAAATCTCCTTCAATAACCACTGAATGTCAGTCATCAGTGGTTTTTATTGAGGGGGGGCTATACGGATTGGTCTGTCCATATCACTGTTCTTAATAGAAATGAGCCACACCAAGCGTTAGCCTCAACAATTGAATAATGATGGCCTCACAGAAGTGCAGTGAAAGTACTTTCACTGAAGCTGAAGACATACTGAAAGCACACATATTACCATTTTAAGTGGTAACGCCAGTAAAAAGAACATCATACCTTGGACAGGATGGACCGGTGTGCATTGAGACATAACAGCCAAGCAGTGACAAGCCGCCGGTGCTCCACATCCACTACGTTCACAAAAAAGAAGCGGCTGCCTGCTCGCCATGGTTGCACCTTCAGCTGGAGCTCCTGCACTGCTAAGGGAGGCAAAACGAACACGCCTTCTGGGTCCACCTACAGAGAGGGTATTGTTAAAAGCGATTGGGTTTCATCAGTAAGTTCTGGAGATGTTTTTGATTGGGTGGGTTGTGAGAATGAGAAAAAGACTGCAGAGTATGCAAGAAAAGAGAAGCGTTTTGTTTGTGTTTTTTAAAAGGTTAAAAAAAATATATACAAAAGAACACAATTAATTGGAATTTGTGATGCACAGAGGAAAATAAAGAAAGTGTACAGATTAAAATAGAGAGCGGGTGAGGGAAAGGGCGAATGAGGTTCGTGAAAAAGATAAAGAGAGGCAGCCGACAATGAAATGAGAGAGATTCATGGAAAAGTGACACAGAGACAGAAGGATGCAAGAATGAGATTTACTGTGCTGCTCCTTTTCAATCTGCTGAGAAAAGCCAAGCTTTTCTCTGGCGGTGAGCTTTATCTTGTTTTGTAAGACTCCTCTGATGAATTCAACAGTGAGCTAACCTGCCGAGAGTCGGATCAAAGCAGCCGCTGATGCATACGGTGAAATCTTTTCAAAAAACATCTGTCGCTTTTTCAGCCACTACCCTATTTCTTCCAGGAGAATATGTTTGGATCTGTATGCACCCATGGTGGCTGTGACAGTCACTTTTTTGTTTTGTTTAATATAAGTAAATAATATGTAAGGCACCTTTTACTGCGGCTCTGAGTGAGACGCAGTGTCAAACTCCTTCCCCTAATACCCAGTTATAGATTCGAAATTATCTATTTATAAAATAGCAGGCAATGTATAACACATTTTCATGTTCAGAGAGCATACGAGCAAAGCTGATTTTTCAGATTGTTTCAAATTGTGTCCCAAACTGAAATGTTTGCATGAAGTCATGAGTGAATGTTAAAAAATGAAATGACATAAAAAGACCTATTATTCTAAAAATCTGCATTTTCATTTAATTTTTGATGATGACCTCAATTCTAACCTTGGCTTAGAAGAAAAAGAGACTGATGTGTTCCACTGTTTCCTGCTGCTAAGAGAGCAATTTGCATGAATTCATTTTTGGATATGCAGTTTGAAAATTGCTAGCACGGAAAAAAGAACCAGGTTTCATTAGATAAAAGATTAGAGATTAGATTTGAGCTGTTTTAAGTCTACTCCTTCAATTTTCTGTGTTGCATTTTCTGTGTTTAACCCGTGAACAAAGTTGTTGCTCATTTGTGTCAACTGTGGTTTCCCAAATTAAGAAAATTGAGTAATTAACATTGGGAAAGAAAAAAAAAGTGAGGAGCAACTTCAGCTGTTGAAGGATGAAGATTTGCCCCAAACAAAACTTAAACAGTGACTACTGTGTGTGTGTTTTTTGTTTGTTTGTTTGTTTGTTTGGCATAACAAAGCGTTATGGATGCAACTACACAACTGTGTTTCTGGTCGTCATTAAAAATCAAATACAATCCCACTAGAGGTCTTCATGGGTCCAAAATCCACAGACAACCAACCAGAACCTAACCTGCCAAAATTACTTTTCAGTAAAAAAGACCTGACCTAAGGGAACTGAAAATCCAAATAGACCCGGAAATACTTAGACCTCATCCAAAATGTGCAGCATCAAAAAGAGCAGCAGCACATGTCAGTTTTCTTGTGCCTCAAAAGGGAGATTTTCTGCTGCAGTGGTTTTGACACAAACAAGATCAGAGCTGGTAGAGGATATTCTTGGATCCTGGTGACTAATGGGCATATTGATACACAGAATTAAGACCCGACACGATAAGAGTAAGTATAATTTAGACCTGGTATGACGCAGGTATTAGGTAAGATCTTTTCTGTTTAATTTATGTCTCGACACACGAGTGTTGACCAGGTGGGAGTGACTGCAAGCTGCTGAACGAGCTGCTGTTCTGCTTTGTACTTGGAGTATGAGGCAACATCACTGATTTCTTTAAGACAGTATAATAATGTTAGTGTAAAAGTAACTAAAAAAGAAGTGGGAAGCGTTCAGTCACTCTTCAAGATGTGTACCTTAATCTCCTGGGGGTGTGATGAGAAACACTTGACCTTGCGAATAGCCTGCTTCCCCCTCAGGACCAGTGATTGACAGCTCCGTTGGCCAGTCACACATCTGACATCCACACGCTCCAGGAAATGAACGTAAATCTGCCAGATCTGGGAGGGCGCTGCCATCCACTTGTCACTACAGAGAAAAACATCATCAGCAACAATTAAGCTGAGGTGCCCTGGAGACGCAGTGGGAGCAGCACGAGGTCGGAGATGAGGAGGGCTGATCTATGGCTGTGCTAGCATTTTAATAAGCAGCAGCATTATCATCCTCCTCCCCCGCTCACTGCTGAGAAGAAGGGAATTCAGTCTCAGTGGCTCTGGCTGACTCTGAGAGCTGTGAGTGGGAGGCGATGTAGTCACCTACTCATCCTTGCTCTGTGACAGCAGCACTTAAGGAGCATTTGGGGATATTTGGGCTAGAATCCAAGTGATTTATGGTTTTGAACATAGAAACTAGTGTTGGATTGACGGTGCTGATTAATGCTACATTCAGCATGTTGCCACTGCCATGTCACCGATGTTTATAATACACGGCATTACAGAGTCTGTTCATGTAAGGCTTCATACTATGGATCCTGTCATTTTGTGTCTTTCATTTCCATGAAACAATGAAACAAGTTTCCATGAAACTTCCTTGGTTTACTGTGCATAATTTGGTTTGGGAATATTTAGTAATTGCTTTTTAAATATAAAGAAAGCATCAACCAGAAAGGGTCCTCTGTTAGCACTTAATCTAATGGTCCTGTCTTGTACAAGGGTCCATGTGTCAAAATTGTCCATTTAACTACTCTATTATTTTCAACTTAATGTGTGCTTACATGATGCATGCTCCTGAATGACTTTTTATCTACCTAAAACACACTCATTGACCCAGGGGAAAACTGTATTATTCCAGCATAGGAAGACTAGATAGTCTAGTTCAGGGGTATTCAACTAAAACTGCAAAAGGTCCAGTAAGTCAACCCTTCTCCCTCGCTGAGATCCGAGGCCCCTAACCCCAACGTCTAATAATAATCAAAAATAAGAACCCAAACATTCATTTTGCCCAATATGTTTAAATTTTGCATACCTTTGATCTATTTCATTTTTACTTCCTTTGACATTTATGTTATGTTCTTGTTTATTGTCTAGTATGTATATTGAGCTACTTTATTTTGTGAGCCATTTTATTTAGTTAGCCATCTATTTTATTTGATCCATTTAACTTTATACTTGCTATTGCACTACTTCTTGCTTATTTTTGATATTCATTGTGTGTTTACCTTGATTTCGGCTTCTGCAACACAGGGATTTCAAAGTCTGTCTGTCAGTCTGTCGATCTATCTATAAAAACAATAAATTAAAATGTGCAATCTTGCCAATCCCTCTGATGATAAACGTTAATAATAGGCCTATCTTTTTCCTGTTGTGACAACAGACTTCGAGGTCTGGATGAAAGCCTCTTATTGTCTACATTTGGCTCATGGGCTGCTAAATGGTGATCCCTGGTCTTGGCAAGTAATATGGGGTCTGCAGTGTGCACTGTGTTTAACCTATAAAATAAAATGTTACCTGTGTTCTTGTTATTAGGTTTATTTATGTCAAAATATCTCATTAAAAACAAACTAAAGCTCTGCTGTGGAGTTGCACTCTGGAGCAATGATTTTTGAGCTGGCACCTGTTTTGGGTGTATTTTATACACTTCCATGAAGATGCATTTGTATGCGCACCAGTGCGCAGATGATGCAATCCACACCTCTGCTGACTAACAGGCAGATAGTTGTAGTAACACTTGAACCAGTTGGTCAGGCCTCGAGGGTATATATAATGGGCTTTCCTGAGAGAAGCACAATGTTAACATTAATGTGTTAGTTTACCAGACAACTCTACAGGGTGACCTTAAATACAGGCTTTCTATCAGAACACGCAATCCAATGCAAAGTACTTCAACTGTTAATATGCAGCCAGTCAAATTTTCATCATACCCACCACATCAGAGTTGAATGACTTTTAAATAGAGCGAAGACAATGGCCCTGCAGACAAACCCTTCCAAAATACTGCCCTAATTTAGATGGAGATTTGAAAAACGAGAGGACGGATTTTGTAACTTCGGGCAGTTAAACCACCAAATCTCCATCTGATTAGTTAATTAATTCAAGCCTGCATGAACAATTTAATTAGCTCAAAATAGAATGCCTCTTCAGGCTAAGCTGTATGTGTGTGTGTCTGTGTGTGTACAGCTATTCAGTAAATAAGACATACCTAAAAACCATCACAAAGAACATTTTAATGTTTGGACTTGGACTCCCTGGCACTTTCAGGTAGACATCCTGAGGCTCCCCTGGCACCTAGACAGAAACAGAATTAGCAAGATTTTAAAATAGAGTGGTAAAAGTAAAGAGAATGTGTATGGCATGGTGTGAGGGCAAGACTTTCATTTATCAAAGCACCTAACTCACCAGCATCCTTGTCTGGCAGATAATGTTGGGGTCGCTGCAGCGTACAGAAATGTGAGTCCTGTTATCTGGGTCTTCAACTAGAACAGAGAGAGGAAAAAAAAGGTTAATAAGAGAGTAAAGATCCGTGCCTGATTAGGGATGCATGATTGAGATTAACAGCTATTTTGCAGTATCGGCCCCATTAGAGCTGATAGAGTCGATAATATGAAGCCAATCTGCTTTCACTGACTCAGTGCATTGGTATGCATCTTTAAAGTTTGTGCTCCGCCAATAAACACAGAGAAGGAGACTCATGAAGTCATACTGTTGCACCTGGGCAGAGTAGTGTAGACTAGAGAGCAAATATGTGGTCACTGACCTAGAGATTTTTTTTTTTTTTTTTTTTTTTTTTACAGTTTCAGAGGAGGACAATACAATTGCAGCCTGTTCAGCAACAATTCAGAGAAAAGGGGAAAGGGCTGCAAGGTTCAACACAACACATCTGATTAGAGTTATGGAATATTGAATCAACCATCTTTGCCACACAAAACCTTAAACTTTCTAACCCTCAGGTGTCCATAAATCAGAGTTATGAACTCAAAAAATACAAAAAGTACAATAATTGGTTGTCTTATCGGTATCAGCCATGAGAGGCAGGACATTATTGGTTATTTATAACAGCTGACAAAAATTCATATCACACATCCCTGTGTTTGAACAGTTTTAAGGAATACAAATCACTTGCTAACACACACAAGCAAGTAGATGTCTAATGTGTCCTTGTAGGGAGACAATGCTTTATATACTTCTGTACTATTCCTATTCACTGCTTTTACCTGTTATTACACTGCTATATTAGTTATTGTCATTATAATGTGATACATTTTAAACACACACATACAGATTAGAATGCATATATACCACACATACTGCACAGTTTTCTTCATTTTATCCATTTATTTTTTTCTTGCTTTTCATTTCCTGCAGTGGAAGCAAAGCAAAGACGGCTCTCTGTTGATATTGTACTTTTTTTCCTGATAGATTGTTTATGTTGATATTTTAGTAAAAACATAATGAAATAAAGTTGGAATACATTATTCACTCCTATCCACCGTGTCTACTGAAAATATGTATTTGTGCACATACACGTAGGCATTTCTGCTCCTCTGGGAGAGGAAGTCGGTGGGCCTATTGAAGATGAACTCAAAACAACACCAAAACATGCAATAATGTGCTACAAATAATGGGAGATAACTGGGGTAACCTGTATTACCTGTGGGATCATGCCATGGTGGCAGGCGGAAGGCTTTCTTGAGGAAGCCGCGCTCGGGGTGGTATAGCCGGAAAGTCTGGTCGACAACGTGAGGTGTCGGCTCCACATTCACCTGGCAGATGGCCATCGGCTTGTTGTCTTCTGATTTGAATGTAACCTGTGGGGTGAAGGTGAATGGTCAGCAGTATCAGCAGCATGCCACTCACTGCACTATGTCAGATCCACTGCAACGAAACAGCATTGAAATCATTACAGAACTGTAAAAGTGCTCAAGCCAACCACATGAGTTACATTACATAACAATTTGGGTTTTATCTTAATAATTTTGTCTATTATTGTCACTTATGTTAAGTTAGGAGATTGTTTAAAAACCAACTGATTTATTCATTACTTTATGTGTAACTTTCTCTCCTGTCCTCTCATTGTACGTTGGTATGTTTGTGTGACAGACGATCCTCAAACAATGCTGGGCCTTTTATACGAGAAAGACAGTAAGAGAATACCTACATTGCAAATCTTTGACTCTCTTTAGAAGTGGAATAACCATGTTTTCTTCTTCAGGCAGTTCAACTCTCAACATGTACAAAAACAAAAGCTGTTCTTTTAAACAGAGGTTTTATTTAAAAGTTCACCAGAGAGGAGGATGATGATGTACATTGTACACTACGATGTAAAAGTTGGCTTCAATCCGACAACTAAAACCCCCACAGACCTGCTGAATGTACTTTGATGTGTGCTGCATTAAAACAGCCCTAAGGATCTGTGCAAATCAACATAAATGTGTTCATACATACCGGTCTATGCTAATTACAAATGGCTGCATATGATAGCTGATATATACATAAATGCAAACATATGTAAATATACTGAAATTGGAAACCTCACATGAGTCACATGAAAGCTGCTGTTAATATTCATACCTTAAGAGGAAGAGTGTGTGTTTCAGCTAACCCCCTGCCTTTCCATTCCTCAAACTTTCCCAGTATGTCAATGTAAGGGAGGAATGTGTTACATATATTTTAGAATCAAACTGGCAGACTTCCATCAAATTCGTCCATCTGCAATGACCCCCATGGCCTTTCCTCTACTGGCACCATCAGGGCGACCTGTATAGTTAAACCTCAGTGCGTATTTTCCAGAACATTTTCTATAGACTGTGCACTATGAATTTAAGAGGAGGTGAAAACCCTTGCACCCTCGTAGGGCAGCAGTTGGCTCTTTACATTTGTAGTCTTGCTGTCTGTTGGTGGTGAGTGGATGCAATCAGATTATGTTCTGGAATACTGTTTTCCAATCACTGCTGCTTGGGTGTGACTGCACGGTGGTGCAGTGGGTAGCACTGTTGCCTCTGGGACTTTTCCGTGTAGAGTTTGCGTGTTCTCCTCATGTCTGCATGGGTTCCCTCCTGGTATGAACGTGAGTGTGAATGGTTGTTTATCTTGCTGTGTAGCCCTGTGATGAACTGGTGACTTTCCTTGTGCGCAATGTCAGCTGGGATAGGCTCCAGCCCCACCCACGGCCATGCCCAGGATAAGCGGTTATAGAAAATGGTTGGATGGATGGATGCTGTTTGGGTCCCAGATAAGTCAAAAGGTGCAAAACCAACCAGGTGTCTATTTGTCTATTTCTTTGGTGTGAAATTACTCAATTATTCACACTGCTTTAAAGTAAATGTAAAGGCACCAAAACTCATCCAGATCTTGACTAGCCTGCATAGAGCCCACAGCTTAACTCCACCAACACCTTTGGGATGAGCTGGTAAACCAAGTGTGAACCAAGCCTTTTCGCCCACATGAACCTTTCTAAAGCACTTCTTGTTGAAAGGGAGCAAATCCCTGGAGCCAGGTTCCAAAGTCTGCTGGAAAGTCAAAGGAGTGGAGGCTGTTGCAATAGCACATTAACAATGTCTGGGTGTCTACATACTTCAAACTCTAGTGTGCAATTATTCTGCATAAAAATGAAAAACTGATTTTTTTTTGTCTTCTCATTATTTCTTACATTAATTTATTCAAATAGAAATTATGCAAGTAAGTCTATGAAATGTTACAATACAAAAAAAAAGCAAATAAGGAGGACCTTCATTGTAACTGCCAGAGATCTAAATATCTCGTCATGAGTTATAGACTATGCTCTGAATTTGGCATTAAATATTTTGGTCTCTGATTCACAAACTCAGAAGTTGATCCCTGGCAAACAGCAGCTGTCCAAAATTTTTGATAAGTTAGATATCATCCTGACCTGCAGGAGTGGCCCATATATGACTCTGGTGATGTGTGCTGACTGACAGCGGTGCCAAAGCTGGAATCCTGACAGCTCCACTGTTGGGGCTTGTCACTGTAACAGGACATATATTTGATCCAGACCCAGCCTCTTTGACCTCTTGACAGGATTTTTGCTCAGAGCAGCAGTACTGACACTGACACACAAATACACACATACCATAGGCCCCCACACACACATGCATGCACACACACACACACTTGTCAGACTGGCAGATATTCATCACTCTGTGCGATGGGAAGGATTCAAGGTACTGTACTCTACATGAACCGCGTGATACTGCTAGGTACTAGCCAACAGTGATAGAAATGTTTTGGGGGTTTCTTCAGCCTAGATTTAAGGTCACATCTGTGGACGGAGGGTAGGAACTTCATTTGGAATGGTTCATGAGGAGCAGTGTTTGGTGATAGCTGCAGCATACTAGGGCTGCAGAGCACATTACATCACAGGGAGGTGCAGAGTGCATCGTCTTATCTGAAGCACACCCAACAAGCACTTTCACATTGTTTCTCCCTTCTTTAAACTTCTAACAAGTCATAAATGGTGAGTAAGTGCATCAAATGGGGAAAAACTCTATAATAATATAATACTTTAGATGCATGGTTAATTTATAGTAGATTAGCCCAACGTGTCAAGCTGTACTCCAGTGGGAGATAGTTTAACTCTCGAGGCTGACATTTGCCAGTTGGAGAAGATAAACTATGTTTAGTGAGATAAAAGTGATTTCCACCATATCATTTTTCTTGACAATCTTGTCTGGCTAGTGTAACTTTTTAAATAGCTGACACTTCAAAGTGGTCTTTGTGTCTGAGCTGTGACTGTGGGAGAGGAGAGGAGGAAGGAGGCGGCTCACTGCCACTCCACATGGAGTTGTCTGGGAGTGTATGTGTACACTAGATGTTGTCAAGATTTACTGATGTACCAGAGGGTTAACTCGACTAAACTCCTTTCTGTAAAGTACAGTATGTGGGACGCTTTATCTTACTCTACTCTTCTGTAATTAAAGAATACTTTTATACCCTATGATGCTAAAAACTTTTGAAGTTAATTATTTTTTTAGCTCTTATCATAGCTGAAAAACATTTTGCACATCGACGATGCATCTCAAATTCATAGCTTACTATAATCCCAGCCTGGGGAAAAACAACAAAGAGAGTGAAAAGCAAAAAAACTAGAAAAGGAGATAAAGAAGGTCCAGTACACATAACACATTGTATAACGCATGAATAGAACACTCTGTACCTTGACAGTCTTGGCAGCAACAATATTGGACAGATTCTTCTTGGCCACCTGAGAACCTTTGCCTCTAGGTAGGAATCTTGGTCCCTGTGAGGATTTGATTACAAACATAATGGTAATCAATATTGATCATCTACCAAAACAACAGCAAATGAAGATAAGAAAATATTACATCTGCATATCAGGGGGGAAAAAACAACTAAAAAGAAGCAGTGTGGAACAGTGTGGCATAAACTAAAACAGTAGGAGCACAGCCTACAGTATGTAAAAGACATTTATTTTGAACTGTTGGTTGTGCATCAATTATTTGTAAATCTGAGTTAACATGACATGAATATGACTTATGGTTATTAACCATTTTCAACTTTTATCACTGCTCTGTCTCTTATTTCCACAGTTTTCCCACACCAAAAGTGTATCTTTGGACCACTCAAGTCCAATCGGTTTAAAAGATGTTCTTGAGATGGGATCAATAAGTAGAAATACTTTAATCTGAAGAGAGTCATATTGATCTTTCATCTGTCATGATGAACATATGCGGTGGCTAACAGAATCCAATACTTTTCAAGGGTTGAAGCTGAACACTTGTTTCTGCTACAATGACGACCATTCCTACAGAATGACTAGTCCAAACCGTTCCAACAGCGTCAACCTGTGTTCTCCACTCTACCTGAGGGGCCATGGTGTGGTCGCAGAGGAAGCTCTGGTACTTCAGGGGAATATTGATGCTCTCCCTGGGCCGCAGGTAAATCCTGGGATCTGGGGTGCCCTCCAGGAAGTGGAACATGTTCTCCTCCAATGGAGTTGGAGTTTTGGTTAGTTCTTTGAAGTAAGCCCACTCCTCTGTGTTAGTGATGGCACTGGATGGTAAGATTAAAGGATGGGAGAAAGATGAAAAAGGGCTCTCTTATCTTTCAGGGATCCATTCCAGGATCAGAGTTAGACTTGTTATGTGATCAGGAACACTGCACTGTTCATTAAATCCTACAATATGACAAAATATGGAACAAACAACATATCAAACAAAAACTTGGCTCTTTTTCCAAGTCTTAACTGAATATAATGACCGCAGTGGAACAGAAAGAGTCACGCTTTATTAAAATTAATTGATATCAAAATGAAGTAAAATTAGTTGGTATCTTCTCTGAAGCATGTGCTCATTACATTTCATGGCAATCTGAATATTCCATGTAATAGTATCTGCAGGAAAGGTCATAGTGTGGAAAATGGAAATTGTTCATCATCTGGAGAACATGAATGTGCTCGGTAAATTCCGTTTATTTTCTTTGGCTTATTTTTTGCATGCGTATGGGGATACTTTAGTCCGATGGTGCTGTCAGGGGTTCACTAAAAACAGTCCCCCTTTAGGCAACACTGAGGTAATGGATCTTTGATACACCGTTACGATAAAACTAAAACTTGATTAAAGCTGCTTCAATGTATTGGCCACTTTAGGGGTAATTGGATGTTTGAGGCAGGAATACCATTTATCTTTTCTGTGTGACCATGGGAAATCTTAATATTCCCTACCTGGGTTGAGAGGGTTACTTTAAGAATGTATTCCGATACAATTACCAATTACCTCTTAAAATTGTATTTCGTAACCTAATCCAATTACCACAATATTAAAGTAATAAAACTTTGTTACTTTTGGATTACCCCAATACCAAATATGCAAATGAATACAAGGGACAAACAACCCATTCATTTTTTGAAAAAGGAATTATTTCTCACCATCATGACATAGGCCATACTTCTATAGCATTCAGAAAATGTGACTCCTGCACTCTTTCTATTACTGCAGTCACTAAATGTTTTAAAGTAGTTTGTGGTTTCAGATCATCTCTTACCAGTTTGCATGTCCTCATGTGATTAAGAGACAATGACAATGTTTTGTACATTTCTCCTCATATCTGCTTTGCTATAACTTGATCTTTAACTTTATAAAGTCCTGGTCATTAAGATGAGTCTTTGCTTCAGGTTTCATCAAATAACTGCGCCTCCTCTCTAAAACAACTGTATTATATTCAAATCTATGGCTGTTCTCTCTGATCCATTATTATTTAGTATACACTACAACAGACCACAAAACTAATTAGTTTACTTCTGAGGGTAACATTGTGTACCTAAATGAATGGAGGTTTGCCAAAGTGAAAGGGGTCAAATACTTCTGCAAACAGGATATTAATACAGGATAATAACAGTATTACTGTGGTACATTGAACTATCATATGTTCAATTGTTATCCAGCAAATTTGTGATTTAACTGGGGGGTGGAACACTTTTGCAAGGCACTGTACGCATGTCACATTAGCTACTTTCAGACAGATATTGCGCAACAGCGCCAAAACAAAGTCCCTTCTCTGTGACCCCTTCGGTGTGTTCAAACTGGACCAGCCCAAGGCATCACAACGCCACCTCAGTGTGTGGGTTCACAGTGTATGCCGCCGTAATGCGATGTTAAGAGGCGCGACGCATGAAGCACTGTGCTCGTCCTTCAAATAATGGACTTCCTGTTGCTAACGAATCGTTAAATCCCCGAGGGTAGGTCACACACCTGAACATATGACTACAACGTAACACCCATTCAGCAAGGCTGGGGCACTTCATTTAGACAGACGCCTGTGTCGGTGCTGTTACTATCTACCCGAGGCGTCACAGAGGTGGAACCAATTGACACCCCATTACACCTTCATTGCTTTCAGACAGACGTTGAGGCAGAATAAAGGTGCAATAGGCCCGGAATGAAAATGCTGTCTGAATGGGGCTATTGTCTTAAGGGGCTGAGCCCCCTAAAGGTCTGATCCTAGAATCGCCCCTGTCTCTGCTCCAAAACAGAAAGCTGCAGTGTCTTTTTTTTGGTTTTGGTTTTTGTTTTGTTTTCCAAACTTTCAGTTTCACTCTATGTAGATTCTGTCTTCTCTTTCTGATGGCATTACACATGTTCAACCCTCTGAGCTTCCGTCACTAACTATTATTCAGAGTTTTTAACTGTCCAGATGCTGTTTGCTGGTGGAAGTTAAATTTAACAGCATCATGCTGGACTTAATGTGCCACTGGAAACTGACAGTCGCCCCTGCATTGACCTCTTCAATCAAGAACTCTGGCACATATAAAACCAGGAAGATTTTTTAAACATTGGGCCAGACTTCTATACCTGCGTTTATTAATTCATCCATGAAAAATTCTGATGTTTGTACCATGTGTGAGTGTTACACTGAAGGATGCATTCAACATATCGTGGCCACAAAACATTCTGACACTGTAAGTGTGGCTGATGTTTGTGGAGATCAGAGGGTTGTTGAGGGTGGCGGATAGTGGTGGTGTGTGTGTGTATGTGTGTGTGTGCACAGTGCACGCATATTCAAATAAAATTCCCAACCTGTCATTTTCCTCTGGCGTTGTGACTGGTAGTATATTGTTCTTTATTGCAAATTTAAATACATGTTAATCCATCTAATAATCCCAATTTTTACATCTTCTTTTCTTTAACTTGAATGGAATACAGTTACTTTTTTAAATTACGTAACACCATTCCATTTATTCCATTACTCCTCACGCCTGTTCCCTACATACCAGATTTAATCTCTCCGAGGGTTAAATTCTTTAGTACAAATAAACAATACTGTTCCCAATGTTGCAAAATGATTTGAGCAATGTTAATCAATGGAAGCGCTAATTCCATGGTTGAGCAGTCAATATTAAACACAATTCCATTCTTTTAATTACTGATAGCAGCTTTCATTAAATAAAAAAACAATAACAATAATATAATAAGCAACAGGAATAATATGTCCCAACAGAGGGAGGTCCTGTTTCCAATATTTTCTATACATCTGAATGCAAACATTTCTCACACATAAATGTATAAAGGGCATTGCTGCTTTAAACATCAAAGGTTTCCACCCTGGCATGGAGGGGGGATTCTTTGCTCGGTAGAGGAGCAAGAATTAAATTCCATGGAAATTATTTGGAGATTCCAACCTGTGCAAACAGACTAAAACGTTTTGCCTTTGGCTTATCATGACAACAAAGAGTCTATGTGTATGGCTCTGGGTCATAAAAAAAAGAATGAGTTGAATGATTTTTAAAGAGAGAAAGTAGAACAAGGCAGGAGGTGAAGAGGACAAACACTCTGAGACATACAGAGATAAAACCAGGAACAAAATAAGGATGACGGAATAGGATATCACGATAGAGAATTGAGTGAATGCGGGGCTGGGAAAGCACAGAGAAGAAGATGGAAAATGACAGGGAGAAATACTGGGAGAGAAATGAGCAGGATGGACAACAGCAGAGGAGCTGTGGTTCCCTGTCTCTCTGGCACCCAACAGTCATGGCTCACAAGACACTGTAAGGCCAAGTGTAGCAAAGGCCAAATGTAACCATGAAAAATGGATTGCAACAGGTAGCAAACATGTCGTCAGCATCAAGAGGAGCCTCTGGGCTCTAAACCATTGCAGACATCAAAGCTGCAGCTAGCCTGGCCTCTCAATAAGCACATTTCCTTCAAAACCAGATGCTGGATTTCAGGGTGAGGGTCAGACTTTTTATGTTTGTTTTTAAAAGAGAAGAGCAAATCAGTCAACCTCACTGTCACACACTGTATCTAGCTGCTAGCTCTTGCAGCATTAAATCAAACAACAATATACGTTCAATAACAAAATACGTTCAATATTACTTGATACTGGGTTATTTTGATTGTTACCTTACTGTGTACTGATATGGAGCCCTAAATATTGATAAGGGTTGAATAGTGGGAATTCAGATGGATGGATTTCTTGAAAAATCTCAGCAAAATCAACTTCCTTTTTCCCAGGTTCACAAAAACAAGCCAAGATTTTTAGAGTATTTTTGTGGAAGCGTGTGCCTTAAAAAAACTAAAAAAACAAGACTGTGAAATGCATTATGATGTTTAATAACTATATAATTTCAGTTGCAGCTATTTCTAACAACTGTTTGCCATCCTATGTTTTAGTGTGCATGAGTAAAGACAACTATGCAGGTGGTTCAACAAGTTTATTAATTAAACATGCAGGTTTCCAGAGTTTTTAGAGCAGGAGATCCCAGTAGCATTACAATAAATCCAGAGGAAACTCAGAAATCCTGGGAAAAGGGCATATAAACCCAGAGAACAGTCATTTAAATCAACTCTGGTACCCCATCTAGGTAATAATGGTTTGCTAAATATTCTGTGAATCCTCTCTGCATCTGATCTATGGAGACAACCACCCACATAACAGTACAGCAGATCTGCAGTACAATACCGGACAGTGCTAAGCTCTGAACCGGCGTAACCTGGCCTGAGTTGACCTGAATTTAGAAACACATCAAATGCCAAATCTTCATTGGTAATTCACACATTTCTGGCTCGTGGTGGAGATGGCAGACAATTTGGTGTCATGCTTCCTCTTCAGGAAATAAATAAACTAAAAGGGTTCTAAGCCGATGAGAGGACAGATGCGGGGATTGATGACTCTCAATTAAAGCTGGTAGGCTCGGTGGCCAGGCTAATGCCATAATGATTCATCTGTGGCACACTCCAGCCTTTGTTGATCAGCGTGATATATGTTAATCCAAAGCTCAGGCATGAGCAGAATCCATAACAAAAGATTCAGTTTGGGAGGATTAACAATGACGCTAATCGAAGGAAACAAACAGGACATGGATACCAAGAACTTGTGATCCAGGAACGTCAGTCATAATGGCTGCTATGTGAGGATTATGGAGGGTATTTAGCATCTTACCAGCATTATGTTTGCATTTGTGTCAAGGACAACCGATTGTGCTACTGAGGGAGCTAGAATCTTTTTTTTTCTTAATAAACCTATAATATGTGTAAGAACAATAGAGTGAAATGTAGTAAAAAAAAACTTTAATTTATATTTCTTATTCATGCAGAGACACACATGCAAGACATGATGTTTCAAATAAGAAAATTCAAACAGCAAAAAAAATGCACCCACCACATCCAAACAGGATGTGTCTATTCTGTAACTAAAACCAATTTCAAACCTGAAACAGGCAGAAACGCAAAAACACACACATTAGTAAACACACATGCATCATATCGAAACAGTGTGCAAGCTGTGAATCAGACTCCACAACCTCAGAAAACACACACAACATCTTGACATTCTAGTGCTGGTACTTCAGATTTTAGAATTTTAACAAGTTTTTGATGGTGATATTGTGAAGCAGATTTACATGCCTCACTATGTGACAGGTAAGGAAGAGAATCAAGAGCCATTCCTCAGATAAGAACTGGTTCCATTGGAATCCTATAGAGTTCATCAGTTCCTTTTATTGATACCTTTGCCTTATCGACTCACATTGCCAAACAACGATGTCAAACCCTTTCAGCCATAATTCTGGAAACGTTTAATGAGTCATGGTGGAGAGGAAGAAAGGGTCCAAACCATGGCTCCATTTCACAAAGAAAGAAGACAAATTTGGTGTTTGAATGCTTTCAAATAATAATTTGTAGTAATATGCTGAAACATCTTTATCAAAGGTAATTGTCAGAAGTAAATAACAGCACAACACAGACAGGCTTACTGCTTATATTAGAAATCATTAATTAAATTGATAAAGAACCAGAACGATAAGCAGAATCCATAAAGACATAGTTATCAATAAAATCTTATCAATTACCATTCCTAATGAATGCTCCTATCATTAGAGATGGTAACTTAAGCACCATCGTTCCTTTCATGAATTTTTTTTGCCTCAAACACTTTAGAAAATGTTGATATATAGGATAGGATTTATAGGATTTTATAGGATGCTTCATAATCAACACAAGTTTTCCTAAAACAAGATATAGATAAATAAATAATAATAATTAAATATGTTTTGACACGTTTTTTATGTAACGTTTTATCAGAAATATTGAGAAACTTGTTAATGGCACAATCTATTGTCAAAATCTCGACAAACAGTGGTCCCACAATGAGATCTCCAAACACTAAATCTGCAAACTGTTTTCACAAGATTGAAAGTCTTTTAATTATAAACTAACGCAAGATGCTAACTAAATCTATGTCTGTGATGTTCCTGAGGCCATTAAATGTTCACATAGGATTAGTGTAACAGAGCTGCTCTCTGCTCTCTATCAGTGAGCTTTCTTGTAATAAACTGCTAGTGAAAAAGCTGTTATTTTACACGTTCAAATTGGTCATTGGCTTGTGCTTCTAAAAACAATTAGATTTTATTATTCATGGTCTGGCATTAACATGTCTCAATTGGAATAGTACTGGTGTAAATAATAAGATCTATAGATTGTTTCATTGTATTTAGCCAATGCAGCTTATTGTTATTGATGTCATGTCTTACTGAGACACTTGATGACACAGGGGCCATATTTTATGTCATGAGGAATATATATGGGCTTTTCCTACTACTCTAGACACCATGCATTACGATTGATGAAAAGGATGTGTTGATATCCATTATAATGTTGCTTCACTGCCCTTTACTGTTAAGTGTTTGTTACCCACGCGAACCCCAGATGCCAAGAATGGCAGAGGGTCGAGGAATAAGTAGAGTTTGTGTCACACTGGGGAGGGTCAAGTGTGAGGATGCAATATCGTTACCTATAAAGTACAATGAAAACAGTATGAGCCATCTCCAGAGCTACCACCACCCATAGAAATATATTTAAAATCATGGTTGAGGCAGAAACGCATGCTCTCAGTCACTGTTGGTTAGACTGGGGACACACCCAATGCCCCACCTCACTGTCAACTCACTGTCTTACCTGAGGTCAGGGTCATCGCTGTGAATGGTGACCGTCTGTGGAACATCGAAAGGATTTGTAAGGACAAACTCCATGTACTCAGCAGAGCCCAGGCTGGCATACAGCAGGTGCTCAGTGGTGATGGCCTGGCACAGCATGTTGGTGATGCCCTCTGCCTTGTTGTACTCCTCCATGGGATTAATATGAAGTTCTTTGGCAAACCGGGCTTCCTTAATCCAGCCCTAACAGCAAAGAACAATAGCAAATAAGTTCTGATAAAACATCAGGCAACACAGCATCACAACATTCTGTAAACTAAGTAAAAAATATTTCCCAAGACTTCCATTTTAAAAGTTGATCACAATTTATGGAGGGATTTCCTGGTTTAATTTTGACCTGCTGAACATAAAGTGGTTTAGATAATGTAGATAAATTGTTGGGAAGTTAAAAACCCTCTGACATCTCTGTAGTGATGTCATTGTTCCCAAATCTTTTCTCTGTGGCATTTCAGTGACTATTTCAGTGCATACCATAACACATTAATCATGAATAATATACCCATGGCAGCATTCTGATTAGCCATTTTATAGATGGAACATGATGTCATTTGAATCACTGCTCTGGAAACAGTCAAGCTTGATGGTCCACACTTTAAGATGAAATATGTTCATTTAACACAGTAATAATTTTCAATGGTTTTTCAACATACAGGCAAAATTCTCATCACATTTGGAACACTAACATCAGGTATCTGGAAAGGAATCAATATTAGCGAGAATGTTTTCTCAAACGTTTGTGCAGCAAAAACAGAGGGTAAAGTAAACAGACACACTGCTTGTTCTTTTAGGACAATCTAAAAGTAAAAAAAAGAAAGAAAAAAAGAGGAAATTTAAATTAAGTTTGGACTTACATCCTTACAGAGGGTAAAAACAGACTGCAAGATGCCAGTGATTCTGGCTGTTGGTGCACTTGTCTTAAAAACAAATGAAACACCTCAACTTGTCTTTCAAAATCAGGGTTGTAAAACTCTGTAGAGAAAATATAAGATTGAGATTTGAATCAGATGTAGTGCCCTGAAATTATGTCGAAATAAAACCTGGCACAAATTAAAACTGTTGCCGAGTCAAATCCAAATTGAATTGCAATGCAACTCTTAAAATCTTCTTTCTCTGCAAGCAGGATACAGTTATATTCCACATAGTATTGGCTGTGATGGGGGTGTGAAATAACTAAAACACAGACCTCACCAGAGGAAATGTAATGTGTAAAATCTCTCAGACAGACACGAAACGCAGCCAAAATCACATTTAGCATGTGCATCCATGAGTGAAAGTACAAGATGTGCCCTCAGGTAGAAGAACAATTAACACCTTCCTCTAGAGCCACTAAAACATGAAGGATTTAAGGGGGCATCGACACGTGAGTTACAACACAGGCAGGCACTTTCAGAGACGCTCCATGCCTCTACCTTGGATCCCTCATGACTTGTTTCGCAGCCACAGTGAAAGCTGCTCTTGCTCTGTCGTTGTTGTCCATTTGAGATTTAAGTGAAGACGACACAGGGGCAGATTATTGTGGCTCTGTTTTCCAGATAAGCAGCTATTCTTGTCTCCACAGAAGTGCAAAGTTAGACCTCACCGTGACCTTAGCCGCTTTAACCTCTTCCTTGCCCTCCTGCTGATGCACGGCAGCCATGCAGTCGAGCTTGCGGCGCCTACCGTCAGGCTCGTTCAGGCTGTGCTCTCGGGGCTCGATGGTGTCTGCTCTGATCCCACGCATGAACGACAGCCCGCGATATGGATCTGTTTTCTGTCTGTGTGCTTGTGCAGAGTTCCTAGCTGTGAAAGAGAAACAGACCATAATCATGAACAGAATGGAATCTAATCTCTTTGACATTTTGACCAAAACTCCAAATGTTAAAGGGAGAGGGTTGTGACAGATTTAGGTATTGTTGCCACACCAGAGACAACATCTTACACACAGACAACAGTCAAAAGACTGGCACCACTACAACTGGGCCAAAGTCCTACTGCTGGAAAAACAGAATATTTCCTCACAAGTGTTTTCACCTAGGTGGGTGTGTATCTTCTCCAAAATATCAAATTAAAATACTTGAATCATGTAGTAGTCATCAAACAATCCATTCTCATTTGAGATGGATCATGCAAATTAGCTTTGATGAGATAATGTGCCTAATCTTGCACACTGAACAACACTGAGAAATGACTTAACTCAGAACTGCACCCCTGACACAGACCTTTTTTTTTTTTTTTTTTACATCTTAGAACAGTTTTACTTTTTTTTTTATAGCCTGCAGGAAAATAAATCCTGACTGACTGAAAATGGGCACAAGTCTGAGAGAAATAAGCAGTGAACCATAGAGAGGAAAAGTGAGTGGTGTGTCACTTCATCCGTTGATGAACACAGAGATAATTAGAGGAGAACAGGGGGATGTCAGAGAAAAAAGAAACGTGATGTTCATTTATGTTCGCTTCATGTTTAAGCTCATCAGTCATATAACTTATTCTTAGGGATGGACAATATGGACCAACATATATCTGTAGCCCTGTGGCAACAATTATTGAGTACCAAACATTGACATCAGATGTCTGGTCGAAATTAAACCTTTTAAGAACTTTAATTTGTTTTGATAAAAAGGCTTTTGCATCGTACTGTATGTATTCATCAAAGTAAGAAATCAAAAAAGCATTGTTTTTAGTATCTGCACTGTACCTTGAGTGTCTTATTGCTACTAGTACATAATTTCAAACTATATGTCAATGGCTGAGAGAGCTTAGGAGAACTTAGGAAAACATGCAAACTGACGAAACAAATACAACTAAGAAAATAGCTTTGCCATTTTGACAGTACACAAATCAGATTTAGGGAAACAAAATGTTGCAAATGTATAAAACACAAGCAAATGAAGAAACCCATTTATTCCCAGTATAGCCATGACTGAGGTAACTTGAGTGGTTAGGTGACACCGGAATCACTTAAAATATTTGCTGTAAACTCAATTTTATTCTTTTATACAAATTCTTTTTGCGTTCATCAGATGTTTACACTGTAAACCGATTCTGTGATTTTACTCAGTTCTGCTTTGTTTACAACTGGCTGCAATGTGTTTGCTTGTACTTTTTTTCTCAGTGGTTTTACAGATATATGTGGACACAGTGTTTTGTTCATGGATTTGTGTTGTTTCAGTTTTCGTAAGTTTAATTTAGCTGCACTGAGCTGAGCTCTCCCAGCCACTATAATGAAAAATGATAAAATCAACAGCAAGCAATTCAATCAAACCAGCAGTGCAACCAGTCAATCAACAAATGGCTTAGTATCCTTCTCTACTGGAAACTGTAGTGTAATTAAACGTGAACAATACATCAAAAATAAATGGGAAGTAAATACATTCACTAATGTAAAAACAAAATTATGTTTACTCCATTTATGACTCAGTTGCAGTGGTTAATTTCCCATCCATGATCTTACAAAATAAATTCCTCTGTTTCTTCCAGTATCACTTTTAATCCTCGGACATCTTTCCCAAGTCTTCTTATCAGAGAGGCATTGGGTCAACTACCTGTCACTTATCCAGATAGTGTCTGGGAGCACTGTTTCCTTCAGAACCACAGGCAGACATGAGTGGGACTGAGCACACACACACTCACAACATAGCTTCAGTGTGACTTACTGTTGCGACCGGACTCCAGTGAAAACAATTAGCTGCTTTGTACGTTTAAACGGCAAGAAAGAGTGGAGTGGAGAGAGGAAAGAGTTCAGTCTGTAAGACTGTCTGTCTGTAAGACAAGACTGGTGGTAGGATGAGATAGGTAAGAAACATAGCAAACAGTGAACAGACTGTGTTTGCACAGTGACAAGAGCTGTGAAGAAATGGCTGCAACAGTTTAGGAAATACGTTTGAACTGAACTCATGCATGCAAACAACATAAACATATTTGATACCGTACATGTTTGTTCATGCATCCTTTAGCATATCTTTTATTTGTGTATTTGTATGTCGTGTGCTATTAGCAAATGCTCACAGAATTCCACAGCATATCCAAAGCTTACTGTGTGTATGTGTGTGTGTGTGTGTGTGTGTGTGTGTGTGTTGTCATAGTCCACATTTTAAGGACAAATTTACCAATAAACACCGGTTGACTGATGACAGCCTCTCTAATTGAGGAAAAAATTGGTTTGTCCTGATTGTGTGTTACTCTGCTTGGATTGTGTGTGTGCGCACGCACACACACACACACACACACACACACACAATACAATACAAACAGGATTGTGGCTAGCCACTAGAGATGCTTCTGCAAGCTCAATTAAGCTGAAAATTGAGCGGTTCAGTGGTGCAGCCAACAGACAAAATGGGAAATCTGGTTGTGTTGATCAAGACAGAAGGATGGTCCCCACGAAATAAAAGGCACTAATAGCTCCATGGCATAAGATAGACACATACATATATGTTTAGACATATACTGATAGATGAGTGGAGGAAAACATAATGAATGTGAACTTAAATGATATTTAAGTGTATCAAGACAGACAGGATTGAGTGGACTGTAGATTCGAATGCTTGCCATTGAGTTGGAGGACGTTTCTGGAGGACAGACTCCCTCCTCTGAAGCCACTTGTGACTTTGCGAGGAGTGATGATGTGAGAATTAGACATGTCTGCTGCCCCCCTCCTGCTAGGATCTACTGGGCACCCTGTAGAAAGAAAATGCAGTTTTTAGTATCACATCATTGTGGGATAGGAGCAAATACAAGATTATTGATTCTTCTTTAATGGAAATTAAAATTGAAAATTGCTGAAATACTGTTTCTGTTGAATAGCTATCAAACCGATTTGATTCCAAATCTTCAGGGTATGTTTTCATGGTCAAGGAGTTATATTAAGAGGGTCAAAGTATATCAGGATCATTGCTTTTAGGTGCAATGACATACTGTAATGAGGAAATTGAGTTGCCTTGACAGAGGTTTGCGCTCTCTCAGTGCTGTCTAGTTAGAATAATAGCCTTGCTTGTTGTTTGATCACACATGTCTGAGGATATCTCTGTGTCACCATCAGGACCATAAGTGACAGAAGCATAGCAATCTCTGTCACTCATGATTTGATTCAGTCTATTTAAAGATCAAATCTATGTAACTTCAGCAGTGGCTTGACACTTAATGGTTTGTCATTTCTGGAAGTAACAAGTCAGGCTGACATTTTAAAGCCAAATCCACCCATTTTGCGAACAAACAAACAAACATATATAAAAATATATATATATATATATATTTTTATACACATGAAGGCCAAAGTTTGTTTGAAGTCACGTTTGAAGTCTATTTTTATTGATGACAGGCCAAAGTGAATGCCTTCCAGGTTAAACCTTGGCTTATTACAGTTCAAGCAGTGTTTAATTAGTGGCCTGAAAATGCCATAGAGGTCTGGATACTGAAAGCTTGCCATGCGATGAATGTCATGCTGATTAATGTTTAGTGTTGGCGTCTGTCTAGTTTGACTGACTGCTGGGTGTCAGAGATGTAGTGAGGCAGAGGTGGGGGCTTTATGTCATTGTTTGGATAGCTAAGCTAACAGTTTTGGTTTGCCTACTTACAACCAGACTGACTTCAGTTTGAACCTTATTTGTCTGCCTTTCTCCTCATGTTTCCCCTCTTTTTACAGCAAAATGATCATCTTCTCAAGGGTGCACGTGCACAAATACAGTGAGTGGTGGTCGATATAAGGTTTCATTCATTTTGCACAAAGCTTAAACAGTACAGTCGCTGTAGGAAAGGCTGTCTTATGCTTTCGAACAGTGCTTTATACAAAAAAAAAGGTCTGTTAATGGAGGTGTGACACATAATTGCTCATAGAGTCACCCCAGGAACACCAGCCTGCAGGCATACACCATCATCAAAAAAGCCATTTCAAATAACAACGGGTCAAAAGAGTTGTTTTGTGAAATTTATAGGTACACTGAGGCCAACACTTAGAATGTGATAGATACTATTTACAACAGTTGACTGAGGAAGTAATTAAAACTAAAGTTTATGGCTCTTTAAATTACAGTACCCTTTGACAAAATGCTCCCATTACTCCCATCAGTTTCTAGGCTGTGGAACATCACAGCATATCCAGCCAAGGTGCTTAATTGTAGAAGTTTTAGCATTTCCTACGAGGCTCCGGGAAACATCACCCAGGACGCTTTAATTTGAAATATGGTGAGTGCAGCAATTAAGTAGCTTTAACACCCAGAAGTGACACGTCAGTGAGCTTGTAGGAGCTTTAGAAGGGAAGGCAAAAGCACCCTCCACATCTTTTAGAGGCAAAGTCCTTCATCAACAAACTGATAATGGGCGGCAGCTAAATGAGTAATGGGGAGCTGATGCTGCCATGCAAACAGACACAGACAGTGCAGTTCTTCAGATTAATGGGTGAGGTGTCTGCCGTCCCAATGCATTCCCCTCATCATCCATCACCCTTCCCTAGCCACACGACTCAGCTGAATGTATTTGTTTGAGTTATATTTCCCAAATATAACTGTGAAAACATTACTTCTGAGGTGACATAAACATCTCCAATCAATAACAGAGCCGCAGAGATCTCATTCCCACCGCCTCGTTATGGGCCTTTCAGCCTGCTTTCTTTTTTTGTCAAGAAGTGCTTTGATGATGGATAGAATTAAAAAAAAAATAAGCCTGCAAGGACACAATAAGATGAACACTCTGTGCTACTAACCCACAATAAAACACATGGACAGATGATGAACCCAAACGTGACCCTCTCATTTAAGCATTCAATCATTTTAATAAATCAGCTATCACCGGGCTCATCATTGGGCTCATCAGATAATAACGACTTGAGAGCTAATTCAGGTTGACATGGATGTCTTACTCTTTGCTGAATCACACTGTCAGATTGTTAAGAGAGAGCTGATGATCCTCCTCCTCATCATTGAAATGAAAGCTAATATTTGGGTTTGTGTTGCAGAAGAGAAGGCTCTGCACAGCGTTTGCTTCTCTGTGTTGCCTGTGCAGAGAAGACTAATTGTGAACAAAGTGGCAGGGGACTGAACTCTATCAAATTTATTGACTACCTCTGTCTGTTGTATGACAATAACGCGACTCGGGAGTACTCCACCTGCCGGCCCTCTTTGCTCTGCTGGCAGTTCTTGGGGTTAAGGTCACAACAAACAACTGATTTACTAGCCTTAAGAACAAATGGGAGCAAGCCGCGAGGGGGCTTCAAAGTAGTCTACATTATTCGATTTCTTCTGGCTCCTCATTCCAGGCCACTGACCTTTCAAAATAAGCAGATTCCCTCTGACCTCAGGGCTAAAAGCAAGGATGATAAAGGCAAGCCTTAATGTGCCAGCAGCAAGAGCTTGTAATGAGTGAGACATACTGTATCCCTTTGGGAAGTCACCAAGCTAAACTAATTGTTAGGTACATTTCACAGATATTTTGCTCCAGTAGTCGTAGCTTTGGCCAAAATTCTCTCTGGTCTCTCCTGGTGCAGCAGTCAGTCTCTCCAGGGCTTATCAGGCTGCTGCAGATGAGGAGCACTGTGAGGTCTGGAGAACGTTCTAATCTGTCTTCTCTTCCGTGTTGAGGCAGATACATGCTTTCTGTCTGTGTTTCTGTGAAACCGTGTGCATGTGTGCAGACAGAGAAAAAGAGACAGCGAGTGAAAGTTAATAGAGAAATGATACAGGTACAACTCAGTCAGCAAAAACTACTTTAATTCAATAGGATTTCCCTCAGCCACATATGGGCCTTTTTTACTGGCGCCAGATATTACAACATGTTTCCGGATTTGATGTCAAAAGTTCTCACTGTTTTATTTTTGGCAATTTAGACAGCACTTTAAACTCAAATGATATGTTTTAGATAGTACTGAACCATTAAACACTAATATAGAAACGGTTGTAGCCTCGACTCAGACCCACTAGCTTAGGCTCAGTCACTGAAATGTAATTTTAAATTATCATCAGCCAAAATAAGCATGGATTTAGTTGCATTTCAGCAGCCCTAATCAATATATTTATCACGATGGATCTCATGATTTGTGAAAAGGGTGAATCATAGTAATGACCGTACAGTGAATTATCACTCAGCTCTGTATTTATTGTATATGTTCTCCAAAAAAGCATTTTTAGCTCTTCTTTTTTGTTGTTTTTGTTGTTGTTTTTTCCCAGCATGCCGGTGTAATGACGATGACATAGCAGAGAAGCTAAGTGGAAAGAGGATGAAGCAGAAACAACCCTGTAATTTCAAGATAAAATGCTGGGTTTGTTCCTGTTCCGTCTCTTTCTCCTCATTCTCTCTGCTGTGTGGTTTCTGCTGTCATTGCCATCAATGACTAAATTGTGATAATAATGTTCTACGGTTCATATAGGCTAGTCTAGTCAATGTAATGTGTATTTACTGAGCCACTGTAATGCCATTAATGACTCATTTCACTCGTTGGCCAGGGTAGTTTTCCCTGTTTTAGGCTGATTTGTACGTCTGCCTGAATCTACACTGTATGGTGTGCAAGGCATCAACAGCATCACACTCTAAATTGTAATAAGCTGACTAAAAAACACAGGAAAATTATTTGCTAGCAGTTTTTTTTTAAAAGTAAAGTCGACTTATTACAATCCTTGAAGGTTGAATCTGAAGCAACTGGACTTCTGTTTAGGGTTTGAAGATGAGAGGTGAAATGTCTTCAAACCCTGAACAGAAGTCCAGTTGCTTCAGATTCAACGTTCAAGGATTACCATGATGTGGATGAATGACAATCTACACCAAACATATCAACTTATTACAATTTACAATGCAAATATGTTTAGTTAAAAGTAGTGATGAATTAGATATAAACTGGTAGTTTAGCGTTTTGCAGCCTTTGCTGTGTTCTAAATCGCATACTTCCCTTACTACATTCAAATGTAGTATACTGCATGTGGGTATATTTACTTGTGTAGTGAGTGAATTTCAACAGTGTTGTCTTAAATCAAATACTAACACAGGGTACTCACCAGAAATGACCACGAACATCACGTCACTTTCAAAAGTTAGTTAGTACTTATATTTGTATGTCGCTGTCCTCTGCCGTATCCATCATCTCCTTGGCCGTCATTTTTTCAAGCTTGAAAGTCTCGTAAGGACATCCCCTTTCTGCTACATAGCAAAGATGGCAACTACTGAGGGTGAAAAGTGTCCATTATTCCACAACTTTTGGGCCATTTTGAGTATGCCATCCGGGTACTGATAGTATACTGCATTTTGGCATACTAATGTGAACAAACTTATACACTTAAACTAGCCAGGTTGAGTATGGAAGTATGCGATTTGGAACACAGCGCTTGTTTCATGGTTATTACCAAGAAACTACAGAAAAACTGTTTTCAGATAATCACTTTGCCTCTCGATGTTTGGCTTAATCTAACATTCCGATAGTTAAACATTTTGCAGTCCTGATTCAGTGCTATTATTATTATAGTACAAAGATGCTATCACAAGTGTTTCCAAGTGACAAGTCACACCATTAAATATAATTTGTACTGTATTACATTGGAACAAAATTGAATGTTTGGAACATAAAAGACAATAAACAAATTATAGTAAATGAATGATGGTGATTACCAATTGTGGCTTCCAAGAAATTTCATGTGACTCTTATGGTATTTTTCTGATAGTAGCCTGTAATATTGTGAAAACATCAACATACAGTACCCTTATTATCATCAGTTTAATATCCCAATAACATCACCACATTACCTACCAAATATTACACTGATATATGCATTTTAGTGTTAGGAGGTAACAATATATGAATGTTACCACTATATTACTCAATAGTTGTTTTTTATGTGTTTACCTACTTTAATATTACCCAGTTAAACTCATTGTTAATGCTGAGCTATAACCTGGTTATTACTTTGTAATTACAAGGACCATATCAACATTACCTCTTTATTATCTAACTATTACCCCACTATTACCATGTTATTAACTAATAACTAAAAAGCTGTAATGTAAGGTGCTAACAATATAACAGTTCTTGATTACTGTTGTTTTAAATGTACAGAAATATTTGTTGCTGACTTGTTCGCTTGACTGTTCGATTTCAAGATATCTGTGCGAAATTGTCCTAACGATTGTCCTGAGGGTGGTGTCAGACGACAGCTCATGGGATAACTTTTTTCAAATCACATAGACTTTGCCACAATATGGAAAAGTGGCACTTGGTCAATAAGGAAGGGATGTCCCACAAATCATTTACTTTCCTCAAAGGACCATGAATTGGCAAATTGGTTAGTACATGTCAATATACAAAAGCTTATTGTGGATAAAGTGATTTAAAACACTCTCATCCCCAAGTTCCAATGTTGGCAGGAAAATGATAGAGCAGATTCATAGAAACAAATAAATACATCTGGATTTTTAGGGCAAGTGTAAGCTTACAGAATCACAATGAAGCTACTATTGTCTTTTAGTTCAGTATATATGTTTGGAAAAGCTCTGGGCTTTACATCATAATGACATGAGGGACTAGAAAAATCATTCAGTGTTTGCTGTTTTCTATCTTTGGGACAAAATTGCTCACACATACTAATGGTTCTGCTTTGATTCTGCAGTCTAGGGCCCAAGTAATAATTTCGACAGCTTCCAAATGCTGAGCTCTTGAACATTTTTTCTTTGTTTTATGGTTAAACATTTCTCTTTAATGTCTATCTTCCCCTGCCTCTAACTTAATTTTCCCCTAAGAGTTCATGTGGATTTAGCAGATGAAATCAATAAAGCATTGCAGCTTTCCTCTGGATACACCAGTCAATCACTTTCATGGGATGAGCAGGAGGTCGTCATGGCTTACACACTTCTCATCTGCTCCTACAGTTCTACGAGTGGGACCAATGTTTTCGTTCCTCAAGATCCCATACTGCAAAACCAAACCCCCCATGTTCACAACCCACTAGTATTCTAATTAAGTCACTCCCTATAGTCCTTTATGATGCTATTAATAAAATATGCTTTACAGAATGATTGAATAGACTTGACAGCGTAAATCATTACCATTAAATTAATTACTTGTCAATCCTGCTTTGTGATGATTAAAAAGGATATCGTTTGGTGTTTCATTCGTTTCCATTTGGAAATGACAATCTGCCACTCACTTTCTCCAATATAGGTTAATTCTGATGAATTTCTATGGGGCCAAGTAAAGACATGATTAATAACATGCATGACTGACAAAAAAAATGGGAGCATGAGCAGAATGTAGTCAGGCGTGCATTGCCTGTGAATTATGGCGGTATAGTTCTGGGTGTACACATGAAGATATGAACAAATATATGTGATCACATTTAAAATATTACATTCAGTTTAGGGTGGCTATGTAAAACCATAGATCACATGGTAAATGTTGAGTAATGGGCCTTGCCACTCCCTCAGTACACCAACAGAGTCATGCAAGACTCACCACTCGGGTCCTTTAGTGTCTCTCTTCATTTCCTGATTAATCTTACTTTCACTTCACTTCTACTTCTTCTTTTTACGAGTTCTATTCCATTAATTTCACTGAAACTTCTAGATGTTTCAAACTAAAAGCCTAGCAGGAATGGGAGGGATAATACCCAACAGGAAGGGTTTTAATGTGAAACATCTGTGCAATAAAGCATTTCATTGATAGCCGCTTAGCAGAGAAGAAAAAGAAAAAGCCAAATTCAAATCAACTTAAAACAGTGTAGCACAGAGTACTATTATTATAACTTTTATAACTCTGCTGAAGTAAACTACTTCTTAGTAAAATACAATACAAATAGGGTATGATCTGGATAAAGGCATCTGTCTTATATAAACATGGCTTACATAAAGCCTAAAGGTAATCTAATTTTAGACTTTGGTCAATATTTAAAAATGTATGGTACATAATTAATTCAGCAACATCAGCATATAATAATGTCTGGCTAAATTTTAAAAAAAGCACATTCACTTTAATCGACAAGATCCTCACAATGAAAATAAACGTCAGCCTCACTGAAAACAAAAAGCTTTTACTGCTTTAACTGCTCCTCCTGTCACACTGCCGTACACGTTTTGTTTTGTACCACACTCCGAGACATCAAACCCATTTCGCAACCTTCCTCCACCACTCAAGCTTAAATCCAGGAGCTGTACTGTATCTGCACAGTGTCAACACAGAAATACGGTCTACCTTTCATCTTGACCAGCATGCATTTTTGAGTCCATCAAATGGGGATTTAGGAGTAGTGCAGAATCCATAGAGAAGCCATGTAATCCTTCTATTGAACTTGAAAATCACAAAAATTTGGGTTCTCACATGTTGATATACTCCTTGAAGGTTGAATCTGAAGCAACTGGACTAGTCTAGTCTCATATTCAACCTTCAAGGATTACTCTATCTGTCCGCCTCAAATTTCTGCCACCCAGCCTCATCACAACCTGTCCACGCTCTGCTACCCCTACCTGCCTATATGTGTGTTTACATGAAGGCATGTGTTCTTGGCTTATGCAAGTGATTTGATATGCACACATGCTTTTTGCACATGCTGTGTGTGTGTGTGTGTGTGTGTGTGTGTGTGTGTGTGTGTGTGTGTGTGTGTGTGTGTGTGTGTGTGTGTGTGTTTCCTTCCCATCACACCTCAGACAATCCTTCATACAGCAAATCCATTTGTTGTAATATTGCTAACTTCTGATCGTCCCCCCCAGTGAGCATTAATGGCCGAGTTCCACATCCTTTACCACCCACCAAATAGGAGCGCAGATTCATTACAGCTGGATGACAGATGCAAAGAAAGAAAAACACTGAGGATGTAGGGGAGGTGAGAGAAGAAAGCAAACAGACAGATAGAGGGGGAGGGAAGAGAGGCCGTGTGTTGGAAAGGTAAGAAGCAAATGGATTAATAGGAGGAAACAGAAAGACAGTGATAAAGTGCAAAGAGAGAAGTATGAAAGGCAGCGACAAATGGAAGCAGGAACAGAGAAAAGTGCTTGCGAGTCCTCCCTCCACAAATTGATTCTGACTCTCAGCCATGGTGCCTGATGGATATCTGAGCCTTGATTGGAATTTATGTGCCAGACAGAACCCTCCTCCTTCCATCCCCCCAACACACCCAGTAACCCACTAAGCGCTCAGCCTGCTTTGAGTAATAAGTGCTGACACATTTAGTATAAACAATGGAACGCCGCTCAGTTTCTGAGGCCCTGATGATGACGCATTCTTAATGAGGAGTATTGTTTCAATGGTTGACAAATGGCGAGCAAGCTATTGTTAACTACCATCACACTGTAGGGGCATGGCAAGCCGATATTGGATGAGCACAAAGGAAGAAGAAAGGTGCTCAGTTGCTAGACAAATTGGAACTATCACATCAAGATATTTCATTTTGCCAGTGTTTACTTTGTGAGCTTGCACACCTCAAGAAAATGAGACCTTTCAACAGCAGCAGCCCTGGGGATTCACCGTCATATCCCAACTCTACACATCAATATAAGTAAACACACAAAATTACATCATAATCTGAGGTTCCAAATGGAATATGACCTGACTAGAAAATACTTTCGAAAAATATTTCAGAGGTAGAAGTAGATCAGGGTGATATTGAAACAGGATTCAATTCTTCTTTCCCTGGCTTTGGACATACTTGTGGTATACTGATGCAACTACTCAGCTATTTGAGACATCACGCTAAAACCTCCTCAGTGTCCAAGTGGCGGCAGTACTAGTTTTTGTTTATTTGATTTCATCATATCATCATTTCTTCATATTCATAATTGGAGTATTCGCAACACAAAGTTAGACAACTATTTGGCTGGTCAGATGAATTCTTTCAAAATACTACATTTATTCCTGCATGCAAGTGCATCAGCCATACAGCATGTTATCATATTAGTCACAAAACCAAAGTGCACAGGCTCTGACAGGTTTCCATTAATGATTAAGACTTGCATAATCAGCACATTTAGGGGATACTGATAATTGATTATTTATGCAGAGGGACATTATTAATATATTGAGCATGCAATGTTATTCTTATTCTGTGAGTCTGTGGACACTGAGTTGAGATCATTTTGTCAAACTTCGGAAAGTTATTTGGTTAGCCTGTCTAGCTGTTTGATGTTAGCCAAAGTCATGCCAATATTTGGTAAGGAAAGTAACTTCAACAATTCAGAAAACACTAAAAAAAAGTGCATCATACCAATATTGCCTGTACGTATGTGCAGCCGACCCCTGACAATGGTGTGGACCGTCATGGGGCTGAAGGCTGACTGTTGACCCAAATCTGTGCTCATTAGCTGGGTGTCCTCTCCCACGAAATCAGTGGTCAGAACCTCCACCTCATGAAGGGCCTGCACTGCTAGTTTACCCTGACGCAGCATGTACTGGGGATGCAACGAAACAGAATGTGAGAAAAGGAAATCAATCATGCATGTATTCACAACATGTGCTAAACACAAGATATGGTATGGTATGATATATGTACTGATCAAGATATGGGGGGAATGAGTGGATGAAAACAGATTATCAAGAAAATATATGTATATATTTATATATTATTTATGTATATATATATATATATATATATATATATATATATATATATATATATATATATATATATATATATATATAATAAAGCATATATATGTTAGGAATAGCTGGCAGTTTGACATACTGCAAAATGAATGGGCCAAGCTCAAAACAAATTTGCCCAGTTGCAAACTACTTGCTTAATGCTCTCATGACGTGCTTTATAAAATTCAACTTGCAAACAAAGCAATTACACATAAGGGTTGGCAAAAACACTCTGTCCAATCGATAGACAGCAGAGACAAAGTCTACAATTAAACATCCTTTAATCTGTCATTTGCTTTTTTACAAGAGGTTGAAATAGAAAACTTACTAAAATAACTTAAATAACACGCACACACACACACACACACACACACACACACACACACACACACACACACACACACACACACAGGGAGCATTGTATTATTGGGTACTGGTTTGTTGGAAACAGACTCACTCTACTATAAGGACATGTCTGTTTTGTGTGTTCAAGAAAACCTGGTTAATAGAGTGAAGTGTTTTTTTTTTTACCATTCCATTATCAGCAGCATGTTTCTCTGCAACACCTGGTTCACTCTATTAAATGTGTTAAAACAATCTACAAACGCTGCATGAATCCATGACAGATGCACTGCGCTGCAAAGGTGTGTTACGAGCTGAGAATCCACGTATAAATGTTACTTGTTTTTCTCTTATCTGATGCTTTATTCTTCATGTAATGAACAACAGGTGAGTGAAGGAATCAACGTTTGTGCTGTAATGTGGCAACATAAATCACAAGTGATGACCTACATCCCGATAGAATAAACCAGTCTTCTACCTTGAGCTCGATGGCAGTAGAACCGATGAGGAGCAATGAGTCACTGTCCCAGATGTCGATTTGCATGGTGTGGAGAGCCAGGTAGCGCAGGAACCAGTGCTTCTCTCTCGGTTTCAGGAAAGCCTCATCTACTCTGAACTGCACCTGCAGGCCCGGAGAGTCTGAAGAAGGAGAGAGGAGACTTAAGCATTGATGAACACATAGGCTACGTTCACACCGCCAGCCTTAATGCATAATTCAGATTTTTTTTCTCAGATTGGATTTTTTGGAGTAGCTGTTCACATTACTTACTAAAATGTGGCCTATATTGGACTCCAGTATGTGAACAGTCCACTGCCCTGAACTGATCCACATGCACACAAGAACAATCACAAAGAAGTCACATGCAGCACGGCATCGTTTTTTTTTTTTTGCTGCATTAGTGGCAAAAATGGTAGAAACTTCACAGTGAACCTATAATTTAGTCTCATTCAAAAATTCTGAATCACTTCTTACATGTCTGGTTGGTTCAGTGATTCAAATGAATGCAGTGTTTTGGTCATTGATGCCTGTGTCCTTCAGCTGGGGAGATAACTCAGAATTTAGTTGACATTAAGCCCAAACTTTGATGTAGAGTTAAAAAAAACTGATTGGTTTGGTTTGTTAATTGACAGAGTTATGATAGTCACAGGCAACTATTGTGATGATGGATTTCTTTATCCAGACAGTCCTCACACTAGCTTCTCAACTGCTTTTCTTTTTCCTATGTCGTATTGAACTGAATATTTTTAGGTACTGGAATGTTAGTGGAGCAAAACAAGAAATTTGATGCCAGCTTAGGAAAAGTGTTAATTGCATTTTTTTACTTTTTATAGACCACACTACTTATTAAAGAGGATTATCAGAAGATTAATCATTGCAACCCTTGTTGGATGTATCTGGGCTCAAAGTTTCAAAGACAGTCTTGCAAATTGTGGTTGTGTTATTGGAAAGACATGTGAACTGTGTAGTACTCTGTGTTTTAGGAGGTTGACCCATTGTAGAGAATTAAAGTCCACAAGTTCAACAATAAATCACCTTTCAATTTGTCACCCCCACTGCACTGATGCCATGGAAAGTCGATACTCAACACCCCTAAAATACTGTACAGACAAACTGAACCCGTGTATAAAACTGAGCCATGGCTTGGTTTGTTTACAGTGAGAAAGCACTTTTTTTGGATAGTTTGACCATTCGGACCAATTACAGGAAGTTACAGCAGGCTACCGTCACCAATAAACAAAAGAAGAAGAAAAACAAACAGAAGAAGTTCAAATGAGCCGTGGTAGCACATAGTGAGAGGAAGAGGAGTGGTGTTTAATAGTGATATGGTACGACAGCGTTATTAGCAGTCAAGTGGAAAAAAACATAAAAATGCTATTTTAATTGCTTTTATGCAAGGATGAGAGAGAGAGGATATGAGAGGATGGGAGAGTAATGCCACCTGAAGGTAAAGAAACTGCAGCAGCAGGTGTGCAATGCCATCAGAGAACAGTGGTGTGTCTACAAATAAGATGGACTAGTTTCCTTTTTGTCATGGCCTGCACAACATTGTGAGCACTCACCCAACATGCTCCACCATTAAGGTGGTGGAGTCTCATTTCTTCTGTCATACTGCAACAGCATTTTCAGCAGCCCTTACTATTTCAAGAGAGTACAGCATATCCCATTAAAAACACTTGCATAGCCTACTCTGATATAAACTAGAGCAGAAGATAATAATGCAGTGTAGAAAACAATGAATGAACTATTCGCAATGATCAACCCCGTCCTGAGTGTTGAGCTTGAAGTTGGTGCTGTTGGTTGTAATGCCATAATAATAACAGTATAGTGGCAACCATATGAATCTGTTCATTCATTTTTCTCAATTCAAATGGAAAAGGCTAGCTGCTGAATTAACAACACACGGATATCAGAGACGTGCCCGTCTACAAGCTGATCAATCATTAAGTAAAGGGAGACACAGCCTACATAGATGACGACGACAGGATGTAGGTATGTCATGAAAAGTTGTTTAGTGTGCTCGCAAAGTTGCAATATGAAACCAACCAACCACTTTCAGATGTGAAAGTTTCCCTCCATCCACATGGGTTTAAAACAAGAGCTACGTGTAATATCTGTAACCAACTGGTGCAGCAGCCATCAACTGGGAGTCATTAGGTCTGATGATTACACTGCCAGAGAGCAAAATAGCCCGAGGGCGAGCCAATTTCACAAAATCATAAGCACCCTAGGATTCTCATAATTTATGATGATAATAGCGCCTTACACAATAAAAAATAACAAGTATTAAGGACTAGATGTCACATAAGTGCAACTTCAATCTGACAAAAAAGAAGTCCTCATCATGGGCCTGGAGAGCCTTTCTAATACAGCCATATTGGTCCTTTGGCAGAAAATGTTAATGAGCCTCAAAAATCTCTAAGAGGAAATGGTCAAATCCTGTTTCTTCAAAAAGCATTTGTATCATTCTTATTACTTCTATGATTGCCTTATATTTAGTTTTTAACTACTAGTGTGTTTGACTCCTGTGTTTTTTTTCTATTTTTATGTTTTATTAGATTCTCCTTGTCCGTTGCATATGTATTGTTTTATGAGAATAAGGAGTGGGATCAAATCATGAATTCACTCAGCACATCTACAGTAAAGACTTTTGTACCTTAAAGAACAGTGGATTTCCCTCTTCATCATCCAGAAGAAAAAAGGTTTTCTCTTTTAAAGACAATACCGTTGTACACACAAGCTGTGTCTTAAATTACGTACTTCCATACTCAATGGCCAGTTTGAGTGTGTAATTGAATTCACACCAAGTATGCCAAAACGCAGTATACTTTAAGTTCCTGGCAAACTCAAAATGACCCATGAACTGAGTGGAACAATGGACCCTCGATGATTGCCATCTTTTTTACGTAGCAGGAAGGGGAGGGGCTTACAACACGTATCAAGCTTGTTAAAATTACGGCCGAGGAAGCTACGGTTACGGCGGAGAACAGCAGTTTATATGTTGCATATAAAAAAAAGTATAAATACCATGTGCGGTCAGCTGCAGCCCAAAACTAACCTGCAGCAGCCTGTTAATGCTACCGTCCTGTATGTATGTGGTAGAGGTGTGAGTGTGGGTCCATGTGCCCAATTGACTCCCAGAATTCTCTCCAACAGCCTCTTTCCAGCACAGTATCAAAGCCCCCATGCTGTCCTTATTCCCATAAGTTGTACGTGAGGAGAAGCAGCTGGCTGGATAGAAATGAAGTAATGAGGACCTGTGGTGACAGCCCTGCTGTGTTAAAGAGACCAGCAAGCCTCACTGTGTGTGTGTGTGTGTGTGTGTGTGTGTGTGTGTGTGTGTGTGTGTGTGTGTGTGTGTGTGTGTGTGTGTGTGTGTGAGAGCGACGGGTTCTGATCTGGTGTTCACATACAGGTGACTTTGCTCTTGTAGGATGCACTGAAAAGCATATACTGTGGTAACACTTTGTTTTATACTTATTAAGGTAGAAAAGCCTCTAAACACCAATTAGACCACCAGGAGAAACTAAACCTTTGCAGTGAAAGGTCAAATAAGATCGATCTGAGTGGACTGCAACTGCTGAAAGCATTTTGAGGTGGGTTACAGTGAACGTTTCAGACCGCTGAGTAAAATCCACCCACAGTGGGATGATTTTTCTTATCAGATATCTAGAATAATGAAAGAAATAAAAAACATAAAAACTAGGAGAACATCAATTCGAACCAAAGCAGAAGACAGCAGCAGCAATAGAAGATTTTTCAGAAAGGCCATTACAGTCTTGATTGGTATCATTGACGAAACAGAAACACAATGTCCAAAGCAGTCTTTATATATCTGCGCTGCTTTTCCTTTAACCTAACCTACGTCAACTTCTTCACCTCCCCCTCATCCTCTCCCCAACCACCCGCCAACTCTCTCCACTTGGACCATTAATTCTCCCAGCATGCTCTGGGCTTGTGTGCCGTGGATGGTCGGCAAGGAGAACGCAGAGGGAGAGAATGTGCCATGTGTGTTTGTGCTCACAAGCTGGGAAGAGCTGACAGATCTGGCCCAAGGGTTGTACCGGGTTGTGTGCGTGTGTGCAGCTAGCTCTGCAGATGAGGAGCAGAACACCACCCACCCACCCCCCAACCTGGATGGCCTGCCTGGTTTGTACACAGCAGACTAGGCAAGCTGAAAATCCTGCAGGTGATCAAAAACTCTCAGCAACACCGTGAATTGCTGCAAATGGTAGTCAAGGAACATCTCAGAAATAAACTAGAGGAGGCAAATGGAAATAGGTGTGTGGGTGAATGGCTGTGGAGTTCATACACAGGACTATTCCCTTTATTCCAAAATAACTGCTAAAATATAACACACATCATTAAGACTGCCTCTCAGGGCCATTAGGTTAAAAATAAATTTAAAAAACAGGAGGAAAAAAAATCTTCTTTTTTTTAATTTAATATTTATGATATCAAAAAACTCATAAAAACCGCCTGACTATGCAACGTTGGATCAACATCACACTACAGATGTTGCTCCTTTCATTAATCACATTTTAGCAAACATTGCATTGATTCTTTCCTCCACACACCAACATACCCACATGAAGAAGAGAGAGAGAGAGAGAGAAGATAAGAGAGAGAGAGAGAGAAGATTAGAGATCAGGAAGCTGGTCATATTTTCCTGAAACTCTCTGATAAACTCTTTTAATAGTTATGACCTTCAATTTAAACAGCAGGATGTCAAATCGTGTCTCACTTTTCTCTCAGTCTTTCAGAGTTAAGTGCCACAGTGGGGGAGATGAAGTCAGAGAGGAGAGAAGCTGCCTGGGAACAAAACTGTCTTTGGTTGGGGAAAAAAATAGAAGTTAGAAGTTGGGAATGGACATGCAGAAAATTGTTTTGAAGAAATCCAGTGAGGCAAACAAACAAAACATTACATATTTTATATTTTGTAACGGCCACACTGAATACCAACAGCTCATCTCAACAGTGAAGCAATGGGGGGGGGTAGCAGATAGTACTGCCTCAGGGTAAGAACACCCACAAACCACTGAAAAAGACATATATCTATCATTTTAGATCATAGAATCTATCTATTCTTCTAATAGTTTTTTGGCTGTTTTGGGGGTCACACACATTTAGACATTTGATCCTGAGCAAAGCAAAACTTAAAATCTGTCACAGAGGAACTTAAACTTGACTGAATGAGTTGAGCCCACAACTGCAAGATGTTAATGACCTACCATTGCTTTTGAAGAAGTAATGGCAACTTACTGTGTTGATGGTTTGGATTGTAACTACAACTATTGATAATTGTTATAAAGGGAGATTCCACCAGCAACACATAATCTCAGTATTAGTATTTTGTATTAGTTTTTTTGAACACTTGCAAGCAGAAAAACAAGCTGAAAACATTAACATATTATCCCCTTATGGAGTTGTTTTGTTGTCATGTTAGCAACAATTAACATATTCAATCAGCAGACATTGCAAAACTTCCCATTCTTCAAATAATTCCTCTTCTTTTAGTTGTGATTTGAGAAAATTATCTAGATCATTTGCTCCTAGATGTACAATATTCTTCACCAGCTAATCACAAACAAGCATCTTTCAGACAAAAAATATTTTTTTCTGTATAAATGTTTGTTCAGCCCTTGCTTGTAGTTTGATACATTTCATTTATAAAACTTATAATTATTGGAGCAATTGCATGACAAATTTAGAGGATCATTTCCAAATGCCAACAAACCTCTGTGAAATCTGCTTGTAATGACATTACCAAAAAAAAGCCAATTTTAATGTCACAACAGAATTTCCGCTGGGTCAACCAAGTTTAGCTAATCATTTTGTAATTTCATAACAAAATATAAAGACACTCTTACAGAAAGGGATGTTTTTATTTGTATATACACAGTGCCTTTTTTTGATGGTTCAGCCACTAAAGGTACAAAAAAACCAGCGAGTCAGATTTTGACACCTAAAAAAATAATTACCAGCTTCAACTCTTAGAGAAGCTGTGAATGAAAAAAAAACTGCTACATGGTTAATCAATTAACCCTTCAAATGAGAAAGGGAAACTTTAGTATTTCCAGTAATTACAAAGTGAAAAGGCTCCCAGCCTTATAGAAGGATCTGTCTACATATAAGAGGGCTTTGTGGAAGTACACATTGGATGATATTGACCCAGAGAGACGCAGAGACAGACTGAGAAATATTGATGGAGTTAGGCGGGATATTATGTCTGGGGAATGGAGAATATAGGTAGGCGATGGAACGAAGGGGGGATTGTTTGTGTATTCAATATCACGCTCTGTCAGCAGCTGTAATATCTCTTCCATTTCATTAGTTGCTACATGAATAGACTTGACATCAATCAGCACCCGCTCGGCTGATTGAAAGAGAAGTGCTGCAGCATCAAAGAACATCACGGAGCAGCATGGAACGAGCTTGTAGTTCGTAGACACTGACAGTGTGATGTAAAGCAAGAGAGCATTAAAAAAAGTTACAGCTTGGAATGTATAAATATAAGACTGACACTGTTATCAATGGCAGGGACTTACAAAAGTGGGCTCAATATTATGAACGAGCACAATTAGCCAACTTGTTGACCTCCCTAGTTGGCACCAAAAAGACTAGTCCTTAAACTTGTTCGCCTACTATTATTCTATTAATGTGCATTTACATAAGAGAATTTACATTATTCTATTAATGTGCATTTACGTAAGAGAATTTACATTATTCTATTAATGTGCATTTACAGCACCATCTGTTGCTGGGCAGAGGAACACTAAAAAAATTTTCTTTCCTATGCTGGTCAAAGACTACCTTTTTGTATTGGTGAAATATTTGGCTATATGGAGATTTATGGACAATAGTTATGGATTCTCGCATGTAACATATTACATAACATAAATAGAGAATAATAAATATGCCATCAATGACAAGGAGTGGGAGCCGGACTCAGTTACTAAAATACAGTGTTAGCCTGTCTGTGCAGGCCCTCAGTGACTTTAAGTGGAGGCTTACCTGCTACCAGATACATTTAAATTATATATTGAATCAGATTGCATTGAATTATTATGTTGTCTCAGTCAAGTGTTGCTTTATAAAAAGCAAGCATCCTTTACTCATGTTAACAATGTCAGTTAACTGTTCATATAAAATGTTATTGGAGAAATGTTTTAAATGTCTTATTATAATTGTATACCTCATTATACATGCAATATTTTCAGGAAACATTTAACCCCACAGTTTAAATTGTGACTGTTTCCTGAGTGTATTCTTATTTTTAGACTGGTCAACTAAGCTGAGTTTGAACTCTCGTTTGAAAATCTGGGACATTAGTTATTAAGGAAATGCCCACTTAAAACGTTTTCATATATTTTCCCACCTTTTGACATGTACATGAACGCACCAAACAGCATGATTTTGTCAGTTCATGTTCTGAACAGTAAAACCATGCACTGATATGTTGACAAGTTTCATCATCACAATGAACTTTTAATTGTCTGTATTTTCGTTTCATGCTAATACCAATGATCTAATTTAATCACACACGTTATCTTTAAGTTGGCACACAAGAACTGCTGACTCACCATTTCAGTGAGAAACGCTGCATTATTTTTGCAATGGTGGATCCTTACCAGAGTTGACAATGCCGTCTCTGTTGAAAGAGGCCAAGACACAGGGAAGTGGATCACCAGCTGTCTGTTGAACTTTATCACTGGTCAGTAGTTTAAGCTGCTGTGATGTGACTGGTGGAAAGCGGTAAAACTGGAAGGTGAAGTAGATGCTGTCAGGCCAATCAGGACCAACACCCGGTGTTGGTATTCTGTTAAAGGATGGAGACCAATAAATATTCAGAAAACAACAATCACTCATTGCTCAACATTTGAGCAACACAAAAAAAAAATCAAATATGCATGTGTTGCTCGTCCAAGCAGAGCCAGTAATTCAGCTTTACAGCTACTTAAAAGGGAAATCCAATATGCAAAATGAGGATTAGAACTTAAGGGGGTAAATCACACAAAATTGACAATAAAATTGGACTGGTTATTCAAGAAATACAAACTCAGCAATACATCTTTGATTTATAACAAGCAGATACCTTGGTTCCCTTTTAAAAAGATAACTGGGTGTGAAAATTAGACATTGCGTGTTTGAGTGAATAAAAACACTTAATTATCGTTATATTGTAGTAACATACAGGGATGTATCTGAGAAAAAAAAATATTTGTGAAAACCTCCTGGTGTTTTGTATTTCTTTTCGCACAAACACCACCCTCCGAGTGATATTTCACACACACACACACTGCTGATGGCCGTCAAAATGTCCTGGTGAGCCTGCAAGCATTCAATGTAGCACCCTGAATAATGAGCGAGTTCAAGAAAGAGCTTATTTCTGTTTCAATCTGATAAACAGGTTGGCAATCAGTTATAGGGTAATAAATAATGAAAAAAAAGAGAAAGGTATTTGAAACTATGCAGAGTTGCTAGGAGACCTGACATAATCACCAAGAACTGGGAGCTTCAAAGAGGAATCTAATAAGAGCGGTTGTGACCTTTCAGTCAGTCCCACACTCTGATATTCGACAGTTAAAGATGCTGTCGTGCTCTTCATGAAGCAGCATTAATATTCATTCTATACACAGACAGTATTGATAATTATGGCACCAGGGTGAGAGGTAGAGATGACATTGCCATCCTCAGGCTCCCCTCCTCTTTAAGTGCTACTGCTGCAGCTGCCTAAATCCCGGTCACACAGGTTTGTCATATGAGAAAACCCCGACCCAAAAAGTAAAAATACATACTTTCTGATTTCAGAATATCATGTTTGTTTCAATGTCTCAAATCTGATTTTTTTTAAATTCTAATTTAACCAGGGGCTTCGAATATTGGCTGTTCTAATCTTACAAATATAACTATGTTTTTACAACCAAAATTCATTCCAAACAGCCTGCAGAGAGAAACTGATTTAATTGCCATCCTGTTTAGAATAAACAGGGTAGTAATGCTGTGTTAGATAAAGTTGAAAGTAGGAAATTTGACTAATGACCACTCTGCTGAACCAAGGTGGGAAGAAAGTTGAAGAAAGGTGAAGAAAGGTGAAGAAGGTTGAAGAAAGTTGAAGAAAGGTGAAGAAAGGTGAAGAAGGTTGAAGAAAGTTGAAGAAAGGTGAAGAAGGTTGAAGAAAGTACGCCATGTGTCCATGCTATTATGGAATTGTGGAAGCAGGAAGTTAGTCTGTTAACACTGGTAGAAGTTTACATCAGACTGTTAAGATTAGGGCTGGGATCTCAAATTAATATCAGAATTATTTCAAACTTTTAACTTGATTTGATAACTTGATTATGATTAATGTAATGTAATTAATTGTATATGGGTTTTTTTCTTTACACTGCCCAAATGTGGGACACAGCATTCTTTTTGAATACGATACGATTTGAATACGCCCCAACCACCATGACGACAAACAATCTCAGATTTCAGGTAATTATTAATAATTAATGATCGAATCTTTTACCCTAACACTGCATTTTATGTTTGAGTTGTAGCTTTAAGGACAGAACACATTTTACACATTTTACTGCTGTATAGTGACTGGACTCAAGACACTGGGTAGCACCAAAATCACTGCAGGGGACGGGTGATTACCCCCCTCACCAACATTAGGAACTGACACAACTGATGTGTTTTTCTGGAGAGTTAAACCATCTACATTGGGTGTGTATCATCACAGAAAACCTCCAGCATCTCGTTTGAGTTCTGGAAAACAGTGAACACAGCAGCTGTGATTGGGGTGCTAAAGCTTTGGGTTCGTCCTGCAGACTTCGCTGCTTCAGCCCTGAAAATCTTGAGCCTAGCCCAGCATATTTCTGGTGACATAGCAGACTAAACATGGAGCTCGAAGCTGCACATTTTGTTGACTTTTGTATCCACCTTCATTTTGAGTGACTAATGTTATTTGGACAGGGGGGGGGAGGCACATGACTAAGCACGAGGTAGTGTTTTTTAATTACAATTCATGAGCACATATATTGGGGAAAGTATTAATCGAATTAACTGATATGAGCAAGGTTAGGTCTTCTGGTTATGTTTGGCTAATTGCCCATAATGATTTTACTGTTGGCCTTTTTACTCTAAATGAGCATGGCTAATCGTGGGATTTGTTTACAAGCCGTCTAACTGTCTTACTACATGTGTTACTTATAACACATATAATATCACAGTGTTCCCAAACCAAAGTCATGCTATAAAAGTCTCCAATGCAAGATGGTACAGTACTGTCCCTCTATGTGTGCATCCATATGGCTGGGTGAAAGAAAAAGAAACCACAGAGGAGTAGTCAACACGTGCTGATCTGGGAACCTTGGATGCCCTTCCAAATTTTTTTTTTCAATTTAAAAAAACCAACATTGTAAGATAAGGCTTTTCTGACCATCAAATAAGCTTAAATTACATGACAGGTTACTGGGTGGAAGGGTGGGGCATGTGCCAAGGGGGGGAAATATGTGTGAGTCATTTACTCCGCAGCTGTCGCAATTTTGGAATGGATTGGATAAAAGGGGGATGTATTTTTTCACTTTTTTATATCACCTTTACGATATTAAAGCTTTATTAGCTTAGGTTAATAATTTGAACTTTAATTAAAAGGGATGGTTGGGCCTTGGTGTAGGTATATGCACTCTACTGAGTGCCATTCTTGTTCTAAATGAAAGCAGATCTATCCATCCATACACAGCACTGAGAACAGATCATGTCTCTTAGAATGAAGAAATGACTCTTGTGGTTGGTACACAGGAAGATATGGCAGCATGGTGTTGAATCTATGATGAACAAGACAGATGTGACTTAGGTTATCAAACTGCACAAAGAGTAGTGCGTTTTGCACCCATCCCTCACTAGCCCTCTTCCACTGTCAGCCCATGACAGACGGGACACTGCCTCCAGGGTTTTTATGATGGGCTGATGACAGAGGCACTATTCAGCTGCTGACAGGATATTTGTTTGCGTTTTTATAAAAAAAATTTTGAGTGTGTGTCTGCATGCTTATGTATGGTTTTGTACTTGACATGTGAGTTGAGGATGAATAAAAGGACTCTATGGTTGTATGGCTTAAATCCATTACATTTTTGGCTGGGATTCAGTACAAAATAGAGAAATCTCAAGCTAAGCAGGGCATTGTTGGCATTCAACCAAAATGCATAAAGGATATTTCTATAACTGTGTATACAGTTAAATGGCCAGTGGCTCAGTGTACAGTCAGATGGAAACAGTGCTGTCAGATAATTGACTGCAATAGGAATAATTGCGGCATTTGCGGCAACACAAATCTCCATGTTTACATAAACAAAGTCTAATCTATACCGATCTTGATGAGAGCAGTAAATACATTGTGCAGCACATGAGCTGCTGTTATCAGTCAATGTCTGGTGACCAAGCACAGCAGGCCTCACCTGGTAAATGCCAGAAACTGGAACACCAGCAGATTGCCCTGTAGGAGGTCAGTCTCTTCACGCTGGAGGTCAAAGGGCAGGGGCTCTGTGGGGTCCAGGACTTGCGCCACCTCTCCACTAGAGTCAACGATGTCGGGGAAGCCAGCAGAATACAGGTGGGCCAGTGAGCTCCTGGAGCTGACTGAGTAGGAACTAGAGGAGAAATTACAGGTCATGTCCTGATCGATCATTCACCGAACTGAAAAGACATCACACGTCAAATGCTGTTGCTCATGCTTTATGAGTAGCAGGAGGTTACGTGTTTGGTCCCTGGTTCACCGGCCACTGGCGTTGTGGTTGTAGATGAAAGTGAATATTTTTTGGGATCTTGGTGGAATAATGTGCCGTGTTATCATTTCAGACCCGCTCAGTTTATCTTGGATCAGTTCCATTCTGACTCAAGATGTTTATCTTTAAGGAGATTGACTTTTCTTCATCCTGTTGAGTATTAATTGAAATTCAATAGCTGGTTGGACTTCAGGAAAATTCAGTGAAACGATGATTAGACGGCATGAGGCTGTCAGCAATATCCGTCGAGCGGCGGCACCATGAGAATGCTAATGGGGGGAGAGAGAACGAGCGCCAAGCACTCCCTCAGGATTTTCAAGCATAATTGACAGTTATCCCTAATCATGGCGGCCACCTGTTCTTCAACAACTATGGTAACATCCATAACTTACACTTTCAACACTGACACAGAGGGCTCTGGGTTTGATAAACACAGTGCACAGATGGTTGCATAAAGTGCAAGCACAGTAAAATGAACAATGATGTTTGGTTTTATCATAACAGTAACGCTGCCTGTGTCCAGTTGGTAAATAGTTGAGCCTGCAGCGTCACGTTTGTGAAAGAAGGAAGCCTTGATCAAACTAATTAAGGCAACAAGATTGAAGAAGACACTCCATTGGGTTTTTCCTCTGAGGCTCTGTCAATTTCATGCATTTCCTCTCTTCCCCATCGCTCAAAGTTATATCTTAATTTAGCCTGGGTGGATTAATATTCAAGCCATCATTTCTATTTCAAAGGGGGCTCAATCAGATATGCACAGCAACTTCAATTAAACTTCTTTAGACTTCATTGTTCATCTCAGAGAAGTGGGTCATTCCACACGGAAAACAGTCAAAAAGATGTTTTGGCTCCGAGTGAAGAGACAGAGATGTTTCAGCCCACTGAACTGAAAAGCATCGTGTGTGGATCCAAACACTGGGATTGGTAAACTGTTTCGATGCCAGCTGCTAGTTTCTCTGCACTAAAGCAATGCTGTGTTACTGAGTTACTTTCCCCTTTATTTGCCTGGTGTAATCTCTCCTTCAGAGTCCCACCGCAACAGACAAGGCTGCATTACTGCCATTATGATATCCCCTTCAAGCTCTTTTATTAGCTAAGTAAACTGTGAGCTCATTTTAGTGCCCTCTGTAACTCTAAATCAATGTCAAAGACTCTTCCTTACAACTGGATTTAATATCGAATTCTCACACTAAGAAACAATACTGAGACCATTACCCAAAGTGGGCTGTCAAGGCTGATACAACAATTTCTTCAAATTGGCTCTGAGCAGGGTTCTCCTTTACAACACAGCCATACTATCCAGTGGGTCCATGCTGCCAATTAGTGAGCCGATCAATATCGGACAGCAGAGAGTGAACTGTTGTGGTATTGAAGGACTATACAAGTGTTCACAATAAGATACTGGTTAAGATAAAACAGTAGCATGTTAAAAGGATGTTTTAACATGAATGTGATGTCATTTCACAATATCTCCTATCAAATTAAATGACATTAATAACACTGATGTCACCATTCTGTAGCAATGGAGAAGTTAGCCACATGAGAAACTGTAGTGAGGTGCTGTTCACATATAAATAAAAGTAGGAAAAAAGGGAAAAAATGTGTTGCAAGCTAAAGCTCAATAAGTTTTCATCTAGAGAAGTCAGGTGGCCAAATCATACTTGTTTAATACGTCTGGAATAAACTAGACCACCAGTTTTACACTGAAGTGGTGAACATAATTCAATGGCCACTTTCTACTGTATAACAGCTGGTTTCTAGTTTTCAAATAGCTTTATTGAGCTGCGAAAACAGATTTCTATTTTGAATCATTGTGTTCAATGCTTATTTTCATTTACGGTCATAAGACATACAATCACCACAAACACATTCAAAAGTAGAACAAAATGAGGAAAAATGGGGAAAAATTAAAGAATGAAGGAGAAAGTAAGTAAATAAATAAATAAATAAATAAAAAACAATCATCCCATCTCTTGTCTGGCAGAACTTTCTCTCTCCAATACACTACTCTTGTTCCCTTGTCTCCCTCCTTATACTTACTGATCATTTGCTAAATTTAGTGAGTGTGGAGTAAATGGGCTGGGATATATTTTAGCACCTTTTTATGCTAACAGCTGATTTCTAAATTGTAATTCAAGTTGCATAACTGATGCCACCACAATAAATGAGTAGGTATTTCACCAACTTCTCAGACAGGATTAGCAGTGGCTGGTGGCCTTCAAACAGCAGAATGGCCCCGGTTAATGGGTTTAGGATCAGTTTATGCAAATGACTAACCTTTACATGAGTAATGTTGATTCAGAGGTAAAGAGGAAAGCATGAAAAAGGACGCCACGAAAAAACATCTTTAAGGAAATAATGTCCAGCCTGTTTTATGATAGCTGTCCTGGGTTACTCTCAGAAAAGCCATTTAGAAGAAATGTATTGGAATATAATAAGATAAAACATAAGACTTCCAAAACTCACAGGACATTTTCTGAAATCACTCTTCAAAATACTTTCAGTGGGCATCTTAAACGTGATTAAATTTGTTCATGTAAAAAAAAAAGTCATGGAGGCTTTTGCAGCATAAACGATAGTTTTATCTCTGAAGCAGATTGTCTACCTCTGAAACAGTCAAGAGAGGGGGCTCACCAAGGCACATTCATCCCCAGGCTGATGACAGGGGCATGGACAGGGGTGAAGGGCAGCTCCTGAAGTTGGCTTCCTTCATCCCGAGCTGAAGGTGACACATCCCTTTCCGGCTGAAGGTCCACTTCCAGGTGGGCGATACTGCTGACTGCTGAGCAGGCCTGGACAAAAGTGGGATGAGACAATGTCCATCTGTAATATAAAAAGGCATTAAAAACCAGTGTCCTTCAACAAACAAACCTTAGTTTAGCCACTAACTCTGGCAGGAAGCAACTTTTCTGGAATATTCCTTGAAACTGACTGTAAAAGGATGTTTGGTAGTGAAAGATGAGCAGAATATTGTCTGAATCTTTCAAACAATGCTTTGTTATTATTCTTATTTCAATGCGTTGAAAACAAGGAGACATTCTGACATCAGGAGACAGAAGGCGTGACTTTGTCTGAGTAATCATTCCCTCAAGCTGACTTGCCAATTATAAAATCATTACTTACGGTCTGTTGTTTTGAATTTTGGGGTTTCCTCCAGGATATAGCTCTTCTGTGTTCAACTGTTTTATGGCTACTGCTTTACTACTTTGGATTTTATCTGGTTTTGTGTCCCTTGATATCGGTAAAAAACCTCTATGATCAACTGGTTTATGAAAATGCTCTATAAATAAATTTGACATGAGGACAATACATCAGCAAGAGAAAGTGGTAAAGTCTTCCAATGCAATTTCTCAAGTCATTGAAGGGCAGAATACCTGGGATAGATTGTAAAAAGATGAATCAGCTCAGATAGTGTACCCTTAGGGACAAAGAACAGAAGGTACCATATGCTAGTCTCTAACACTGGATTCATTGTAGGTCGTAGACTTTCAAAACTCAAGTGACTCACTCTCACTAAATTTCTATCTGACACAAATCAGGCTTGTACATAGAGCAGGATTTCATCTTATAGTGCTTAACCTGCTAATCCCATTCTATCATTTCTTTGTTAATAAATCTAATGAGAAGATCAATACCAACAATATATATCTGTCAGTACTTTTACAAAATAAAAGATTTTGCATTTTAAGTGTTTTGGTCGCAGTTCAGCTGACTTCATTTGTGATTTCAGAGTAGAAGTTTCCCAGATAGAGCTGTGTAGTATAGTAATAATCACAGGAGAAATAGAGATGTTGTTCAGTTGGTACTGATTACAATGAATGGTGCCAAAATGCCAACATTGTCTACTGGCTACATTATAGCTCCACATATCATGAAAATAAACTTATCAATAATAAATTCACATGAATTAACATTTGTTTAGGTCTGAAAGTAGCTTTCAAAGACATTCCTGTCCAACAATATGACATAGTTCTTTCCAAATGACACCCGAGGATCCATAAAGTATATTGTTTCATTCTTTATTGTGTGAAGAATCTTTTTTTTCTTGTCCCTCCCTTTTGCTATGTAAATGTGCACAACAGTTTTGACCGTTAATCAATGGGCCATCATAAGTGAGGAGTTAAATGCCTGCAACTTATTGTTTATGTTTTCAATGTAAGGCAGTTTTGCATTTAATCTGTGTTGCAATTTAGTGACATTCTACAGTTAAAAGTATAAACAGAATATCAGCTATTTATGAAAAGAAAAAATAATTAAATTTCTTCTGTATCACTTTAATTGTTTTGTTGGGAGGCAGTAGTCCCTTCTTTATTGTCGCTGACAGACACAGCTGGAGGGGTATTAGCACAGATAATTAGTTAAGGAGTGCTAATGATGTCATTTTCAAGTGTTTTTTTGTGTTCTGGTCTTTGATGCATGCACATTGTTCAGCTGCCCTTTCAAAGGACATGCATGGCTGTGCATTATGGGGCTTTCCATCAGACATGCTGGTAATAACCTCGACCAAAGTCATGCTGCAACATTTGCATCCATGTTCCACATCTGATCAAACAGCCTGCAATATAATAACCTTAGGGAGTTCCATGGCATGATGTAGAGCCATAGCATGTTTAAAAGGCTCAAAGTAATGGCTTTATACTCTATATCAACCGGCTGCCATCAAGCCTATGCTGTGCGATGACAAGTGAGGAACTGCTCTTTGTAGGTATGACTGAAAGGGTTACAGGCAAGGACGAACGTAGCGTTTAAACAATAAATTGTGGAAGCTGATTCAATGACTCAGAATATGCAAAGATGTCGCAGAAACTCATTTACAGCAACGTAACTGAGAACTAACAGCAGCTAGTGGACTCAGGATATAATGCATCATATTGACAATTTCAGTGTTGACAGTGTTTTTAAAAGTCTAGCAGAGCATTGCTCAGTTTCAGACACAGAGTAAGCAACCACAATCTAGTGGGTGTCACCCAGTCAGTTGATTGATTGTGGTCAAGTGTTTTTATGTTTACTGAAAAATAAAACAACATTTTAACTCTAAATAGTCTGCAGGTGAATTCCATAGCTAACGTCACTTAAGGTTAATTGTTGCTGTTATAGATGATGTTGCATAGGATTAAAAAAATAAATCAAAATAAATAAATAAATTTATATGCTAATACATCGATTTCAACAGCAGCAGTACAATGAATATTTGGTGAATCAGAATAAAATCCCCAGTGTAGGAGTTTGAAGGGTTTATTCTAAAATTACTTTGAAGAATCAAATTATGTTGTTAAATATAAATCCAGAGGAAATTATAGTCTAAACAGGGAAAAATCAACAGATCAATAAATAAATCTGCAATAACAATGTAGATTTAAAACTTTTCCAACTCAGATTGCTCAAAATGGGCCTGCATTGTTTGTGACAAATGGATCTCAAAGTGAAGAAAAACTGATATTGTGTTGCCAGATATAAAGTAGATAGTTAAAGTAGGTATGGAGATACCGGAAAATTAGGAAAAAACCAATTTGAATAAACATCTATATGTATTTTTTACGCTATGGGTTATTACCACTAAATTTTAAAAAACTCACAAACCACTTTTGACTTGTCCCTGTGTCACATTTCACAATATAAACATATTGCTTGATTTCTTTACAAAAATACAAAAATACAGGATGTTCTAAACTTTTGACTCCAGCGTAATTAGACTGTACACACATATGAAATAGATACGTTGCTTTGACAGTTCCACAGAATAACCTACTGAAGTCTTTGAAAACCAAATTGAATTGTGCCTTTTTTAGCCATATTGTGTGTCTGATTTTATTGTCGTCTCCAGTAAAGCCTCATCCGCAGTTACTGGATTATTCCTGCAAGATGATTCATAGCTTAAGCTGTATGGATTTTGAGCATGAAATATGGGAGAAACCCATTAAAGATCTGCTGCCTAGTTACAATAGGAGCAAACGTGTACTGTGCAAGCAGGTGGAGAGGCCAGGACAGCTCTGAAACAGTCCTGCCATCGATGGTGATAACAAACGGAAATGAAGAAAACTTAATATAAACTGGCAAATGAAAGAATTAAATGTTGATTTACTGTATATACACAGAACGTTTCACATTTTCTCTTTAAAAATTGGGCAAACCGCTATAAATGAAATGCGGATACTGTAACTATGACTTGATTCCAAAGATAGGGGGAGAATTCAAATCTCCAGAAAATCATGGACTGAAGAGTCTGAAGACTGTTCAAATACATATTTCATGAGGTCAGGCTTCAAGCACAACTTTCTGTGGACTTATATTGTAAGGGTAAAGGGTGAACTAAGAGGGAAGGCAAAGTTCTTGGTTAGGGTGTCTGGGGTCAACTCTAGGGACACCCAGAAGGACATAACAACGGTGAGCACTTCAGACCAAAATTCAGAATCCAGATTCCAGTTTGTAACTCTACATTTAGCTTTACCCAAACAGGTAATTGAAATGTTGTGATGATCTATTTTCCAAAAGCTATTTGTTACATACTACACTTTAACTAGTACTAACATAATTACAGCAAAGCTACTTTGCATGAGACGTGGCATGAAGAAGTGGTACTGTTAAGAGAGTGACAGTCTGCAGCATCAAGCAATGCTTCAGCATAACAGTTCATAAATTCCTATATCTAAACACTAGCAATATGTCATGATCTTTTTTGTACATCAAAGTATGGTACATTTCAAATAACAATATTGATTTAGATTAGCAAAAAGAAAGATTGAGGGTTAATGCAAGGATTGCAGTATTATGATTTCTCTCTACCGCTCTTTAAACTCTGCAGCATGCTGATTCCCAAATATATGTATTTTTGAGGGTAAACATGGTCTAAATTAGCAAAGACAAGGTGGCTTTGAAAGGCTAAATTAATCTTCTGATTCCCAGCAGCAAACACCAACAACTGTGTGGGTAACAGGTTACTCTTGTGTCAGGAAATTATTCAGAGCTATTAAAGTCAGCACAGTATAGATGGGTCCATTACTTATGCTATTCCCTGGCTTTGGTCATAGGACTTAGTTCAGACGTTTAAATCTTGCCAGTCAGATATTGTCTCAGACATTATGTCCATTATCATCTGTATGCTACTTCACTTCACTGGGATCTCTGTGGTTTCAATGGGTTAAAAAGTATGCTTAAGACTGTTCACATTAGGTTTGAGCTCCTTGGGGAGATATGCTGTGGTTTGGTGAAATAGTGGTTCAAAGAAAACTCCACCAAATAATTTTAAGATGCTTTTAAACTGTATTTGACCCAAGTCTGCAAATAAATACAAGTGCTGTGATCTGCCACAGAGGCCATGGCATTTCAAAATGGGAGTTGATACAGTGAAGAGGCAGCTAAATATGAAAATAGGGTAAATCACTATTCAGAATGCATAAGGAAGATTAACCATATTTTCCAACAGGGAAAAATAAGTTGTTGCAATGCAGGATGCAGGATATCTTAGGGAAATTGAAGTAGTGTTTGTAGAAAGATTTGAAAAGCCCTGTAAAAGAATGACGCCTCTTTTTATTATAAAGATGAAAAGGAGCAACTCCAGCACCTCCAGCAGCTACAGCACCTCCAGCAGCTACAGCACCTCCAGTTGCTCCACAGCAAAGAGAGAACAAGGCTGAAGCTCGTTTAAGAGATTTTGTGTGTGTATGTGTGTGTGTGTGAGAGCATACGGGGATGGAAATCTTACGACATGTGACAGCTGGTGGGCCGATGCCAATGTGGAGGGATGGAGCACAGAAGGAAAGGGCTGTTGCCATGGCAACGCAGAGCTGGAGTGGCTGATGGTCGGGTAGCGTGAAGAAGCTGCCAGCTGAGACAGTGAGAGCTGCAAAGAAACAATGCAAATGATCCACTGTTATTATTTTGATTGTGATGAACAGGACTCAGGAATATACGTCATGCAGAAAGACACATGTGCCACCTCAGATGAGAACAAAAGACCATTACACTGCTTTAGCGCTTATAGGTCCCTCTCAGTCCATCCACCTCTCCACCCACAGTCCTTCAACACTGTCATCCCCAGCAGGTCACACTCAATACTGTCTACCTCCTTCAATGCCACAGTCACTGGGTGTACACTTCAGGACACTTGTATAGCACATCAGGTATATGGATGTATATAGAAACCTGTCAAGATTCTCTCAACTACAGAGAGAACAGAATTTTGAGATGTCAAGAAAAAGGACAGGATGTTTATGTAGCAATTATTATGAAAAGAGCAAAGGAGGAGTTGAGATGATATTATTAGTGAGTAAAAAAAGGGAGGGTCCTCCCTTCCTCCATGAAGGGAGGACAGGATGGATGGTTGGATCAACCAAACATCCAACATAAACACCAGTCACCCTTTTCTGCTATTTCTCAAATATGATCAAGATGTTTAACCATGTTTAAAAAACAACAACAAGGTAGTCATTTTTGAAACCTCAATCATAGTATTATCATGTCATAAACAGATTTTTTTCCAACAGCGATTTGTAAGAAGTTTCGGAAGGCGCAGACCAGTGCCAATAGGGGCACCAGCTGTTCTGTGTCAGTCTGGGGGCCAAGAAGAAACTATGTGATGATGCATGTATCTGAAATGTTTCCTCTGCATATTTATTTTTAACTCTGTGAGGATGCCTCCCCCTGTTTTCTGACCTGTATATATTTTAATTAGCTGCTTACGATGTTGCAAATGCAAATTCTACACTTTCTCCATGTTTACTCATCACTCAGACTTGTATTTGGGAATTTCGGTAAAGGAGCCCACCGTCTACAACAACCAACACACAATTATACATGGTATATTTGTAACGATTAGGGCTAAGAAAGAATCAGAAACTGTTTATTGACTTGGTTCTAAACAAAACAATCACAGGAAGTTGATATTTAAAATCATAAGACTTTAATTAGTAAAGAGAGGTGAATGTCTTTACAAAAAAACAGAGTAAATGCTATTTTTTTATTTTTTTATTTTAGATACTGTATTCATCCCACAGGGGGAAATTCTTTCTCTGCATTTGACCCATCCCTGAGCGGCAGTGGGCTGCCCCTACATTGCAGCACCCGGGGAGCAAATTAGGGTTCAGTATTTCGCTCAAGGATACTTCAACTTGTAAACTTGCAGGGGCTGGGGTTCGAACCACTGACTTTTTGTTCCGTGAGCGACCGCTCTACCTCCTGAGCCACAGCCGGATTTCAACCCAAAATCTTTGGTGTTAATTTCTCTTGTATTATCACTTAAAAGTTGTAGTTTCAAAAAGCGACCTTCAGAATGCTAGCTAGATATTTGAAACATGTCTGCCTTATAATTAAAATTTCAAGTATCCTTTAAACGTAAATTTTATTCATGCATTAATGTCATTTCTTATATATCTGGTTTAGCAGCAAATTAGGTAGAGAAGCTTTGCCATCCTTTCCAAGGCTACCTCTAGATCCTCCTGGGGAATCCTGAGGCATTCCCAGGCTAAAACACATGTATTATACCTCTGGCATGAGTCTGCCCGGTTGGATGTCTACAGGGAGGTGTATGGGAGGCTAATGAAATTTTTGTACTCTCTATGCAAAAGAGCAGCAGGTCTGCTCCGACTTCATGTAGGATATCTGAGCTCCTCACTTTGTCTCTACGTGTGAGCCTAGACATTGTGTGAAAGAAACTTATTCTGGTCTTGGAGTGTTTCTTTCTGGACTAATGAGCATGGCTAACCAAATATTCCCTTGACTGTTCCTTCTTGATATTTATAGCTGCACTATTTCACCTCGAATTAAAGTGACCAGTTAACAATTTGAATCGTGAGGTCTGAAATGCTTTGTGAAACAATTAAAGATTTGTCAATTCCCAATGACAAAAATTCTACCAGCAAAACTAGAGATTCATTTCCCTAGAGAACCTACATCTAAGGCATCTCTTTTTGGGGTAACAAGACGGACTTTTCTGTTGCAGCCCACTTCATTATTTCGACCAAAACTGTTGGCAATGCTAACCACTGAAAACACATTGCTTCCAGTGCTTTAGATGATTTAGCAGGAACGATGGGCAGCATCCATATGCATTTAGGTGGTAGATCAATCAGCACTAGATACATAGTTTTACTAGTCCACATTTGGCCTAGGTATATCGAGATAATTAAAAGAGAAACAAGGCTAATACTGACCTGATCAGTTGGTCTCATGTGTTATTGAATCTGCTATGGTTAAAACAAACGTTATTGCATTGAACCATATTGGGGAGTAAAACAGGAGATGTTCACTCATTGATGTCTTAGACATGCATACACATTATATTGATTTGCATTGTCTCTTTGGGCAGTCAATAAGTGACTGCGCTGTTGCGGTGCGGTGAAGAAACACCAGGGATGGGTATGACTTGTTTCCAGCAGAGATTACTTGAACATGTTGAGCTCACCTGTGAAAATGAACCCAATTTTCCACCATGAGCTAATCCTCCAGCAGCTTTAAGGTCGGAAAACTCTTTCTTATCCATGTCGTATAGCATCATATACTGTTAATTCTGCATCAGCTTGTTCCAATCCTCCATTGAAGATGCATGATGTTTACTCTGGGTGCAATACTTAGACAGAAGACTCCATGTTTTCATTACTGAACCATTCCTTCGAACTGAAATAGCTTAGATGCCTTGGGAGTCATTCTATACACAATTCTTCGAAATTCATAGGATAACTGGGTCTGCGCAGAAATGGTTGCATATTCACTAAAAGTAAAAAGTTCCGTGGCTGAAGAGCCTGAGCTTTTAATGCCTAACCCCGAAGCAGATTAGTGAGGTTGAAAAGGTTAAGCTGAGCTCAACATTTGTACTAGAAGTGGCCACTCCTTAATAGGAAGGCATCATGCTAGAAAGGCAAAGGTAAGGACATACAACTAAAGCTATTGGAATACACCATAATACAGTCCGTCAGGACGTGTGTGTCTGCACCCTCAGCAATACTACCTCACGGCAAGATGTCCTCGTTTCAGACCTCACTAGGTTTGACTCTGTCTTCTCTGTGTTTGCTTTATGCTTTGTCTTTTTATTTCCTCTTGGTGCCCCACACCCCAAATAACATCGACTGACAATGAATAGTTCATGCAAAACATTTGGCCCATCTTCCCGTGGGATTACAAGACAAAGGAAATCTAGTACTGTTGAGCTGTATTAAATCCACAACAAACTGAATTTGAGTTTAACACAGCTGCTGTTGGCCGTCAAATCTTTTTACTGTCACCTCTTAATTCTTTCCTTTGGGTATTTTAATACTGATAATATATATTTTAGGTAGATAATGGTAGATGTTAAATATAACTGGAATAGACACATTCAACCAACATAGTTTGTCTTACTTATACAAGGTTTCAGAGTAGATACTAGACATAGACTGATGGTAAATTTACAAAAGCTGATATAATATTGATTATTTGGAACCAGAAAAATCCAGCAGCCAATTAAATCACATAATAAGTTACGGGATACTGAACTGATTTTCCTAAAACCTTGTGGAAGAGATGAGCATGGCCAGGACACAGAACAGACATACAGTATGTAAGATTCTTCAGCCTTGGTGGAGGTACAGAATGTACTCTGAGAGCCATTCTAGTTAATAAATACATTCAAAACTGATAGAACTAAGCATAAAAAACCTATGTAGGAGTGATTTTTTATCTTTGGAGCTATTATTTTCCCTCAGAGTCAGTAATTCCAGCCATTGGCCACTATCAGAGACAAATTCTGCTGATAAATAGTAGCAGTAGATTGTAAGATCTTGTCAGCACCGATTAATCAGTTTGGCTGATTGATCGGTCTACCTCTAGTGAATACAGTCATATATTAATTCACTCCACAGTTTGTACCCGAGGAAATACTATATTACTGTAGGGTTAATGATAAAATTAGCTGTTTTGTCTGCACGGACTGATCAAAATGTCTTAAAATGTCAAGACTGTCACAAGTCAGTACTCACAAGCTTTTGCTAAGCCATATGACAATTTACACACACATGCTTGTGATCTCATGTTGAGTCACTACGTCCCACACACAGAGGGTGTTAAACACACCACGGTCAGTCTGCATGTGAAGATCTCTCACACATACATGCACACCTGAGAACATGCAGTGAAAGGCAATTAGTGGTGGCATTGGTGCGGCTGCCAATGTTCTGAACTCAGCCTGTTTGCCCTGACAGCCAAACAGATCATATGTTGACACTCCGGCTTCGTGGGACCTGCTTGTGTGTTCGACTATGTCTGAGGCATTATGTGTGTCTAAATATATACAGTATGCTAAACTGAGATGTGTGTGAAATGACTGTCTGAGAGACAAAGACCTTCAAAGATGATCATTTGGCCAACTTCTGATGATTAGTAGAGGTGTATATGGGGGGGGGGGTGGCTGTGACAGGAGGTCAAGTTAAGTGAGAAACAGGTTTGGTATAGAAGGGAGGAGGATTAAGAGGAAGATCCAATGAAAAAAATGAAAAATGAGAATAAAAAATATTGAGAACAAAAGACACGAGCACATGAAAGAGGAAAATATAAGACATGCATGAGGAAGGGAGAAGACCAAGCCGAAGAGTCAACAGAGGGGGGCTGGATGTAAGTAGTGATGAGTGATAATTATGTGTGAGTGCGACAAAATGAGAGTGTACAGGACGGAGTGAGATGCTACAAAAACTGATACGGTTAACAGCCAGATTAATATCCACTGAATGATAGGAAATAGCAAACACAAGTGACAATAAATACAAACTGAGATAATGTAAACATGAAAATCAATCAATTAAACATTTGTAGGTTATCTGCAGGTCTTGGGAGGTTGAATATTTGGGTGACGGCACGGGAATGAATCCAGCACTATGATTGGTCTAACCTTTCTTCTTCTTTTGGTTTTTAGCAGGCTATACACACTTCTTGAGTACAGCATGCACGTTGAACTCACAGGCATCACTAGCTTGTTGCATAGAGTGTCAAGTTTGATGCTAAAGTGTGTGCAGGTTGGCAGGTCTGTCTGAAATGGGATTCCCTAAATACAACACCAACGTTTGCAACAAGACTTTCAAAAACTAGACGGTTACGAAAGCTGTGTGTGAAAGAGAGATTCAAAAACTAAGTTTGACTGAGCCTTTGTCAGCTGCCAAACAGGACTCTGTCTGATACAGATTGAAACACAGCCCCACCACTAGTCCATGGCCTGTAAGACCATCTGGGTCAACAGAGCACTAGCATGACCCTGACACATGACTGCAGCCTGATGCAAGAAATCATTATCAACACCGGGAAACAAACTCAGCTGCTCTCCCAACGTTGGTATAAATACCACAGGATCCTTAGCATTCTGCACGACGGCACACTGAGTGTCAAGGATCAATAATTTATGCAAGCAAGAGAAAACTGTCAGATCCTTACGATGCTTACAGACAGAGCAGGAGTGTTTAGAGAAAGATGTCGTTGATAAATCAGCACTTGACAGTCATGTTGAAGAGGAAAGAAAGAATTTGTTTAACAGGAAAAATCATTTTGTCACTGAAAAGACTGTATTTTTTACAACATTATCACCGAAAGGGGAGGAGGCATGGATTTAGCGAGAGGCACAGAGAAATGTATTTGTGGATTTTGCAGCAACGCTTACTTAGGTTGTTACTAATGGCAGGGTGACTGCCAAGATCAGTGGCATAGCTTCACACAATGTTTTCTGTTACATTGCTTTAATCGGATTCCTGGATTGTGATTAAAGCACAACTGCTCCTTATTTACTATGTATATGTGTGTAAGGGACATTTACTGTAAACTTAAAGCTGTTTTAACTGATTTTATGGCCACTTGTAAGAGCCAGGGCAGGACTTTGACATGGGCAAAGTGTTCTGCCCCACACTAAGGGCTCCAGGATGTCTTGTTACCTGTAAGCTGCAGATCAAGACTATGTGGGGGCACACACACTGTGAATAAAACCATGCTGATTCCTTTTCTTTTTGTCACTTGTGACGAGACTCTGTCACATTCTGCAGAAATATTGTTTGTTTGAACTCAGTTAATAAAACTCACAAAGGACCATTTTTCCTCGTTCTCACTTGTTCATCTCAAACCCTAGATGAAAGCATTTCTGCCACCACAGCGCAAATGTTTAGCAACTCTTTGTAGATTTACACATTGAAAAAACATGGAGGAACATTTGTATTCAGATAACAAATGAAAGTCGAAGACATTGTTAAGACTGTAGGCAAGTCAGATTTTTTTTTTCTTATATCAAATCTTTGAGAAAGACTGTTAAATGAATTAATTTGCAAGTGATCTGAGTGATTAGATCTGACCAACCTAGTTTCTACATGGATTGCTGTGGTAACAATCGCATCAGTGACACTTGTGGCCAAGCAGAAGAATTAGAAATAGAGGTCATCATCTCGTCCGCCAAATAGTCACACTGTCAAGTCGTAGAGTAGAAAATGTATTTATTTTATTTATCTGTGCAAGGAGCATCAGGTCTCTGTTTTGTCCTCGATGCTGTTTGTATTGGTATGGATTCTGCTCTGTCACTCAGGTCCACTCTGATGCACTTCCCTCATACTGGCTATGACATTGTTGTTGTGTGTCACATTGTGTGCCATGTTGCAGGTGACAAAAGAAGTAGATTAGAGTGGCCAGATTCTCCGGACTAAGCAGCATCAGGAGAAATTTGAATCACATTTCACACCACCTTCAAATGTACTGTAGCTTGGATCTGATTTGCAAAAATCACATTTTATGTTTTTCTTGCTGTCCCTTTACTCTCCGAGTAAAAAATATCTGGCCTGTAGGGACTGGATATTTTACACAGTCTGTCTGGTGTTTGATGTACTGTAGGAAGCGTTACCATTAGTTTATCAGATCTTTTTGTTAAAAACAGCTACCTACTGTTGCTCAAGATGGTTAACAGTTTTGTTTGCAGGCTAGAAAACCAAAACATGAGCTAACAGAGGCTCATAAGTCAATTTCACAAGACTCATTGTTATTTCTTGGATTAAAATATTATTAATCTGAAAAATATTACCTTTACTGCAGTTTAAAATCAAGAGTATCAAACTTTTAAACAAAGACATAACCCAATGTTGTTCAGCCTTAACTGGTCTGGCAGCCAATGCTGGAAAACCTTAAATAGAAACTACTGTGAAAATGACATTTCCTGATTACATTCCACTTGTTCACAGTAAGGTCACTACATAATGATGTCCACAATATCCACTTCTGTCCTCAGTGGGACATAAGTGCTGCTCTGGGGGGGAAAAATGACATGATTGCTTTAAATAACAGCTAATCAAGTGTTGTTTTCTGTCTTACAAAGTGTTCTCCACCTTTGGGTAAAGCTAATTGCTTCTTTTGGAAAACATGTAGTTGAACCTAAACCCTTAAAGCATGGAAATATGATGTACCATTAAGTTCTACTTATTTACAGTGGAAATACTTTGATGGATTATTAAGAATATTCAAATAAAACACAAAGGGTTTGTCATATATTTTAATTTTAAAAATAGCTCTTTCTGTTTGTTAGGCCAGACGTTTTTAAAATTGAGTAGGGAAAAAAAAGACTCATATGCAGAGTAATATGTCAAGATACGCATTACTGCCTTGTGCCATATGAGCTGCCCAGTGTGACCACAGTCATCTCTTGCTACCCAGTGGGAGCTGCCCACTTACCGGCTTCCACCACCCTCGCTGCTTTATCAAAATGAAGGTCGATTTGCAGAGTTCATGGGTGCAGCGCTCCCACAGCTTGCAGCCCGTTGGTTCAATTTAAAATGACTCAACATTGCGGACCGTGGCTCATTTTGGCCCACAGAGCTACCACTGAAACAGATCTCTCTCCTCCTCCACTCTGTTGCATTACATTTCTGTGTGTGTGTGTGTGTGTGTGTGTGTATGTTCTTGGCCTCATCCTGAGAGAAAGCAGCATCCATCACAACTCCCAGTCTCCACTGGCACCTCTACTCACTCTGAGGAATGACAGTAACACCCTGTAGTTTAGCTCAGCCAGAGTGAACAGACACAGAATACACACACAGCAATGCACACTGTTGGAACACATATGTTTGATGTGCAGTATCCCATTAGGAATAGGATATGAGTCAGTCATCATCGCCCACCTCAGTTTCAATGGATGGATGATTGTGGTGCATTTGAATTAATAGAATTGATCAGTGTATCAGCTGCCTGTGGGAAGCCTTTGCTGCACCAATGCTAATGTGACATTTAATCTGATTTGATGCAACTAAGGCATGATTGGTATCATCAGTATTACTTCCATTTCCCAGATTTCTGTAGTAATTTTGAATGTTCCATGGCTGACATAGAGAAATATTTTTTTTTCTTTCACCAATAATATTTCAACAGACACACAGCCACACACTTCCATATTTTTGCTGCAAACATACTCAGTAACACTTTGGCTGCAGGAGGTTTTGATAGACCAAACCTTTCTGGATCCTTGTACAGGTAAATAAAACAATTAAAAGAGAAGAAAAAAAAATAGAAAAACAAATGTGACTAAACAGGCCTCTTTTACTAAAACCAACTACGCCTCCCAGTCACATTGTAGTCAAGAGATTCTGAACAGTTCTCACTTTATTCATGGCATTTCTTAGAATTTGGAGGCTTGACCATTTTCTTCAGCTGCTTGACAAAGTTGGGGCATTAGACAAAACAGTTTTGTCATATTTGCTCCTCCAGAGTTTAAGGTTAAGCTGTTTGTTCATTTTAGAAGGTGACACGGTGTCTTACCCGGGGGCCTTGAGGAGATTCTGGTGGAGAAGCTGGTGGAACATATTTTTGACCTAAAAACACAAGCAAGAGAAAAGAAGATAAAGACAAAAAGTCTGTCCAGTAAAATGTACATTACAGTCAAGTGTAAAAATATACACTGTGTAAGGTTTATCACTTTCACATGTTCTTGATGTATTCACTTGCATATCACTTGTGTGTTTAACAAGCTCTAATAATACTACACGTATTCTGCATACACGGCAGCACAGGTTGGGTTTTTTTATAGTGCGGTTTGACATTCAACTGATTGTTAGCTTGTGAGAGGAAATGGACAGTGACAGCTAAATGTCATCTTATCTGATTTCCTTTCTTGTTGATTGTATCTGCAGTTAGGTGGCATCCTGATGTAAAAAAAAATATACTGTAACAATTTGTACTGAATAACTTCTGCAAAATAAAAGCCTGTACTGAAGACTTGGACAACAGAACCACTAAACTTATTTATCCAATGTCACACAGAGTAGGATTTTATTGTCACACTAAAGTCCAACAATACTTATACCCGAGTTTTTTTGAAATCTAAATGAAAGACTCTGTATCTCTTTGTCCTTGTTTCCCACTCTTTCTCACCCATTGTACTCAACTTGATTGGCCTTTTGGAATTTGCTTCAGTTGCCTGTGGTGTCTTACTGTAGCTCCCATCTGTTCAGAGAACACGTGCACACAGTGGACACGGTGCAGGACTGGCCGACTCTCCCACAAATGTGGTCTGGCACCCACCCCTTTGCAGCCATCCTGCTTGATGCATATGTAAAATGTCACACTTAGACGCCAAACGCTGCTATGTTATTATAGTACGTTATTCCTTTTTTTTCTTGTGGAATGCCGGCTTGCTATTTAAAACACAAACCGGAGCAGCGTTGCACCGCCGTTGTTTTGTTAAACAAAGCCGTTGAAGAGAGGGGTCTTCGCTGCTGCGCTGTTGTGCGATCTATCTGTACCAGGAGAACATGCAAACTCCACACAGATAGGCATCAGGATGAGATTCGAACCTAGAACAGTCTTTCTGTGATGAAGCCATGGTGTTTAACACCACACCACCGAGCCGCCCTTCAGCTGAATTATGATGCAGGATGAGACTTTCCATCCCTCAAACTAGAAATTGCATCGATGTCCACCAATGAATGACTTAGTAGGTCATTCTTAACCTCTCATCACCACCACCACCACACACACACACACACACACACACACACACACACACACACTCATGGAAAAACTAAGTCAAGTCAATATTCCAGTCTGAACACTAGCCCAAATCACTTGCGTATCTTAGGTGATCATCTGAGGACCCTTGGGCACTGACTGAAATGTAATTAATAGTGTTTATCAAGAGCCTTCTTTATGCACCCATCATGTTGGCCCTGATGAACGCTATCCTTCTATACCAAGATAAGTTAACAGCATCATTAGTGGGGTAAATCATCAAGTATACGACAAAGTTGCACTAAAGCTCTTACTGCTGTCACAGGGATTGAGTGGCTGTGTGTAGCGTTTACTGCACTTTAATCAATTCACTGACAGATACAGAGCAAATCAGCAGTTTGGGTTTCAATGAGAGACGTTCAGACTGCAAGCAATGCGATGCAGACAGTGGTACGTCACTTATCTGTGTGCAGGATGTGGAATTTTAATCAGAACTTTGTTTCAGTGGGAGGTATCTTCAAAGCTTGGGGTTCAGGAGGTATTTTTGGAGGCGTATCGTGGAACGGTCACGCTTAATTGGGAACAACACATAAAAAAGCATCTGCTTGAGAAATTGAGCGGCATCCACTAATAACCCCCTTAGAATATGAGAAGATGAAAAAAACAGGTTTATTTTAACATTAATCATTGTCCTTATAGAAGCAAGGAACAGCCAATATGTATGCTGAAGCTTTTCGGTAACGAAATCTCCTTTGCATGTGAAAACTGCATATCATTGCCACTGGGAGGTATGTAATTGAGTCTGAGAAGGTATTTTTAGAGATTTGATGGTTTTCTAGCAGAATAAACCAAAAAAGATTCATGGAGGTTTAGAGAGGTTTGAGACAGAGCAGGATTATGACAGTAGCTGGATGGGTAAAACATGGAACCCTGTTGAATTTGGATGTCTAAGGCCTATTTTTTTGTAACAAATAGTTTGATGAGATTTCATCCTGACCTGTGCAAACTGGACAGGATGGAGGCCTTTCTATTTGAGAGTCCAACAGTAATCAGTTGCTGAGTGTTAAAAGATGTAGTAATCATACAAAAATGGATGAATCAAAACTTTGACTTGCTGTTGGGGTTGGATGAAAAGTCACTGGAAAACCAAAGTACCTTGGATTTGACTAGCAGTATATAATATAATATAATACAATATAATATAATATATTTGACTAAAAACAAAATACATTGCCAACAATCTCAAGGTTAGCCAAATATGTTTATAAGAGAAAATAGAGGCAAACTGTTTGTTGTAAAGATCCATCACAGTTTACAGACTGAATTCTCTTTTGTAGAGATTCTGAATGGCACAAATACAAGCACCGACTAAAAATAAAAGTAGTAAAAATGTTGGGGTTATAAACAATTTAGTCAGATTGTTGTTGTCCATGGTCAGACCAAAGCTCTCCTCTAACAGCAGACATAAGCGCATGGATGCAAAATAAGGCTTGTTCAAGAACAAGAGACCTTAACGGACAGCCAAAGTCTTCTCCCAGCATTTTAACTTTATCGCTGTAGTCCCTTCAGACCCCAATCATGAAACATGTTAATCATGCAGAGAGCAGGTGGTGCAATTGAGATAACACTGCAGAGGTGGGGGGCTTTATTACACGAAGAGGACAGGCTAATTTGATGCTTGTTGCTTAGAACTTTGATTACACCTGGGTGTTGCTGCACACTTGAGGTGCACCCACGAAACATGCAGAAATATACCACACAGTTTCAGGACCAGCAAACATATCTTTGTTGTAGAGCAACAAAAATGTGGTTCCTTTTAATGCTGTGAGCAGGGAAGACACTCTCACCTCCTTCCTGAAGGAGAATGCTCCATATTACCTTGCTCCTAGTCCTTTCCAAGTAATGAACACTTACTTAAAAAGCCATTATGAATTAAATGATGATATTTACCCCGAGAAGGTGATGAAAGTGATCTTCTCTGATTCGTCCTCAAAGATGCCTTAGGGCTGGTTGTCTTCCTCTCCAGACTGGACAATAGTCGAAATGTTATTGCGTCCTTTGACTCCGACGCCTCCGTGAGAGGAGAGAGTCACATAAAAGTTTTAGTTGGATAATGACTAGTTAAGATTCTATACAGGACACACTGACTGAGGACTGAGGAGGTAACAGACAGAGCAAGATATGTAGCAGCAATGTGTAGTTATTTTAAAATACTGGATTCTCTCACTCTCTCAAAGAAAAAAACTGTGAAGATGATTTACAGCACATTTTTTAAGGAAGGTGTAATGGGACCTGTGGAGGCCTACCAATAAAGACCATTATCCAAATGCACCACATAGTGCCAAAAAACAATCGAGATAATGTGAACTTTTTCTTCAGGGAAACATCTGTGAGAGTGCTGAAAGGGTCTGGGTTCAGATCATTGTCTGAACACCTTTCGACGCATTATTTACATTTTGTTCCTTAGACAAAGATGCTCCTCTGTGTTACTTACCTGAGCTGCGTCTGGGGCTAAGAGTGGCGTTGGGCTCTGACTTGTGGCTGACGGCAGGATGCTATAGACCATGACTCCCTGAGGGTTTGGCGTTGCACCTCCTTTCAAAACAAGCTGTATTTCTTCCCGCTTCCAGTCAGCAGGCTCCTGGAAGGGGCACCAAATCCCCCAGCGAACGCACTGCATGAAGGACGCTCGGGATGTGGAGGTGGCAGACAGCTGTGTGTTGGAAAACGACATTCCATTAGAGGACAATCAGATCGTGACATGTTTAATATTGTTTTAATATATGGAAATCTTTTTGTGACTCCAGAGAGAATACTATTTCTTCGAAGTAAATGCCTGTTTGACACCTTCCCTAATTTGTGACATTGTCAAAATAAGCCATTATTCATTACTTTGCTTGAGCAAGTATGGATTTAAGAGAACATTTGCTTTAATGTCAAGCCAAGACAATACAACAACCATGCTGCCACCATAAGCACGTACAAAAATAAAAAATAAAACAGTTTTACCAGGTTGGTGATTGCAACTGTAACTACAATTCCTCCAAATACTGCAGCAGGGTCCATTGCGTTGCAGTAAGTGTAGACGGTGGTGTCTTTTTTTTTAAAGTTAGCACAATTTATACTCCATTATAGTGTTAGGTTTAAAGTTATTTTAGAAAACTCCCTGTTCATGATTAATATAGCCACTACATAGGAGCCATTATAACAATGGTCCCAAACCACTATGACAGACTTTAGCCATCTTAGCAGCACTGTATACACATTGGTGTGGCTATGGCTCAGGAGGAGGAGGGGTGGTCCACTTATTGGAAGGTCGGTGCTTTGACCCCTGGCACTTCCAGTCTATATGTCAGTGGTCTGAGTAACTGTGTGATCGGTCCCCATATCCATGATATACACCACTAGGTGAATGCTGGCTTGTGTTTTAAAGTGCTTTGAGTGGTCGGCTAGACTAGAAATGTGTAATAAAAGTACAGCCCTTTGTCCATCCATTGATCTTCTATTACCACTTATCATCTGCATGGCTGCAGGGGCACTAGAGCATATCCTTGACACTTGGCAAGAGGCGGAGTAAGCCCTGGACAGGTGACCAGTTTATCACAGAGCTGACAACCATTTGCACAAATATTCACACATATGGGCAATTTAGAGTTACACATTCACCTACCAATTCAATATATATACCTATTCAAGTATATTACATGTTTTCGCAGTGTGGAAGGAAGCCAGAGCACTCAAGAGGGAACCCATGCAGACACAGGAAGAACACGTACGCTACATCACCTCCCCTTTTTGTGATGGCCTAATTAAAAGATTGCTCTCATTTGTGCATACAGCATGCCACATGAAAATGCAAGACCAACCCACAGAGCAGCACCAAGGGCTCTTTGATTGCCGAGTTGATACTGCACTTGTTGCCACATAAGTGGACACAGTGTTTTAATACCTGTAATAAGCTCATACGCCGTCAGTGCTCCTGTTTTACACTTTGCAGGCAGCCTGCAGGTAGGAATGGGTGGAGACAGCTAACCTAATGGGTAGACTGAACCTAGGTTAGTTAGCTGGCTCGTTTTGTTGTTTTTTTTGTTTGTTTTTTGTCTCTCTTCCATCATCATCATCATGTGCCTTTTCAGCTTGGTTTTCCATACATACATTAACATTGGAATCACCACTAGCTTACAGACCAGACATTCATTTTTTATGTTAATGTGTTTTTGTCCTTGCTCAAATGACATGTTGCTTAAATTACTGTAATTTAAATCATGAGCGGTCTCCTTCCTTGTCTTGCTTACCAAGTCTGGACTGTACCATACCAGAAATCCTAAAAATGCTAATTTTTGCTGAAGGGCGCTTTGAGGAAGTGTCTATGGATGTTTATGGATGTTTTTTTGTTTTTTTTGCCATGACAATGGGTCTTTAGTGAAATCTATTTGAAGTGCTGTCATCATTCACAAAATACAAACTTTTCAGAGCTTTTACAGTCACCTGAAAGTCCTTCCTAATTTTCCCTTTAGCAGCTGCTTTTTCCATAAAATCCTCTTCATATAGAAAAATGATTGGTGTCATGCAGCATCAGGGATTCTAATGACAGTTGTTCACAGCAAAGCACAGCAGCGATTTGCACCCTAATGAAGAACTCCTATTGTACAGGACATTATGCCTGCATCTATAAGGTTCGGTCACACATTTTACAGTCAAGGTTAAAATTCAAAACAATGATATATTTCTGGTGGGGGGAAAAAATCAATCACAGCATTGTCTTATCAACTAAATTACATTTGAATAATTTAGAAAGCAATATGAAAATAGATCAACATAACAAAAAATCGTCGGAACTGCTGTACTCCAGTGGGTTTACAAATTACCACAGCTGACAATATACATGGTTTATATGTTATGGGTCTAAATAGTAGGTCACACATGCAGTTTAGAAGCAGCTTTGTTGTGTATGAACGTGATTTACAATCACTCCCATCGCACCTTTATTCCATGCAGCCATCCCAGGAAAAGTAATCATCCACAGGGGACTCAGAGGTTTTGCAGGATCGATTAATAAGCTAGTCAGCCTCAGACAATTGTAATCAATCATAGCTAGGACAGTGCAGAATACAAAAGGAGCCTGTTACGCCACATGACTAGATAAAGTGTAGCATATAATAGTTCACAATGCTTACAGTTCCCCTGAGCACATTATTTACATGCAATACCATAATCCTGTACAACAGGTCATCATTCATGTAAGCATCATCTTTATTCTAAATGTCAAGCAGAGTCTATTAGTGGGTATTATGCAAAACATGAGCTGTCTGTCGTAGTCTTCAAGCAGAATGTGCCAGTGGAGATGCTCTTAAGTGCTGCCAAAGCATGGCATCAGTGATTTAACTTCTGTATGTGATGAAATAGCACCATTTAATCAAAACATCATAACTGCTCTTAAAAGCACTTGACACAACTGGGGAAAATGATATTCAGTCTCTACGTCTTCTGGGTGAGCACACTTTTAGATACAGCGTTGAGATTTATAACGTCACATTACCTCTCACAGCAGAATCTTTACAGCTTCTCCAAATCATTGAGAGCTCAACAGAACCTTTATGACAAATCTAACTGTATAAATATTTTGAATAGCTTTTGAATAATGCATCAATGCTCTTTTTTCTTCCGGTGAGTGTCAGATTATTGTGCATAATGCAAAGTAATCTTGCTGTCCACTTACTGAAGCTTACTAACTAAACTTAAGTCCAAAGTCAAGGGTTCAGATAGGTTAATGGAGCTGACATTTTGCATGCTGCAAAGAAACAGAGCACTGCGGCAAGGACTACGAACAAGAAACTTGAAGAAGTTAAACCTGTTTTACAAAAGACAAATGAGAATATTACTTCTTCTTCTTTTTTCCAATAGAAATCAACAGATCTTAACCCAAACACATCTTCAACTTGCATGGCTGGAAATGCCTGTTCGATTTGTGCCACACTTTTGAAAATTAGATACAGATTTGTCAGTCAGGACTGATGTTGCCTGTGTCTGACAGCAGGTAGGAGAATGCCTGGTCCTATCATGAAATGTATGTAGTGAGAGGACCTGTTCTTAGAGGACCTGTTCAAAGCTTCACCCATTTCAAGAGACCCCAGATGCAGATCAATACTCCATTCATCTTGAGAGGGAGTTTGTTTCAGACTATAATTTTACCCGCAAGTGGCATACACATGCTATTTCTTTGAATCGTAACTCAGGCAGTATATGGCAGCCAAAAAACAGATAGAAATATATGAGGCATCGACTCTTTTTCCTTCACATGGGGTTGAATTAATAAGATGCTTAATATGAAACATTCAATCAAACAAGTCTATTTTAGAAGTGATGATTTTCTGGCAGTGATTCAATTAGACAAAGATCATTTATGGCACAGGGAGTAGCCAGTAAAAGTTGGGAGGCAACTTATGTAATGTGTGTGTTGTTTGTTTTTTTCCAGAACATGAGGGAAAGAACAAAATGAGTGTCTAGCACATGACCCAACACACTTCTTGCATTATTCAATGAATGCATTCGGTTGCAGGGATGATATGGGAGCAGAGCTCTACGACAACGAGAGAGACAAAGGACAAATCAGCAGCCTCTTCTACACAGATGCCTTCAGCATAGGAAACAGTTTTTTATCTGTCCTACACTCAGAGCCTATCACTCACTTTCATTCTTTCAATGAGAGGAAACAGAATAACTTTATGTTCAAAACTACACCGATGAAACACGAGTGAGTATGAAAAGTAAGAGGAGTAACCTGAGCCAAAACTACACATCTTCCGACACGTGTGAAATGAACACCCTTGCCTTTGAAACACATGGCTGGAAGCAACTATTACTGTTAGGATCTCAGTGCTTTGGTTTTGAAGTGCTTTGAAACAGGGTGATCTACATACCAACTGCATATGGCGCTGACAGCTTGGGCTGGCAAACAATAGGATTTAGGGAATCTCAAAGAGGCTCTTTGGTTGCGGTTTGAGTAAACAAACAGGGATAATAGTTTCATTTCAAGCCGGGAAGAAAATTCACGCTATGCATGTAATCCTTGTACACAAACAGTCCGCAATGTTTTGAGGCATACAAAGGCTTAAGAACTGAAATATGAGGTTCCATGATCATATGACAGCAGACAGCAACACCAACATGTGGGTGGAGGCGTTTTATGGTATTGCGGTAAAGATGCAGTCCTTTAAGAGGTGGTTAGCTGATGTGTGAATGTGCAGTGGGCCTCCAGCGAGAAGAAAGTTGCCAATAGGGTCAGAAACGTCGGCTCATTCTGAGCATTACAGTAGCATAGTAAGTCCTAATCCTTGCAAAGCTTGCTGGTGACAGCAAAGATACATCAAATAAATGGCATTCTATTTCAGTAGAAATAAAGCATGTTTTTTTTTACACTTGTACTGGTTTGGCCAGGAAACTTTTAAAAGAGATCAGGGAATTTGCCATTTAAATCATAAAATGATTTTAGAAGCGTTTGCTGTGGTGTGATTGCACTGTTGATTTGAGTGTTAAAGGCTACATTTAAAATAAGTGTCATTAACTTTTGAGAGTAACTGAGAACTTGTTTCAATAGTGCACTCTGGACTAAAAAAAACAGAAATGGTAGCCTCGAGCAAAAACAAGGAAGCGGCAAACTTGTTCATAAAGTTTTACTGAAAACAATAACAGGGAATGTCACTGCACACATAATTGCTCCAAGTGGCAAAGTGATTTCTAGGGGAAAAATCTATCAACCTTTGTTTAGAAGTATAAAGTATACTGCTGCAGCATCCCCAGACAAATAAAAAAAAAAGTGTCTGCTTCAAACATATTACAGGGTGAAAACAAAGATCTCATGTTTGTGACCTGAAGCAAGAGAGGCAATCATGAAACTTTTTGGAGGATACTGTGGAGACATAAAAAAAGAGGAAATTATTAACAGGTGACAGCGAGTTTTGAATATCAAAGATAGCTGATACCCCCTTTTCCCAGCAGACAAGAAGAACTGGCAGCAGAGACATAACCAGTCAAATTCACTGCAGCTCATTCACTGACAAAATATGAAAGGCCACCAATTCATAGCTGATATAGCTACGCTCATTTATCCTTCATATAGCCAAGTTTGTGATAAGCTATGATAAAGGAACTCGCAGAAACATCGTTTTGATGACGCTCAAAGAAAATAGCAACATATTCAGCGACTCAGGGCTTTCAAAAGTACAGCAAAAAGGGGATGTGAGCATTGATGAGAGACAGAGTCTGACAGTTATTACTATAACCTCAGAATGTTGGGCTGCTCAAGTCATTATTTCAGCCAAGGCCCTGTGACAGGCACTAGCCCACAGCTCCCACTCTCTACAATGAAATGCCCTGGAGGAAGTGAGGGGAACATGCACCAAGATCATTAAGTTATGAGCACAAAACCATTCACATTTTCATCCATCGCACAAGTAGTCCAAAGCCAGCAGGCTACTGTGCTCTGTTCAGTTCACCGAGGCCAAACAGCTATGGTGAGCTGCACAGTGCAAAGTAGCAGATCTACTGATGGTTGACGTTAAAAAAATCTTCCAGGAGAGGTTCATGAAAGGCATGTTCACTGCTCAGGCCAATTTGTGAATATGCTCATTTTTTATTAGGAGTTGGGTGCTCTTCATCTGAAAAAAAGAGGATTTATACAGACAGAAGATTCACATGGCTATGATGGTTAAACTGCATATGTAATGAGGAAATCATTCAATGTCAAATTCAGGACTTAATACTTATTTTTCTACAAAATGTACTGGGATATACTGCAGTGGAATTTTTTAAACCAGTGACAGATTTTTACTTGCTTTTGATCAAACAAAAGTTTAGGAAAGGATCAAATAATTGCTCAGAATAGAGATTTTCATCCAATCTAGCAGCACCAATTAAATCCAGATTGGAATACCTCAACTGTGATCAGCTTAAGATTTACTTTGTATTTAATGCTAATTAGAAGGTCAAAAAGAATTTGCACGCTAAGTTAACACACTAGCATAACACTAATCTTGAATGTGCAAAGAACTACCTGCAAAATGTGTTAAAAATACAGCCATTTTACATGTACTTTACCACAGCCAATAAGGATCTAAAGGAAACTGTGGACCTCAACCTATAATTTGATTTCCTTTTATTGATCATGACATTCACTTGCATGGCTAAACCCATGCAGTCTTGCTTGCGTTTTACAGTACGGAGACCTAACCCACAAACTGAAAGAGAGATTAATCTTTAAGACATACATGTTATTAAAATGATTTGGGATAACAGGATCAGTAGCTTCCTCATTTAAAATAGCAGGGATGCATTTAACTCAAAACAACTTGAGATGATTATTTTGGGAACTTGATGATGATTACCCCCAAGTGAAATTAAAAATCATCTGGAGATGATAATGCAATAGATGACAAATCACTGAAAGTAAATTATATTAGGTGCACATTTCAGTGTTTTCCATAAAGATCTGTCAAAAGTCATTTATCCATATGTCTCGCATTTCAATCAAACATGGAGGTTGCATATATGTATCAGGTCTACACATACAATCCTATCTGACATTTTGCAAACACAGAAAGCATCATACAGTATATTAACCCTGACATGTTTGACTCAAACAATTTAACATAGCATGGATACTTTGTCAGGGATAAATAAGAAATAAGAAAGATGGGTTAATGTGGAATATAATAAACAAAAGGAGCTCTAAAGCAACAATGAAAAAAAATGAATTATTAAAGGCCTTAATATAATGCTCAGGTATATTTCCATTAGATTTGAAAAATAAAATATGTTGGCTCACCCCATTTTCTTGAAATTAAACAGAAAGGACTGCTGTGTTACCAGCAGCTAAATGGCAAAACTCTAATTACTTTGCTGAGTTTCAAATTATACAACATTAAGAAAGCCCTACCACAATGATGGATAGAACAATTCAACATTTTTGTCACTGTTTACAATTTTAAAAAATGGATATTGTAGTTGCAATATACAATGTGGAACAAGGATCGGCTAAAACTGTGTTTGCTACCGGTTCTCAAGCCTCTAATGTCTCCAAAATGCCACTTACCACTTTATCCAACTTCAATTTTCACTGAAAATCATTCAAGTCTGGGTATAAACGTCTCTATATTTGAAGCAGGGCCTCAATCTGAGTAGACTATCCACATGGCAACCATTAGATGTGCAAACATCATCACCACTGCCTCTCTGGCTGCCAGGGCGATGCATCCGTCTGGAGAGGGACAGCACTGCTGGCAGGCAGTGACAGGGTAAGACTCACTCTGGGCTGATCGCAGGGGGAGATTGATGCACTTTTCAGTTGGGGGAGAGTTGACATTCATTTTAATTAGGCGGTCAAAATATTGTCTCTGCAGCATGATGCCACCCTTGCCTTATACTCGGCTCCTTTTTTCAATGTGAGAAAGGAAAAGGGACCTCGAGGGAGAAATGACCTCCAACACAGGCCACAATCAGCTAAATATAGACCTATCACTTCCAAATCCTGGGGACATTACTGTGCTTAACATGTTTGATTAACATTTAATTAACATTTGTATGACATTTCAGATCAGAACCAAACAAAATATACATGAGTGGTTTCTTTGACGTCAAGGTCCACCGGTGGGAGGACTGCGTTTACATGTCATGCGTAGTTGGGGAAACTGAGGCCAAGGGAGGGGCTCCCAAGTTCAGGGGATGGTGTCATTTTAAAGAAGGCATTTTAATGAGTATGTGATTGGACAGAGTTTCATGAGATGCTTTTTCATTCAGCAAACATCATTAAAGGCTGCAGGGATCCACAGTAACTGCAAATGCATACACGCACAAGCTCTGCAACACACAAACAGCCACTTAAGGGAAGTCACAAGAAAAACACACAACAGTCTATACAGCATGTACCTGTCAGGGAGCCAATTAAAATCTAAACAAGCATTTCTGTGGCACAGACATGAAGCAAGACCAATCAACCCAGCTGCTAGCCTTATCGCTGCTTTTGGCACCACATGCTGTTTATCTTCCATCCCTTGACAGTGACATCTGAGACTGAGCAAGGAATAAATAGATAATTAAAAGATTGGTATTTGATATAGGCCCTACATCTCCATTAAAAGAAATATTGTTCAATACTGATCAAAATACAGCTCACATAACATTTTTTGCAACAATTATTAGACCATTGGTCAAAAGCCAAAATTGTATATGTTGTAGATTCAGTCTTAACAGCAGGGTTTCCTTTACATCCAGTTATGTGAGGTGGCGTGCCATAATGTCATCATTACCTGACATATATACATCTTCTATTTATGGAACTGTGTGGTCCCGACAGACAGAATTTGGGTGGGCGGCTCAGTATATTAATGGCTGGTGGAGTCGATTTGGCGACCCATTTCAGCTCTTTTTTTTCTTCCTTAGATTCATTTTTTTAGCCATCCAAGAGAAACATGCAATACACCAGGAGCATTCATTTGCAATAGGTCCAGTAAGTCAACCCTCCTCCCTCACTGAAGTCCAAACAGACAGATACCTACAAAAATGGGCCCATGATTTTTGCCAGACTGAAGAAGTCAGTTTAGTTCATTTTTTATTCAATGAAGCCTAAAATGTTGCAATAACATGTTTTGAAATGACTAAATTTTAACAATGTTTTCATGTGTTTTTGGACACTTCCTCTGTCTTTCAGGAAAAAATACAGTGCCTATGCAGGACAAATACGAAAAACAAAGACCAATTAATTCTTCATCTCTAAATTTGCATTGTAAATAAATTCCTTTCAGTGCACTGTCAGAGGAAAACTAAATAAAACACTCTTTTAGGCTGAACTGAGCTTAACAATTACTTATGAGGAAAGTGCAAATTTCTTAGCTTTCAGTACAAAAGAAATCTGATATCACAAATCACATGCATTTGTTCATTCACAAGCACCGTCTCTCCCTCCAGAATTCAGTGGAAAAATGGGTTTAGCCTTTGAAAACAAAACAAATACGCTCAAACATGCAAAAATATAGTGCCTATATTGCACAAAGGTATGATGTATAAAAAGGTGAAATGAACCGTTCATCTCTAATATTAACTATATTATAAATGAATTCTTTTCAGTTCATAAAAAAATATAACATCCTCAAAATAGGCTGACATTAGGTGCTCTTTTAAGCTAAACTGACCCTAAGAATTAATTGGACGATGGAAGAAAAAACTTAAGAACTGAAAAATAAACCATATTTCACAACTCGCAATCATATAAGTTCATTGTCTATCCTTCCACAATTCAGTGGGGAAAATGGGCTTTAGCCTTTCATACTAGCATTTAGAATCTTGAGAGAAATGGGGTCAGTGCAATTAACAAACAGGCATGTAAATGTTCATTGCTTATTCTTGAACGGTATTTAGTTTTAATAATGTTAACTGCTGAGAATGCTGATTCATAGGTATGTGTATGCAATTCCAGGTACCTGACACAGTCTCAGGTATCATCTGTTGCCAGAGAGGCAGGGTCACAAACTCCACACTGTTCTCTTAATGTAGTGTAATGTCCATCTGTAGCAATCGAGTATCTGCCCACATGTAGATCTGTTTAGCCTCCTGTGAAAATGAGGTGAAATTTCTGACGAGAAATGAAAGCTGAATGAAAAGGAGTCGCTGCTCTCCAAGGCTGACTGTGTCAAGATGGTCACCGAAGTTTCCAATCAATTTTAGTATGAGCTCAACATGAGAGAAGCATTTCTCTCATCCTGCACGTGTTTCATTGCTGGAAAATGTGTGCAGTCCTCCTGGAGATCCATTTTGAAAATGTCCAACTTCCTCTGGAAAGACTAGAAAGCCGCTACCGAATCACACACAGAGTTGTTTTTTGCCTTGTAATTTTAAGTTGAGGTAATTTAGGTGTGGTGTCATGTCAACCAGGAAGGCCATGATATCCATTTTCCTCTAAGGAATGCCTTATGATTCTTCTGTTGTACCATTTAAATTTCAATTTTAATTGCCCAAAAGTGTGCTAGTACCCTGCCTTTGCTCAACCATGTAATGTTGCAGAGCAGCAGTAAGTCATTTGAATTTTCATCATCTTCTGTTAGGACTTCTTAAAGGAGGCGATGCTGATGAGATGAGAACGCCCTGTGAAAGTTGACAAGTTTCATAACCTCTGCATACTCTTCTGCAAAAGAGGATTGTAGAACAGTCTGATAGATAATGCAACGGTATGAGGAGAGGTCCGGGCTGTTATCTGCCATTCGTGTCATTGCTCCTTTCTCTTTTCCTATCATTGGAGAAAGCACCATCAGTGGTGATGGAGAACATTTTCCAGGTTGATTTCTCTCTGTGACAGCATTTCTTCTATGGCCAAGTTCATCTTCCCCTCTTGTGTGTTTTGTAAGTGCTGTGACACCTCGGATGTCCTCACAGAAAACTTTCTTCTCTGTGCTGTTAAATCACCAAAAGCTGGGCATTGTCACTAATATCAGCTTATTCGTTGACTGCTAAAGCTGTGCAGGCAGCACTGTGTCTCAAGTGCATCCATCCAGCCATTTTTTCCAAAATATCTATATGGGTAAGAACAAAATCTAGTTTGTGGAGACATCTAGGCTATGAAATAAATAAAATACAACCGCCATAAAAAAATATTCCATTGGAGAGTGTTTTTGTATAATGGTCTTTATAGGTCCAACACAGTGAGGTTTAAGGCAATAATCGCCAAGTGATTCAGATGGTGCATTGCTTTTCAAGTTAAATACAGCATTTTGCATCATGCCTGAATGATATACACAGCGAGTGTGGCAGAATGTTCTCCAGCGCTGGCAACTTTGTCCGGTCACACTTCAGAATATGTAAAAATGCAGTCTCAATTTGTCCTGTATCCACCACACTCATCAGTCTGTTTGATTTGCAGTTTAAAATCAAACCACATACAGAAAACAAGACAGCATTCATGAATGGCTCTGCAGGTGACCTCCATGACAAGCATCTTTGACTTACTGATGACCGTGTTTTCTTTGAGGAAAAACATTGCAGTGCGGCATTAATAAGAAACGGGCATGCTGCCAATTTCAGTCCTGCATCTGCATTTAACCAGAAATGAGCTCAGTAAAGGGCAAAACACCGAGTATGTTTAAAGGTCAGGCTTTAATGGTTACACTTCCTCAGATGCTCAGTAATCGACTGTGCCACTCACAGAGCCCAGTCAGGGTCAAAGGTGACACAACATGAACATATGACGTGGGTGACACATTCATTACTGCTTGCGCGCTGGACCAGTTACTCAAATGGAGAACCCATTTTAGTACATGCCAAGTATCACAGCTGTCCATATCCTTTTTACAGCAACACAACTTTGCTGTAGCATAAGAGTTCAGGAGACTCGCCAATTACTGTTCCAAAGATGTGATTCGTGTCTGACAGTTTCTCAGAAGCATGACTGTGGTAAAGGAGAGGATCAAAGAAAGTATCTCCTCTCTACACGTCCCTCCTTTCCACTCTGCCTATCCGTATCTGCTTTGCCTCCATCCTTCTGAGCCTGTCACTCATTGCCCATATTAGTGTTTTGGATGACTGCAGCGCTCACGCCTCGACAAATTGTTTCCTGGCAAAAGGACAAAGCCGTGCGGGCCAGTCACGCTTTCTACCTCCACCTTCCCTAGACTCCCCCCCTCCCCTATTAGCGATGAGCTATGCTTGTCAACAGAAGAGGCTAGACAACAAAAAGTCCCATTGTATTGCATTAAGCTGTATGGGACTGTATTACATGGCTCATTTGATGGGCAAACTAAAAGTGGTTGAGAAGAGGCAGCCATCGGCAAACAAGAGATGGCCAGAAATGTCTCGGGAAGAAGTTGCGGCTGGAACAAATTGATACTGACAAGCCACAATTAGGAGAGCTGTTGTCGCCTGGCGTCAGCTGCCAGTGACCCTAGTATTTTCACAGTTTGTAAATCATGTACTGTTGAGGGCATCCACTTCCACTTGTATGGATAGCTGAAGGCATGATGCACATGATGGATACCAATTTTTACCTCTCAAATAGACAAATAGACAAGAAAGGAGAGAAGAATTATTAAAAGAGTCCAATTGTTTTGCAAGTATTTCCCTATCAATGCTGCTGTGACTTGAATCATTGGATCATTTACGTACTGTTCGTGAGCAGACAGCGACATATTGGAATTCTACGCTGAAAATCCACTATTTATATTTAATTTACTTTTTTAGTTGTGTGTGTGTTAGTTGATGAGAAAATGTTGCATGATTTTTGATACATGCTCCATAAAGAAGATCTGTTTTCATTTCAGAGCATGTCAAATGTTCTACAAGAAAACATATTTTTTTAAATTCCCATACAAGATCCATCAGCAAACGGCACATCGACCTGGCAATTTTAAAAACGTACACAGCAACGAGAAACAGAGCAAATATTAAATGAGTGTTTCTTAAGTTCAAACCAAACTGAGCTGTCAGGATATCAAAAGGTGCATCTTCAATCCATGGCTGATACATGTGCAACATCCCAAGAAAAAATATCAATTGGTTTTTGAGATATGCTCTGGAAACCAACCCCACCCTCATATGAGACTAAACTTTATTTTTTAAATTAAAAAATTCAATTCCCAAAACATGAAAACACACCACTTTATTACATGGGGGTGTGTAATAAAATTCCCTTAAAATATCTTACAATGGCTTCTTGAGTTATGCTCCAGAAACGAAAGTTTTACTGACGACACCTTCATCTTCACCTTCACCTTCATCAAACTGTATTTACCAATTTGGAAAAAAGGGTGATATGTGTGCAATGTTTTTTAAAAAAAAGCTTTTTTGAGATATTATCCTGCTAATTCTAAATTAAATGTTTTGAATTAAAAAATCTTTTTTTAAATATATAAAATGAATAAGATATCAAAATGCATGCATATGTCAAATTTCATTAAACTATCTTGAACATTTTTTGAGTCATGCTCCAGAAACTAAATGATTACACACAGGCGGACGGACGAACGGATGGACAGATAGACAATGTACTGTATCTGCCAATCTCTATATCACCTCGCATGTTATGCTGGGTTAAAATGCTCTCATACAGTATTGCTAATACATTTGACATACACTAATAAAACATTCACACAGAAACTGGGTGCACATGGATGTAGACATGCCCTTACTGTTTGCATTTTAGTACATTTGTCTGCTCCTGTTATTTTTAAACAAAAAGAACAAAGAAAGTTGTGCAATTTCAGAAACTGTGTCACGCAGTATCTTAAAATTTGGACAAAGAAAACCAAACCTATCTGCATGACAAGATACAACAGGACGTAAGTGAGATTTTTTTTTCTTTTCTTTTTTTTCTTTGGGTGAACTGACCTTTATGTCGAAACAGGAAGAATGTGTTGAGGGTACTGTACTTTAAATCACAGCATTCGTTAACTCTCTTATATAGAAAGACTTCACTATCTGCAGAATATGATGTCATATCCATTTGATATTATGTTTCATGCTTCAAATCAATATAGTGCATAAATGAGCAATTACAGTAATAATATAGTGTTGGAAATGAAGGGAATTAAGCCTACCATTATCTTAATATTTGGGGCTTCATAATCACTGAGCATAGCAGTGAGAAGAGCATATAATTAGATCTCTTACACATAATTCATGCAGTTTTTCTTTTTGGTACACAGCTTCTTTTAGGTTTCTTCTTCAATAGGCAACAGAGTGATGTGGAAGTGTGGTCAGAGTGGATATGAGAGGACAAAGTACCTGGATGTGCAGCCCATTAAGGCATACGTAGGGAGAGGGATGCTGAGTAATGCAGCAGAGCTCTTGATAAAGGAGAGAATAGACAAAGAGAAGGAAATGACTAAAACAGAAAAAGTAGGCAATAAGACAGGAAGTGGACAAGATGTGTTTGACTGAAAGAAAGTTATTATTTGAAGTTTGTTGACCCCCTCTGAGAACAGCCTATCAGACTAATTCCCCGTTCTTCTCCAGTCCCCAGCCTCCTTAATTTAAATTGTTATCTCCATCCCTCCGACTGCTGCTAAGGAGCATGAAAGAAGTCTGCTCAAAGGCTCTGAGAGAGAGACAGCTTGCTAGTCAGAGAGACAAGACAGAAAGAGCTACCCAATCATAACTAAAATCAAAAACACAAATGAGGACACATGAACAGAGCACAATTTCTGTCTTCATAGCCAAAGGCAATGAGGGCAGTGCAATTTTGTAAAAGGAGGCCATCCTCATTCTTTGTTTTAGTGAGAGGCAGACTGGCTTTTCAGCACAGCGAGAATGAGCTATGTAGGCAGTCTCAGAGAAGACTGATTGCCTCTGGATTGCAGTGCTTATGTTTAAGGAGAGAGGGGATTTGTTTTTTACTCTTTTCACCCACCTTAGTCCCCTCACAATACATCAAAAGACATAATTCTATTTAATCAGAAGAAAAGAACAACAGTAAGGCAAACTGCATGTTCCTGCCCTCCACCAATCCAAGCAGAGGAGGCTCCTTGAAGTTGCACTACACAGCACCATCTAGTGGCAATGTGTATAGACAGAGGCACAACAACGTGGGAAATGATGAAATAAAAAACAGGTTTACAGTAAAACTCCATGATAAGGAACTCTCAATGAGAGCAACAACATATCTATGAGACACTGATGGGTGAATTCACACGCATAATAAAGAGTTTTTCTACATCACTCCTCCACTATTGTATACTATTCTATTATCCTACAAAGTACAAGTTCATATTGTCAATTGAATTTTTTTTTCACACTTACTGTATGTATCAACTATGTCCATACACAGAGCTGTATGTATCTTACATTTATTTTACTACCTTTCATTACTAAAACTTATACATTTAGAGCAGTAGATGCTTGTTAATAGAGGGCACCTCCTCCAAACAAGGGCCTGGCCAAACAAGAGTCAATGGAAGTCTTTCAACTTTTGGCAAGCAGGTGACCTGGGGCTGCTGTCCAATTGGTTGCTTCAGTTTTTCCACGGGACATGTTGCCAAGTTCACTTATTATCAGCCACTTTGGGCTTGTTTTTCTGTAATGTCGCTTACATTTATCGGTCGTCACAGATTATGTTGTTTGGGCTTGCAGTGTATAGCCATAGACCTGGGACTTTTTCAAAGAGCAGAGTCGCTTCTTTTGGGTTTGTTTCAATAGACGATCTGGCAACACAACTAGGACACGCTTTTTTTTTGTCTCCTTTGTGAAACTCCTTTGTGAAACAGTCACTATGACCAATGGAAACTGATGGACTATTTGTGCTCAAGGTAGTGTTTCAATGTTTTATTCATGTCATGTTCAAGGAGTAAGGTATAGACAGGTGGCCACTTGAAACTTGAGGTCCTACTCGCTCATCAAGAGTTATAACCATTCACTCAATCACTCACACACCAATGGAACAGCCATCGCAAGAAAATTGGGGTTCAGCATCTTGCTCAAGGACATGAGGACTGTAGGGGCCGGGGACCAAACCACTGACCTTCAGATATGAAGGTTCTGTTAATGTCATCTGGATTAGGATATTGTATTGGCTTCCTATGTTTGATGTACTAAATGTTTTGTGTTCCATTTATAGTTTCGGCTTGTTCTATCTGTATACTTTATCTTTGAAATTTAGATGTGTGGTGTAGTTCTACTCATTCCTTTACTTTGCCAAACATATTCTGTCCTCCTCTAGAATCAATAAAGTATTTTTGTCTCTTTAAAAACCTTAACTTCACTAACTTCACTTAACTTTAACCACACCCTCCAAGAATATACCTGTGATTACCCGAGTCTAAATTACATTCTTAGCAACGTGAAAAAGTTTTGCAGTACAGTTCCACATGGGCCTGGAAAATGTGGCAATCAGACTTGATCCGTCACATTTGTGGTTCATGAGTGGTGCGAAGTGCTGTAGACAGTGTACAGCTCCATACATTTAAGACACACCAAAACGACTATAACACATCAAATGCATCACATCTCTGACAGCTGTGACACAGCGGGACATGAAAACCAACTTCTTGGTTGCCCACGGTCCAGAGTTTTAGCAGTTAGCTGATTATGCAGGAGCCTTGGCTGCTGTCATCTTCAGGAGGCAATATGTATCGAACCCCTATTAGTCAACACCAGATCAGGCTCTGGATTAGCACTCAAATGTAACATATGCACACATCAGCAAACACACACACACACACACACACACACTCCACTCCCACAAAGATCGAAATTACTCTCCACCTGCTAAATACCTCTCATCTCATCAAACATCCAGAGAAGGTGAAGGCGGTGTAGTCGAGCGAAGTAGAGGAGGAGATTTTTTTTTGTCACCCACGTAGAAGTTTTTTTCCTACCTATTCAAGTATGATGTAGATTGGCATCATTTGCTGGTTTTATCTGGTTTGTTAAAAATTCCCTCAGTTCATTGAACTCAATAATTTTGATGGCAATCTGTCTATAAGATTAAGAGATGAGGGCTGATGAAATGTCCAAAATGCAAAGGTGTTCATTTTATCTTGAGCATGAATGCACTCAAAATTTCATGCAATATGCCCATTAAATGTTGATATTCCTGTCTACGAGTGGAGATATTTGCCTAGTGGTGGCACAGGAGGAAAGATCCGGATTATTCATATTCATATGGAACCTGAACCTCTACGGAAACATAACCATTATCATTTAACAACATGATTCCTTCCTCCTGTGTACACTCGATTCCACATTGGTGGAAATGGAGTGGCATCTGAACAATGGCTGACACACACATATTCAGTTTCATGGAGGTGACTCATAGCCTGCACCAGATGCCTGTGAGCTGACTAAATGCAATGTTTTATTTGCTATAACCTGTTGTCTTGGGCCAATTACATGTACTACTTCAGCCTTATAACTGGATTCTCCACTATGGCAACAGGCTAATTTTTTCCACAACCAAAGGCGGTCACTTTGAAATGAGTTTGTACAAGTTTGACTTTGTGACGTCGTAGAAAACATGCTTTGCAACCTTGTTCCAACCTATGGCACATTGCTTCATGTCAACGTCTCCCGCTACCCCCTTCCAGTCAACAATCAAAAGCTCTCCTATCAAAAATAGAGACTGAAACACAACAATTTAACAAAATAAAAGAAATTTAAAAAATAAAGTAAAACGACAGTCTATGCTCATAGTTAATTTCCAAAACAACCGACATAAATGCTCTCAGTGCAAACAGTCATGTTTGCAGTGTACCTCTGGGAATTCCCATGTCAATTTTTTGGTCAGTCATACGTAAGTGATACCCTTATATTAAGAGAGATTGCCATAAAATGTTGCACAGACGTTGGTGTGCTCCTGAGGATGATTTGGAATAGTTTGGGCATCCCCAGACTTTTTATCTGCAGCCTCATCAGGTCAAAATATAAATTTTGGGCTGTCCAATATTGTGTGAAGAAATATAGAACGAATATCTCACTAGAATGGCTGAAGACTGAGCCCTTTTCTACTCTCAAAGTCAGATACTATCATAATAACATACACATTTTAAACATTTGAGCATAATAGACCAATAGAACCCCAATGAGGACAACGAGAATGTATGAGAGATATGAAAAATGAAAAAAGAAAAAAAATGAAAAAAGAAGCAATATGATTAATTATCTACATTTTTATGCCTCCCCACATCCAGCGTTTACTACAACTTTTTCAGATAAGAGACATACATATGTTTCATGGTCTCGAACAAGCTTTTCTGTAGAAACTGTTTTTCTCCCATCTATAAAAGTCCCATTTTAAAGATTGTCAAGTGGTAGCAGAGGTAAGAATGGTTGAATTAATACATAAATGCAAATGTACCGTGGTACTCTAAGGACCAAATAGCTGGCTGTTTTGCTGCTGCTTTTAATTGGTGATCTGATGACCTTTGCTTGTAAAAAGCTCGACACACACTACTTCAATGGGAGCCCGGCCTTTGCATGAATGTTGAAGCCTCACCCACACACATAATTACCACAGTCTTTCGGAGGCTTTCCATTCTCTATGGGCAGTTGTTAAGTGGTGCAGTTTGATTTTAGAAATGAATTCCCTGGGGTTGTGTTGAATGTGTCCGTCTTTCACAGGTGCCGACTTCTGGTTTATGTAGTTTATATGGGCAGAGGGAAGCATGAGAGCATTTCAGAGTAGGTTTCACCCAAGTGGCTGAACCACAGAGATTGAGCATTATTCCATATGTGCCCGTTACATCCATACAGGACATACACGGGAGTCTACCAAGAATGGCCTTGTAAATAAAAACATACCAGTGACTAAGCCGACGTGTTGACAGAGCAGGTCAGTTGACTTTGGAATACAAAGTACAATGATGAATGAATGAGGGCTCTACAGTTTGTAATGAACCTCAAAGCTCTATGATACACAGTATCCAACATATGACAGTGAGATGAAGTTTTTTTTCTGACATCTAAGGAGAAACAAGACTTGTTCCTGCAATAAAAACCTAACTTTAGTTTCAACTTTTTCACCATTCAGTATGTGAGGTTTAAAAGAAAGGTGGTCAATTCGATCAATTAAAAATCCAAAATATTTGTAGGTGGAGACTGCCTCAATTTGTTGACCTTGAAAGGTAACAATACTCTGATTGAGCTCTATCCTCGTAGAGCTTGAAAAGACCATGATTTTGTTTGTTTTTTCAGCATTTAGGACGAGCTTCAGTTGATGAAACTCAGCTTGCACTCTGTTAAAAGCATTTTGCAGATGAGCTATAATCAAAAGCCATATTAAGGGTAGCTGCCAAACGATAAATGACTGTGCCATCTGCATAAAAATGGAAAGATGAGTTTTGGACATTTTGCCCCTGAGAATCCCTGAGGGACCCCCTTACAAACTGTGAGGACTTCAGATATGAGTCAAACTGACTAGCCTGAGTCCTATCTGTAAGGTAGTTGACGAGCCAACCAACAGCTTGATGAGAGAAACCAATATTAACAAGTCTTTGAACCAGAATGTCATGGTCTATGGTATCAAAAGATTTGGACAAGTCAATAAAAAAGAGATACACAGTGTTGCTTATTATCCAAAGCTTTGATAATATCATTTATAACTTTCAAACTCTGTAAGTTAGGCTTTCATTTGTAAAGGTCTCATGTGGCCACACATTATACTTTAGTTATGGGGGCCATGGTGACTAGGAAAACATTATAATATTGATTTAAAAATTGCTGTTCAGCTATCTAACAAGTGGAGAGAAACTCATAGAAGCATCACACTGTAAAGAACAACAACAACGAGCACAATTGTCAGAAACCTCCAGCTGAAGAAAACCTTCATTTCAACAGTGGCCTACGTTATTATAGTGGTAATAAATAAAGTGAATGTTTTTAAGACAAAAACTGAATCATGCCTCATGGGCTGTACAGTCATTGATGTTAGCCATCACCTTGCCAGTGTGAAGCATTACCATTTAGTTACTTACGGAGCCAGAAAATCTTAACTTACACAAAAAGGTGGAGTCATTTTAACATAACTTCATATGAAGAAAACTTCACAGGACATCTTTGAGTAAACATGCGCCAAAACTAATCTATCTGTGGTCTTTTTAATCAAAGTGTATGAGGAAAAAAAACAAAAAAAAAACAAATAAGTAATAGAGAGTTGTCTCAATCAAAGACTCGACATTAAGGCATCGATCAACCTCCATATGACCAAATACGTGGATAAACAGAGAAGATAAGATGCAAGCAGCCTGCTTGGGTCATATCGATACTACTGGATTTGGATCACTTCCATCCTTCTATCCATAAGTCTCTAAGTCTTGTCTGTTTACAGGGGACTTAAAGCCAAGGATGCCCTCAGTAATTTCCTCTGGGAGACAGTGGCAGGAGATGGATGGAGTGATACTCCAAGGACAAGAGCAAGATGGTGAAAGATCAAGGCAGGATGAGGAGAGGACAGTAGGGTGTGTGTGTGTGTGTGTGTGTGTGTGTGTGTGTGTGTGTGTGTGTGTGTGTGTGTGTGTGTGTGTGTGTGTGTGTGTGTGTGTGTGTGTGTGTGTTTCTACATTTATTATTGTGAAGACCTGATTTTTTTTCAGAAGTTCAGAGAGCGTTAAGAAGACACTCTTTTTTTTGTCCTGAAGCTAATTTCAAGCTAAGACCTGGGTTAACGATTTGCTTTTGCATTTGTTACATCTTACCATCGTTTCTCGGCCAATTGGAGCAGAGAAGACAAACTCCAGCTGGAAGACGATTGCAAAAGCTGGATGATTGGTCAGACTGAGCTCCAAGCTGCTGCGAAGTCCAAGTGTCTGAGGGGGGGATGATGTTGCCAAGCTGCAGCGCAAAAAGATACACAAACACATACAGTATATAGAGAAGGTGTGAAGCGTGTGTGTAAAGAGACAGAGAGAGAGAGAGAGGGAATAAATCAGGGAAAGAAGCTATAATGTGACACATACAAAAATCCTTTCTGACTGAAGTGCATTAAAGCCATTACTGAAGTAAATGACAATATCTCACTGAGGTGTAGTCTGCTTGGTTTTTCTTAATACACACACACACACATACACAAATCTGTGCTCTGACAATTTACACTCCCTTGCTAACTGTTCTCAGACAAGAGCAGGCCTCCTGTGTGAGCCGTGGAACAGTACTCTTGGTATTCGTCATTCACCGTTAGCATACTGTGGAGCGCTGGCGTGTCATGAGGTGGGGTCGAGCGCCTTTTTTTCCCGCTTCACCAACTCACTGGAGAATGGAGCAGGCAGGCACTTCAGATTTTTTTTTTTTTCTTTCTCTGCTGTCTGGAATTACCAAGCATAACACAAGCAAGACAAGCAACTGTCAGCTTTCCCGGGTGGCGCCCGAAAAGAGCCAAACAACGTAATTACTGCCTAAACTGGTGTTATGATACTAATACTATGATACTAGTGCAGGATATATAAAGGGGTGGGTGATTAATCAAGTCTTAATTGTTTTCAACAATTAGGAAAACAAGATAATCAATACCGTTTCGCAAAGAAGCTCTCGCTGTGTCTTGTGTTGTAAATCCAGCACACACCTTCCCTTTACTTACACTCAGCCAGGCTGTGGCATGTTTAGCTCAGCTTGAGCCAAGATGACCAAAAGAGAGCATTTTGATAAACAAGAAATGTGAAACCATTTCAGCTGTTAGACGGGAAGATATCACGCAGCAAGCACTCCGTCTCTCTCTCTCTCTCTCTCTCTCACACACACACACACACACTCAAACACCTACACACACGGAGTGTTTGGGAGAGCAAGCAGGGATGGTTGTTATGCACTGTGGCAGTCGCAGAATCTCATACAAATAGGTACGAAGAGAGCCTCAGCATATTGAAGATTACAGAACATGAATCGGCTCGCTACAGTGATTACTGTGTGCGTAACACACCCGCAGCTGACAGTGTGCTGCTGGTCAATACTGATAGAGTTAGAGAAAACTCGAGACGTATCAAGCAGACAGAAGACCAGCTCTAATCCCGAATTTGAGGACCGGAATTTCTGGACACATAAATATTAATCTTAAGTAAAGAAGTGTCTTAAAACTTTAACTCTGCTTCAGACTTTCTCCTTTCATTAAATGTTCCTCACCACGGAAATTTAAATTTATATTTTGGAGTCTGGCTGTGGCACGGCACCTCTTTGGCTTTATTTTACGTTTGACAGGATAAAAACCATTCAATCCAGGTGCTTTACTGCTCATTTAAGGCAGACATTGGTGACCTTACACCAGCAGATCCACTTTGACAAGGTTAGCACTGAGTTTCATGTTGTCTCAATAAAACCCAGGGGCAAAGGCAGCAGGAGCCATATTTCCTTGATTTGTAATAAAGTGCAAACACACATTGGAATGAATTGCAAGGCTCTTTTATGAGAGTGGAAGCTGTGGCATGGAATAGTGTGTAAATTATGAGGCTGGGATTGGGTTGGGGTATGTAAGGCCTTTTAAAGCTTATAGTATTTGCTTTTGGGCAAGATTTTGCAAGAACAGTGGTTGACAAAAAAGTCACACACCAACCATCAAGACATTTTTTGCTACATAATTATATATAAAATGCACCTGTATCATTTAAGGTGTAACTTTTTTTAATATTGTCTATTCGACTCACACTTCACACATTTTTACTTGAATTTAGTGGAAGTTAATGGTAAGATGACCTTTGATTCACGCAGCAACTGATAAAATGTGTCTTTTTTGTATTATTATCTTGCAGCAGTTTGGCCTTCTTTGATAAATGACAATTTACCTAATTGCCTAAAATTACCTAATTTAGCAGGTCCTGTGTCAGCCAGACATGAACGGTTCATGTTATAATTAAGAACGGATGTGTGTGTGCAGCCTCATGTTACACAAAGAAGAATGGTCTTTAATCATTTCCACACAGATTTGAACTTGCAGACAAAGAGGGCCACCTTATTGCCTGGTACCCTGAGTTATGAGAATCTGCATTTGGAGCACCTTGAAAAGAAGACAATATGTCTGAAGAGCTTTATCCTGGTAAAATAATTTGATTTTGATTTGATTGGGGAGGGAAAAGTCTCATCTGTGCATCTCTTAGATAACAGACAGCACAGAATGAGCGCAAATGTGCCATAGGGTTTGCACTGGAAGCATGAGGCGAACTGCTAGATTCAGGCTAGTAAGTCAAATTAACAGCTGATATACAAAAACAATAATCAGCCAATCAGAGTGTTTTTGGACTGTAGCATGCACTATGGCCAGGACACACCCTGAGCAGTGCGTAGCGGCTACCTTACTGAACTGCAGCAGCTCATACGCGTATGTGCACACAGACAGCATGGCTGCTGTGGCGCTGGTACTTCCAGCCTTATCAGCCTTTCTACATGGAGTTTGCCTTCGATGTTGATGATGATGATAATGATAATGATGATGACTTGGATGATGTTCACCCTCATTGAGGGAGAGTGCACACTGGAAGAATAATGCCCTTCAACTGATGCTTCAATATGTTTTTCATATTTTACAGATATAGACAATGAACCTGTAGTGAAGTGCTGATATGATGTTGACAATTCACAGATTGTTTTCGGGTCTATTTTTTCTCGCACTGCCATTGTTGCAGCTCTAATCTGTTAACATGGGCGGCGAAATGACAAGTAACATATCTGCATTTCATGCAGCCTGTGCATCTTGCCTTTACACAAATATTAAGTTGTTTTCTTTTAGCAAACGTATTGTAGGGCACTATGTAAATCTGTGGTCAATAGGGGTGTAACCGTACACAAAAATCGCGGTTCGGTACCTACCTCGGTTTTGAGCTCACGGTTCAGTACGCTTTCCGTACAGTGGAAACAAGGAACAGAAAACATTTAACTATTCTTTTTTTTTTTAAATTCAACACTGGTTAACTGAACAGACTATGGCTGTGCCTTTCTTAAATTAAAAAAAAGTTAATTTTACAAAAGTAAATCAACATAAATATTCTCTCAAATAAATAAAAATAATGAAATAAATATCCGTGAAGGTGCAGCATGTATGTTTGTGTGGATTCTCAGTCATCCAGGTCATGATAATCCTTGAAGGTTGATTCAGAAGAAAATTAATAGCACTTAAACTGTACTGTTATTGTTTTCAAATTAGCAGCTTTCAGCTTTAGATCAGGACTGTGCAACTTAAATACTCTCTCACAAGTAAAAAATATGTCAAATAAGGTGCAGCATGTAGAAAAAAATATACCTGTAATTGTACTGAACTCAACATTAGCAGCTTTCAGCTTCACTTTAGGACTGTGCAACATAAATATTCTCCAAAAATAAAATGTAATGCGCCGTTACTGTCAGGTAAGTCCCCGTAGCCCTGGATGTCCACCCATCTGTCGTGAGAGTGACAGCAGATGCCTTGGATAAGCTGTGGACAACTGTAGCTTGTGTCTGTTCATTAAGGGCTGGTATGACTTGTTGGCTGAAATGCGGCCGAGGGAACTTCGTAATGGGGCTTTCAGCATATGTTCGAACCCTGTGTTCTCAACAACGGAGAACGGTCGCATATGCTATAAAATCACCTATGGTGCTTGTTATTGCTTTGGCACAGTCTGAATTATTAGCAAGCGGCTGCTTAAATGCTATGGGGAGCTGGGTTTGCACTGTACTTGTTTTTTTTTGTGATGTGATTCTACTAATAAGAGGGGAGGGGCTATACTCATTTTCAAAATGAATCCAGTTTTAAAGGACAACCACATCAAACAATCATACAACCTACATGCCAATGCACTGCTGTCTTCTTATATGATAAAATGTAAAGAAATTGCAGCAGTATATGAAAGAGCTGTTCTCAATCCACCACATGTGAAAAGGGTGGCAGAATGTGAGATACACCAAATATATAGTGTAGATATGGGGAAATAGGAAAGAATTAAGTGGACACTAGGGAAAAATAAGATAAACGTCGGCATGATTATCTTTTTCCAGACATCATCCAACTTTATACAAAAAAATAAAATTCATCCCAACTTAGCTTTTTCAGAAAATAAAGTTATTGCTGACAGGGACAATTTTCAATCATTTGCCTGTCAGCAACAGGACCAGTGCCAGGAGAGGGTGATAAAATATAACAATAGGCACACCTGAAAATATTTTTGTACATCTGTGGATTTTGCCTGACAACAGCATTATGCTCCACCATCTCCTGAAGCCAACAATAACAGCTCCACAGTGAATATACACACGTGTTTCCTCTGCTCACCTGTCCTTTGCCAAGGTGCTCTGTTTGGAGCCACTGTCTGCTCGGCCTGTGGGCCTCGAGGCTAGCGGCTCCAGCACCACTACTTGGGGCTTGTCCAGGAAACACCAGCCATTGTGGACCCCAACATGGAGCCTCCTTTCCTGGATGACAACCGTCTCTCCCTCTGGGTCTATCTGTTTCTGGGAATCAAGAGAACATATTATGAAATTATGCAAGAATGACAGAAGATGATTTGGGACAAATATAAGTAACTGTATATGCAATTCATTTATATTCCGTATATTTGTTTGCTAATATATATATATATATATATATATGTTTGGTAGTACGCAGGATATCTCAAATGGAATTCATAAAAAGAAATCTCAGCACAGATATGGTGTTACACATCCTCAGCCTCTGTGGACCTCCTCTAATGCAATTACAAGGACTCAGTGACACTAGGGATTAATATGCAGCAGGTTGCTCGGACCGTTTGACAAAGCATAATTTGTGGACCGCAAAGGTCCACACACAAGTCCAAACATATCCTGTTTACATGTGACCTTGCTGTGTGCATTATCATAATGATTTTAATTACCTTAGTACACACAATAGCACATAAACTCTGTAGAGTAGGTGCAACGCATTAGCAATTAGAGCTGGTAGCCCACAGCTGCACCACTAGTTCACCTGCTATCCAACAGAACAGACAGACAAAGAAAAACAATGCTCTGTGACAAAACAGGACGTAATAGATGACAAAGCTTGTTGTGTTTTCATGGCCTTTAAAGGATTGAATCGGTTGAAGCTGACTGAGATCTTTCTCTCATACTGGGGTCGTAGGTCCTATATGTAATATTAACAATGTACAAGGGGTAAGTATTGAAGCTCAATCATTTTTTGGTACAGACCAACTTGTATTTACAGCAAGAGAAATGTCTAGTACTGAAAGTTACCATCAGATGACATCATGTAGCACAAAGTTGATATAAGGCTCCAAGTGCTTAAACAACATTTAACCTGTGAACACTTCGGCACTAATCAATGACTTTATATTAACAATGGGTAAAATGTCATGTCATGTTATGCTGTGTTTACATCTTAGTCTGCAAAAAAAATGGCAAAAAGAAAAAGATTTTGGGGGAAAAAACTTGGTTATATCAAGTCTACAAGACACGTGATCAAAAAGTCTGCAAACAAATCCCAAGGTTAGCTGAATTTATTCAAAACCGAAAGGTGAAACCAACCAGTGGCTGGCTGTCTAGGCTCAAAATCCCACCCTCTGTTAGCAGTTGGCACATGGGCAAAGTATGCATCAAATCTATTTTTATTTCCTGACTTTTTAGGTAGCTCATAATAACTTGAGGTGTGTACAAGTATCCACTTCTTATAAGTTTGTTTTTTTATTAGTTTAGTTAACCTTTATCTAGCCTAGACCTGTCTGCCATTTAGCGGATGGCTGCATGGCTGGGAACTCGTGCAGCTCCACCGCATCATCTATACTGTGCAGATTACAGTATGGGTCTAAATGACATCATCAGTACAAGATTCCATGAAATGTTAGCTTCATTTTTGTACAGTGGGAGGAAGTGAGGACGTGTTATCCATCTTTAGACATCTCAACGGTTGAGACTGTGCTGCCACCAATAATGCAGAGCTGACAAACATCCGGCTCAGTGTTTGACTGTGAACTCTAATCCCAAAGTATGAAGTCAAGCTGAGCTTGCTTCTCGTCCCACTCCTTCCCATTTGTTGAATTTCAGTCTTTTCGCATCCTCCATCACATCTCTCACTCCCACCTTCTCTTTCTCCCCCTCTCATTTCTTGTCGCTCTCTCTTTCGGTCCCTCTCACTGCTTGAAACCTTCTCCATATCCACCCACACCCTCTCAATCAAATTAGCATATTAGTTTAGCTTTGGGTTTTTCTGTTAAATGAGCAACAGCAGGAGCAACCGGTCAGCCTGCCTAGCTACTGTACAGCCCACGTACACCACAGCTTGCTGGTGTACTCCACATGTTACATCTCTGCGCTGCAGGACTCCATCTGTCTGCCTCTGTACTACCTACTCTACTTGTTATCACAACTCGCTCTCTCACAAGCAATGTCCGATGTGCGTCCCATATTTTTCTTTTGGCGATGGGGGAAGGAAGATTGGGATTCCTGTTGCAACCTGAAGTGATTCCTGCCCTCCTCCGTTTCCTCAAAAAAAGAAAAGACCCAGTAAAATCTCTCCTTTCATCTGAACCGCTGTATTGTTTTGCAAGAGAGATCCGTGCTGTTACAGAAGGAAATGAGAGTAGAAGAAAGAGAGGTGACAGAAAATCTCTTGTGATATTCTAGCTTTCATAATGAATACACACAAGGCCTTGGAAGTTTATTTTTTTATTTACTTATAAGAGGATGTGGTGACTCACTAATGCATTAGTGTGCATCTATATGTGTAGTTTGTTTTGAATCATGTCAGCTCTCATTTGGCTTTTGGGGGGTTACATAACTGTCTTCCAGCTGGATCACATAGGCTAAGGCTCCATGCAATTAATGTTTGCAGTCTAAGTGCCGAGACATGCGGCATACACCGTGACGGGAGGGATGATTACTAATTACCAGAGAAAATGATTTTCTTTTAAAACAACATACATCAAATCCCTGGGTGCGCACTACACAGTGAAGAAACAAAAACTTAAACTATATGTACCTTGTTGACAATATCTCACTTTGATTCATTTACATAGTTACATTTACTTGTTTACATATGATTATCTCAGCGCTTTGTGCGACTGCATTCTGTTGCGATGGTGTGTATGGTGTATGTAAATTGTTTTAAGCTCTCATGTACATAAACAGTTGGAATTAAATGAAACTTCCTGAATAAATTAAGGTTGCCGTCTTCATAAAGAATTCCAAATCATGTATTGATGTTGGCTGTCTTTGGCTGACAGAGGTCTAAATCAGCTATTGTGGACTTGCAGTGCAATCAAGGACTACCATTTTGTTGTAACACTGAATTGGTGCCTTTACTCATTTGGGAGGCAACGTTATTTTACCCTTATGGATCAATAGTGGCTGTCATATCTGTCCATCATCTTCATGTCCAGTTGCCAAATATTAAATATTAAAATAACTGATTAGAAATGATGGGATTTAAGAGTTGTTACTTTCATAGTTGGACCTGCAGCAGCATGCACAGTTGCATTGATATCGTCCACAGTATTTGTATTTGCATTAAATTCGGGTTCTGACATCCTACATTATTAATTGTGCTTGCAAATCTCTATATGGCTGCTTCTTCAACCAAGGAAACAGTTGTCAATGAGCAAAACAGCAGACCTACAGCATTCGAGTTAAAAAAATATCTTGCATATCTCAAAATCAACTTTCTGTTTCTATTTTTCTGTTGTTGTTTTTTCAAACTTACACCACTTCATACAGTTCAAACAGTATTTTGTTTTCATTTTTATTTTTCCATTCATACTTAAATTCCTTCATTCTGTGACTATAAGAGAGCATCTTTCTCTGCAGTTCTTTAGATAGTTACATCTTAATATAGATGCATTATTTTTACTCCACCCCTTTCCTTTTTCCCCCTTGTTTTACTTTCTAACGCTTATTTCATTTTACTACATATGTATACAATATACTGTATGTACACAATGTGATGATTTATCTTACAATGTACACCTAACATCTTAGACAAAGTCCCTACCTTACCTCTTATCTTATGTCAGATCAATCTGGTGTAAATTAGCTATGTATAGTTTTCCAAGAAAACAATGTATTGTCTCTAAAGTAACCAATTCAACTTAGGGAGTGGCAGCAAGCATTGCGAGTATGACAAGATATCTGTAAATAATTGGTTTCAGTGGCATCCAGATTATAATTATGATTGTGTCATCTTCTTTCTGCTCTCGCCTCTTTCCTCCACCCCAGCTAGAGCTGGGGAAGATGACGGGTAAATGGGTTTGTCTCTTGTTGGACAGGTTTACCATGAAGTGTTTTAGAGTGAAAATGAGAGAAAGACAGAGAAAAAGCGGTGTTTAAAAGACGACATCAGTTTCAGTGCTGTTTTCTGTTCTCTGCGTCTCTCTTCTCACTCTCCTCCTCAGAGTTTCTCTTCCAGTTGTTTCTGTGCTCTTTTTCCTCACTCTGTCAGTTTCTCTCTCTCTACCTCTCTTCCTCGCTATCCTTTCTTCTCCCTTGCGCCTCTGCCTGCTGTCGTCACAGATTTTTCCTCCCTCTCCTGACATATGAATATTTTAGAGCTAAGAAGCTTAAAGGGAACAATGAAACCCCCCCCCCGCCCCAAAAGTTAAATTATACTCTATTTCCAGAGCCACAGAAAAGAGACTTTCCTGAGTGATGAGCGCACTGGTGTCACACTGTTGTGTCTTTCTCTTCTTCACACAAACATAAGCTTGTTGCTTTTATGTCATATTTGTGAAATCCCCACAGATCTTGCTCCTAGAATTGCTAAACCAGGCAGCGGTACTGTAACTGATCAACATGGTCCCTCCAGCGATCACAACGTACACTTGACACCTGGGTGAGAAAAAATTCTTGGGTGCTGACGTGCCCAAATACTGTTTAAATCATTAAAGGAATAGGAAGGGGGAGGCAAAACAAGACTCACTTCCATGCTTATAATAATGCAATATGAATAAACAAAAGCAATGTGTTGCAAGAGAATAGTTGCCACTCCCCCAGGTGTCTGAAACTAAACATTCTGGTCCCCATTTACTGTTGGAAAACAATAAACTGCAATAAAATGTATTAAAGCCAGTACATCACTATTATCTGTGATGGTTACTCTCAGGGCTGGAATGCATCAAAAGCATGCCAAAGTCGATTTTATACCAAGACAGCCTTGAAGGCTCGACACAAAAGCTTTTTAAACTGCAAAAAACACATTTTAATGTGCCTGCAATCTAATGGAAAAATGACCACATGCCTTTGAAATCTGCTCTGGGGATACAGTGCTCACCAGCACATCATAGATAGCTCTGATGGAAAACATGCATCTTATCTTAGAAAGAAAAACCCTACAGAAATAAAAGGCAATACATTTCTATGGATGCATTATGTGTGCTGAAGTAGTTTGCTGTTGATTCCAGTCCACATGAATCGTATTAGCTCAGATAAATTTACTATGTGTCTTTTTTATCTTGGAGGGTCAGATTTTTTTTTCCTTCCCTAATCTGAATTAAATCCAAAAATGAAAATGACAACAACAACAAAAAAACAGAAAAAACAAATAAGTACAGAAGTGGAAGATTATTTCTTCACTTGAGTTTTTACATCTGGAACTCTCATCATCATTTACCAAATATTAACAACAAAGATTCTTTTTCATTGCATGTCAAGCTGGCAGTGAGAGACAGAGGATGAAATATCAGTGATATATAGTTGGGAACACTGCCATTTGAATAAAATAAGAGAGAAATAAAAGAAAGTCACCTGGAAGGAATTTAGAAATAATAGCAGCTGGAAGAGAAATGTAAAGCAGGTGGCAGCTGCCTCATTGTGCAGTTTTGAGGAAAATGAGTGTAGATTTTCAGATGGAGGGTAAATTAGTTTCTAAGGGTTATTTCTTTGTGCACAGAGGGCAGGAGATAAAGTGAGAGAGAGTAAGTTTTCCTTAATAGCATCAACTGGGAAATAAGAATCTCTAGACAACAAATGGTCCTTGACCCTGTAATCACTGACTAGAGACATGATAAATGGTGGACACTGAGCTTAGTGGCAATGATTAATAAGTGGGTCAGAAGTCCCAATATGGGTCTCTGAAACCTGTTACCTCTGACCAGTATTGTAATATCGGTTGCCATTCACATATGACGACAAGGAGCATCTTCAATAAGAGGCAGGGGTTAAAATATTATGGGTTTTGGACTATTGGTCAGAATAAAAACTAATTTGAAGTAAAACGTGGATCTTTGAAGATGTCACCTGGATAATGCTGAAACTGAGAGGAACACATTTTTTTATTAAACTCATTGAGATTATTTTTTATTTTATATTGTATCATTTTCACTTGCAGCCAAACCGCTAACAATTTTCATGCTGTTAAATTAACACAAAAGCTTTCTGTTCGTCCAGAATCAGACTTCTCAGTGGGAGAGCGGTCGTCCACTTATCAGAAGGTCGGTGGTTCGATCCCCAGCCCCTGCAGTCTACATGTCAAGGTGTCCTTGGGCAAGATACTGAACCCCAAATTGCTCCCAATGGCTGTTCCACTGGTGTGTGAGTGTTTGCGTGAATGGTTACTGCTCCTAAATGAGCAGGTGGCGCCTTGCATGGTACGAATGCTAAACTAAACTAAACTAAAAGAGGACACCAAACGCAAATGTCAGCTCACAAAGAACTAGTCTGCACCACATACTGTGTGACCATGTTGTAAGGCAAATAAACGTGTTTATACGTGTTCAGAACAGCCACACTCGTGGGCGTGATGGTTGTTTACATATAAGATAACATACTACATGGAATAAAAGAAACCCATAGAATGCACAAGCATCCCACAATGCAGTGCTTCATGCGTCACTACACTTGTCCTTGACAGAGAAAAATGACTTGAAGTGATTCAAGACATAGCTTAACGCTGGAGTATAAACACATAACATTGCATTTATCTGGACAGAACTTTAATAACAGCTGTTATTTGTCATTATCACCTCAATAGCAATAAAATGTCTTCATGTTCATGGGAATGAGCAGTTGTGACCCAACTACCAATGCAGATCAGATGAAATACATCAGCAGCTAAATAATACATGATTCTATGACTCATAGGCTAATTCCATTTTATCTTACTCAACTTGACAACATGAATAACAATTTCCTTCCCACTTATGATTTCCCAAATGATCTCACCTTAAATTTAATTATATTTTTAGCCTTTCTTACACAGATGCATGTTCGTGTGTGAGGGCACACAAATGCAACAGACTGTCATAGTGTATGCATTCTATCTGTGTGCACTTGTGCGTCTGGTGCCAGTTCACAAAGCTGCACACTTATGCTTATGTTTCTTGGGTTAACTAGCGTATTGGCCCTCACAGAATCACCACCTTTAATGTGGTGGAATGATTTGTGTGTTCCCGAGAGCCTGGGAGCTGTGTGGTCAAGGCCAAAAGGTCGGGTAGGGTTTCCCCAGGCAAATTGGTCCTGGGGGAAGGAACAGAGTAAGAGCATGAACTCTAATGAATGGGCCTGGAAGGAGCTGTATCACCTCACCTGGAACAGGAAGAGCAGAAAACCTTCCAAGGCAAGTGAAGACTTGTTGGCAAGTGTCTGTTGGCTGGACCTTGACCCGTGGGCCTCAGTCAGGCACAGACCACAGGAACAGGTATTAGGCCCTGGAGCTTTGCAGGCAAGGTGGCAGACAGAGGTATTCTGACTCTTTTACTGTAAACTGGTCCTAGAGAAGAGTAATGTCACCTCTATAGCAGAGAGGAAATTGGAGCGGCACAAATTAAATATAGCTGGGTTTAATAGATACAGCTGAGGTGCTGACACCCCATAGCGTCAGCAATATTTCATATTTATAAAGTCCACATGCCGATGTTTTGGGGAGACATTGTCATTCTTTCATTAAGGGAAACATAAAAATGATTTATTTGGAGTAATAACAATTCTTGTGTGTTATGACCTAAAACTTTTTTTTATTTTTACCAGGTTTTAGAAAGATTTTTTTTTTTTAGGAATTATTTGTATTTTCACACCTATATTATTGGGAACGCAACTAGTGAGGAAGTCAAAGCAATGTTGAAACAACACAGGGGCGAAAGGTCAAACATTTGGGCATTTGTCACAGCATGAACAATACTTTTTGCCATGATTAGTGAGTCCAGAAGACTTGCAGGTGTCTGTAAGTATTAAATCCTGGTCAAATCTGACCACATCTCAGTCCTTACCCTTTCATTTCTTACTTTATAAAAAAAAAAAAAAAACAACTGGGAGTGCTAATAGCTGTAAAAGCCTTGCTATGATAAAAGCTAGAAGCACTTGGGTTTGCTGCTTCAGTAGATTTTGCTTGTCTGTATGGCACCATTAAAAGCCGTCAGCTATTCATCAGTAAGTTTTTGTGTCAGTCCTTTGTGAAATCAATGTGTAGGCTGCTGTAAAAGATAATAACTCTACAGATGGCAACTGTTATCTCAAGGGGGGTGTGTGTGTGTGTGTGTGTGTGTGTGTGTGTGTGTGTGTGTGTGTGTGTGTGTGTGTGTGTGTGTGTGTGTGTGTGTGTGTGTGTGTGTGTGTGTGTGAGAGTGAGTGTGTGAGACAAAGAGCAAAATTGTGCGAAAGAGAGAAAGCAGGTGAAATTAGTTCCCACATTTTCCAAAAGCCAATTACCAAATGAGTTATAAAACTCTGGCATGCTTCTCTTATACTTGGCAATGATGAAACAAAAGAAAAGATGCTTCTCTTGAGTTTTTGTGACTTTCACACATCTGTCACACAGTCATAGAGAAGACGCTGGTGGGCTGTTAACTTGTCATTTTCCATGACGAAACCAAGGGACAGCACAGCGGTCAGGACAGTGACCTACATGTGTGTGTGTGTGTGTGTGTGTGTGTGTGTGTGTGTGTGCGTGTCTCCGTGTGTATGTGTTGCCACCCACATAGTTGATGTTAGCTCCCCCATACTGAGGGCGAGTCATCCATAGCAAGAAACAGTGGCAGCATCATTAGCATGCTGCTCTCATCAGCCCACTCCCCTGCTCCTTAGCAGATTTTAACTGGCACAGCTCTTCCACCAGTAAATCACTATTAACCTACTGCGAAAACACCCCCATAATGCAAAACCAGAAATATAGAGACAAACACACGCTGCTTCTCTATTTCCCTTCCTGTTTCATACTATTCATCCCTAAGCATAACACATCACACATTCATCCACTGCACATATTACTGTACGTCGCCATGAGGACATTCTTTCTTTCATTTGGAGAGAAACCCCGCTGGTGCAGTTCAGATATGAGTACCAACAGGACACAAACAAGCAATATCATAACCTTAAGGGATAACGCTACTATTATTCCATGAAGGAACCCAACAGTGGCTACTTGGCGACCTGACCTGTCTGTAACGTTCAACACCAATCCAACTCACTCCTAATGAAGATTCTTTAAAAGCAGATCACAAGTATATAGCTTCCTTTTTCTTTCTTTTTTTAAAGGATCTGTAATTTCCTAAAACACTATAATATTTTTTTTACTGGAACAGGATGGTGTATTTATCGGGTACTATAATAAACCAATGAATAATACACAGTACATTTGGAGCTCCATTGATTATTTACAGCAACAGGATGGTTGATGTCAAATTGATTCAAAACAATCTATCTGACTATCAATCTGTGTGTGTTCATGGTAATGAAGGAACATGTCACACAGTTTTTGAGGTGTTTTGAATACTTTTTTATGAAACAATGGAGCTCTATGGCACTGACACTTTAACCGACCTTCGAAAAATAGCTGTAAGACATCAAAATAGTGTTGTAAGTGCACGGAGTTGATCCTATAGAACCAGTGTCCATCTCAGTCTGGTCACAAATCCTCAAGTGACAGCACGACACAAAATAAATAACATATAGGAGAGAAATATTTTTGTTTGGGCAGAAAATGTTTGTAAGTTATTCAGCAGTCTTAGATGGCTCATCTTATTTGTTAGAAATGCTTTATTTGCCTTTAGGCTGCTCTGCTAATTCTCAGGTAGTTGCATTATTAGTATGTATTTCTTTACATTAAATTACGTTAACAAAAAGGCACATTTTTGGTGAGTCACAACAATATTTTCAGATGTTTCAAATAATCAATGGTGGTCATCTTCAGCAAAACCAGTAACTGGAACTACAGCATCTGCATTGACAGTCCGGGTTGCAATCGATGAATGATGCTTGATTCTGGAATCATATTGTCCCTCTATGAACTCAATAAAGTTAATCTTATCTTGTATTGATGATAATCAGAAGGGACAGGCCATAGGGACCTGTTGAAATCCCATACAACAAATGGTTTTATTTTGGGATGAGATGACAATAATCTGTCTGTTGGTGAACAAAGACAAGCCACCATCTCCGTTGCACTAAACCTTTAAAGACCCTTGTCACACAAGGTAATCAGAAAAACTCACAATATATCGTACTGATGATAACTATACTTAAAAATTGTGTAAATGTTGTAAAAATGTTGATATGATGTCAATAATAAAACATATTGATATTAATATTGATAATATTGTGTCAGTAATCTGGTGAAGATGTTGTGAATTTTTGTTTTTCAGTCCACCAGGGTGCCTCTTCATGACTCATTCATTGTAATCATTCATTTTGTATGCTTTTGTAAAGATATGCTTCCCCTCCCCACCTCCCTACACTCAAATATGAGTGGAATTGATTTGCTTA